>CM067298.1:101080680-101122787 GCA_034231615.1 Meghimatium bilineatum
AGAGGCAGTCAAGACCGTCATTACATTCAATAGAGAGTGCAGGGAACACACCCCTGTGAGCGTAGATGCTGAGGTCAAGGCACTAATCTTTACCTCAACAACATGCAGTCTAACAATGGAAGCATTCACTGTAATGCAGGCACTTAAGTGGCTGGAATCGCAAGCCTATTCCCATGGATGCATACTAAGTGACTCACTGAATATGATTCAGAAAGTCAAAACAGGTGATGTACGTAGGGAACGGGTGGAGTCATTCGAGAGAGATAAAAGATGGACATCACTACAAAAACTCACACTTATCTTTGTCCTCAGACATGCGGGCGTGGAGGGAAACGAACAGGTAGACCAATTAGCCAGCCTCGACACTACAACAAGTGGTCAGCTTATGGACCAAGCAGACATACTTATTGATTCTCTCATTGGACTCTGCATGAGTCCTCATGATCAGAGGATGTTGAGATAAATGAGTATGAGTCAATATGGAAAATGTGCAAATTGGGAGTGAGGATGGGCATGGCCTGTATGTAGAGAGCCACTGACAAAGGTTTCAAAAAGAGAAGTGAATCAACATAGAACCAGAACCATTAGCCATTATACCCTGAGAGATTTACTGAAGTGGAGATCTGAGCACCTATGGACGTGTTAAGGAGAAATCAATGATAATCAACATACCTAATATCTAGTAGGGGTTTCCATGTTTCACAGCCATAAATTGCTGTCTATTAGAAATATATCTCTCAATGTGACATCAACTTTGCAGAAAAACTTGTCCTCACTGCCACTCTGTAAGCCTCATGGTTCTGTGCGAGCTGCCCAGCCTCTCCCAGTTTCATGTTTAGAAGGTCTTTGATGTCACATGTGTCGATTGTAGCCTTGGTCTGCATCTTGTTCACTTTCCAGGAACTTTCCCTTCCATGATTAATCTTTCCAAACAATTGTCTTTTTATATGTTAGAAATATGTTAGTTTGCATTTTTTAAATAGTTTTGAGGAGCCAGTCTTCTTCTATGTTCAGATCATTGCGACATCTGCGTTAGTTCTTTTTTTCTGTCCATGATATTCTTAGGACCTGACTATAGCATGTCATTTCGAATTCAGATCAATTCTTTTCCATTGTCGATGTCATTGCCCACGTCTCACAACCATATGTTGCCACTAGAAAGATGCAGCTTCTTAGTAGTTGTAACTTTGTTTTTCTGTTTGCTCCTTGCCATAGATTTTTCATCTGTGATGTTTTTTGCTGTGCCATTGCTAATCTCTTTCTTATCTCTGCTGAGAAATCTCTTATGGTGTTGATGGTCGACCCTAGATATTCAAAGTTGTTTACATTTTCTAGTTGCTCTTTGTGAATGACTATTTTATGTGCAGTTTCATCTCTGCTTACATGCATTATTGTTGTCTTTTTTGCATTGAAAAAAATGTTTGTGCCTTGCTATGATGTTGACTGACATAATCATTTGTTTTAAACCCGTGGGGCTCCTTGATATTAGTGTGGTGTAATCTGCATACCTAATTTCTGGGATTTCGTGTCCTCCGATATTAAAGAGTTGAAACTGTTCATAACATGGGTCTTCTCATACATTTCGCATGATATTTTCTGCATAAATGTTGAACAAGTGTGGTGAGAGGATGCATCCGTGTCTGACTCCTTTTAGAACTCAAACCAATCAAATGTTTCTCCATCGAGACGAACAGAAGCCTGTTGTTTTTGATAAAGCATTTATCATTAGAAAGATGATTTCTCTAATTACATGTAATTTAGCATTACTCCTGGTGCCTTGCCAAAATATTTCATTTGGTCTAGTTTTGATCTTACTATGGAGCTACATGCTCTGAGAATTACTTTAGACAGGCTGTTACTCTGTGATTCTAGGAGGGATGGAGAAACCTGAGTACAATGTGTTCACCCCTATATGACATTTGAGCCATTTATTATTCAAAAACTGAGATGGCATCCACATTAACAAGAGCAAGGTAAGATTTTTGTCTCTCTTGCATCAATATTAATATTCCTTGATTTTCACTCAGATCTTGGCTAATTCCTGATGCGAATCTTTGATGAAAGCTTCTACTGTTGAAAATCCATGTGAAAATGACACAACAGCCCAGAGGACATCGCAAAAGCAATCATTGGAAGATCAGATTCAGATTACAATAACAACAGCTAATAACGTTGATACCATGTGTCAGCGTTACAAAGTTTCCTTGGTACGTATAAGCCCAAAGCTGTTATTGTTAGAATTACTATCATTCTTAACTGCTACTTTTACAATGAATTACTAATACCATGATCATACATTATTGTATTGTTTGCAGGTTGTATGGTGAAGGTTTGTGCTTTGCTGTAATTTATCTTCAGATTCATATATTAAACTTTGAATATCTGAAAATAGCAGTTCGTTTAGTGAGCTGTGTTATTTATTTGGTTTCTCTGTAGTGGTGGATTTGTTGGTACAATCACATATCACGGGCCTACCTACTATTTGAAATGTGGATGCAGTTTGATATTTTATGTGCAGCCTCCTTCCAAGTTTGTTAAGTGCACACAGTTTTTGTTCCACCACTGAAATTACGTCACTAACAGACCATGTTGCCAGGAAAACAAAATGGCTAATTTAGCGGAGATTAACCTTTCATCATCATCATTATTAAGTGCTGTCTCCGCAACGAAGATTGGCTGCAACGTATCTCCAACATCTCCTGTCTCTTGTCTTGGTGGTGCACTCTGCTAGACTGTAACCTGTCCATCCTGTGATGTTACTCTCCCACTTGTATCTCTGCCTACCTCTTGCTCGCTTCCCTTTGACTTTACCCTCAAGTAAGGTCTTAAATAGGGTGTCATGTCTTTTAATGTGTCCAAAGTATTTTATTTGCCTGATCTTTATTTCTCTTAGTAGTTCTTTCTTCATATTAAGTGTCTTTAGCACCTCTTTATTTGTTTTCTTCTCTTTCCATGATATTCTTCCTATTCTTCTATATACCCACATCTCAAAGGCATCAATTTTGTCTTCTAGTTGTTTATTTAGTGTCCATGTTTCTGAGCCATACATTAATATGGAATAGATGTAGTATTTTCTAATTCTCATTTTTAACTTGTTTGTAATTTGTTTAGATATTAATAATTTCCTCATGTCATTGAAGGTACTTTTAGCCATTCCTATTCTCCTTTTAACTTCTGTTTCACATCTGCCATCATTTTTGACTATGTGTCCAAGATATTGATACTGTTTTACTTGTTGTAGTTTCTCTCCATGTATGTTTATGTTTAGCTCTTGTTCTTCTGTGTCCTTGCTGATTATCATGATTTTTGTTTTTTTGATATTTATGTCCATATTCATTACTTGATTTATTGACTTGATCTATTAGTCTTTGTAGTTCATGTTCACTTTCTGCCAAAAGAACAGTGTCATTTGCATATCTAAGGTTGTTTATTATTTTCCCATTGATCTTGAGTCCTGGTATTTCTTCTATATTTTTAAAGATATTCTCTGTGTAGATATTAAATAGGCTTGGTGATAAAATTCATCCTTGTCTTACCCCTCTTCTTATTTCTATGTATGGAGAGTAGCTGTTTTCACACCTTATTGATGCAGTTTGTTCCTAATCAGTCTGATGTCTTTTCCATCTAAGCCTATTTCTTGAAGACATTTGATTAATTTTTCATGTTGGACTCTGTCAAAGGCCTTGCTGTATTCTATGAAGCAAATATAGATACTTTTTTTGACTTCTATATATTTATCTATCACTAGCCGGATACTCAGTATAGCTTCTCTGGTTCCTTTGTTTTTCCTAAAACCGAATTGTTCTTCACCGACCTCCATGTCTATCTTGTTCTTAATTCTTTTATGTATTATCTTGAGGAGTATTTTAGTTAGATGGCTCATTAGACTTATTGTTCTATATTCTGTAGTCCACAGCCCTGGGCTTCTTAGGTAGTGGTATAAATATTGATGATGTTAGGTCTTTAGGTATATAGCCTGTTTCGTATATGTCATTGCAAATTTCTGTGATAGTCATCATCATCAGGTGCCATGCCGGGTGGCGTAGGCGGTCATGGCTCTCCACAGCTCTCTGTCCACAGTATTATGTATCAAAGTCGTTGTTGTTTCTTTGCCGTGCCAGGTTGTCAAACTGTCTAATATTTTCTCACGTTGTCGCCCTCTGTCTCTGGTGCCTTCAATCTTGCCTGTTGTGATTATGTTCTCTAAACCTGCCTGTCTCATGAAGTGGCCAAAAAAAGAAGATTGCCTTTTTCTTATATTCTTGATTATGGTCCGTTTCGCATTTAACTCTTTTAACACCTCTAAATTAGTTTTTCTGGCAGTCCATGGTATTCTCAGCATTCTTCTGTAGAACCACATCTCTGTTGCCTCCAATCTCCCACTTTCCAGTTTGTTTATTGTCCAAGACTCGCACCCGTATGTGATAGTATCTACACCAAACTCATTTAGAGTTTTTATCATGTCTGCTGTTATGTTGTCCGAGCCTGCAGCCTTTCCACATTTTATTGAATTTATTGCATGTTCTACTTCTGATTTCAGTATTGCTGGTCCATCATTGCTGTGTATTGTTGGTTTTTTGTTCTGTTGGTCGTCAAACAGTTCTGTTACATAATCTGCCCATCTTGTAAGTGCTTCTATTTTATCAAATATTATTTTTACATTTTTATCTTTAATGCAGCCATTTATAGGATTTTTCTTATTTGTAATCAGCCTTATCTCCTTATGCATTAATTTTGTCTTTTGTTGTATGGACATCTCCTCTATTTCACTGCATTTTGTTTCTAGCCATTGTTTTTTCACTGTTCTGCACATGTTACGTATCTCTTTGTCTATAATTGAGTATTGTGGCATATTTTTAGCTTTCTTTCTGTCATTTTCTCTAATATTTCTCTAATACATCTGTCATCCATGTTTGTTTGTTCTTGGTTTTTCTTATTGGTAAATTTTCATTTGATGTTTGAATACTTTTCCTTAGACTATCTCATTTATTGTCTATTTTCTCTTCTGTATTTTCCCTTCTGTATTGTTCCATGCACTCTATCATTAGATGTTCATATCTATTCCTTACATCTGCAAGGTATTTTTGTTGTATGTCTGGTTGTTTTAGTGCTGATGCGTCTATCTGTGGTTCTTGGACTCCTCTATTTACTATATTTTTAAGTTTGACATTTATTTTGCACAGCACTGGATTATGGTCAGAGTTGATATCTGCACCTAGGTATGTTTTGATGTTTTTGACACTATTTCTAAATCTATTGTTGATCATAATGTAATCTATTTGGTTCCTCTTTCTATCTCTATGGCTTTTCCATGTATATAATCTTCTATTTTCATGTTCAAAGAATGTATTACATATGATCATGTTGTTCTCCTCACAGAACTGTATAAGTCTTTCTCCTCTGTCATTCTTGTCCCTAATCCGAATTGCCCTACAATGTTCTTATGTCTTCCTTTCCCTATTTTTGCATTCATGTCTCCCATGACTATTAAAATGTCTGTTGATTTTATTGGTTTGAAAACTCGATAACTTTTTTGTTTTAAGAGATATCAAAATAGTTTTTGCACATCTAAATAAAGGAGTGTATAGTGAATATAATCGTGTTCTTTTTGTTGTTGTATGTGTTATATAACAGTTGTGACCACGTTGTGAAGTTGAAAATTTGGGTGAAAAATGCAAAACGTCATTTTCAAAATCGCAAATATATCATCGTGACGACCCTAATACATAAACAATGTGTGGCAACATTGATAAAATCCTCATAAATACCTATACTTATTATATATATATTGTTTTATATCAAAACTTATATAATATGAACTAAAAAAACTAATAAAACGTGAAGAAATCGCATATAACGTCCGTCCGGTCAACACTAGGTCTAGCCCGACATACAACGTAATTATTGTCCATGCACACACATGGCACCCCTGATACATATTATTTTTGTGTTTTTTAATGAATACACAAACATTCTTATCAAATAACAACATATTAAACACAAAAAACACAATAATTAGAACTTGTAGTCACGATCACGTGCCCATGCCTCGCTGTACTCAATTTGATAGTAAAATACGGCCGAAAATGGCTAAAGTCGCTCTAGAAATGAGTTGGCAAATTCAACCGGCTTTCTCTCTCTGACAATCGTAATGAGTAAAGGAATTTGACCTTTAAACTGTGACATATTTCTAGCTTCGTGTGGCGGGAATTCTACGTCATAAAAGTTCC
Source organism: Meghimatium bilineatum (assembly GCA_034231615.1). Taxonomy (NCBI): domain Eukaryota; kingdom Metazoa; phylum Mollusca; class Gastropoda; order Stylommatophora; family Philomycidae; genus Meghimatium; species Meghimatium bilineatum. The sequence goes on from CM067298.1 coordinate 101,086,911, forward strand.
GTACTCGGGAATGGAGTGATATTGTATGGCGCATGATTGCGACCACAGGCAAGGTGGGACGCACACTCAAGGCGCAATGTTGCGACCATAGGGTCCTAAAGGTTAAATTATGCCTTGATTGAATGCTGTGAATGCGCATTAAATGAGAAGGGGTGGATATTAGAGACTGCTGCCGGATGAATCAATCTGCAGGCTATGCACTGAGAGCTCCCCTTTCCTCCGTGGTCATCCGATGGATAAATGTTTGGTGAAACTCAAGTCTGTCAAAAATTTGTTATAAAACTCACATTTGTTCTCAAACTCCTGATGGATCTCTCCTGATGGAATGATTTCTTTAAAGTGCTGTAGAACTTCACTCAGACAGGGCAATGATCATACTAGACTTCCAGTAGGAAATGGTCTAGAGAATTGAAATGCTCTGTGTTGCTATTTTATTTGTGCCAATGGCTCAACATATCCAACTTCAGTAGTGTCTTCATATTTGATAACTCTTTGACTTTCAATTCTTCACAGAGAACAGCGCTCTCTACCTCTGAAACTACCATTCTGGATTCTCCTTTGGAAAATGTCCCAGGTCTGCCTCTGGGGCTTAATGATCATGCCTTAACCTCAAGTAATGTAAGTATGATATACAACATATTTTATTATTTTTAGTGATGAAACTTCTTTGTCTTTAGCTTGTATAACCACATTGATATTTCTTTTAAAGTTGGTGGCCTGTCTCAAGTTTTTTACATTGTCATACAACATCTCCTTTCAGTTGGTCAGAGAGGATCACATCTTCAACTGCTGCTTTAACTCTTTCAGGACTAGATTTTGTGTGTTTTTAACCAAATAAACATGTAGTTGTAGATAAATTTCATCACATTTTTAAAATTATTATTTTATACTGTAAGAAATGTACAGGAAGGATTTTCATTGTACTACCGAATGATAAAATTCAGTCCAAACCATGATTTGAACTAGTAACCTTTTTGAGGCCAGCATTCTAGGTATTGGACCACATACTCCACTGAAAATGTTTATCTCATACCATAAGATTGATAAAATGGGGTACATATTGTATAGGGCCTATACTTGGAAAGGAAAATTGTTACAAAGAATTAAATATCAGTAAATTGTAAAAAATTTTTGTTGGAAAAATATTACAGTTTGTAACTAAAGAACAATAATTGTAGCCTATAATGTTTTAATTAAAACATTGCAACCCACCTCTTTTGTCAACTTTGAGGTTTTCCTATTTATTTTTCTTATATTTTATGATAGGGTATTTAGTTATAGCCAAAAGGCAATTTATTTGAGTTATTTATGTTCACAAATATTTAAGTTATTTACATTTATCTCAATGATGCCAGAAGTAAGAAAATATAACAAATGTAAGCCTACATGTCACAACTTCATTATTTACAAGCTTTTCTAGGTCAATTACAATCTACAGTATTTTGTTTCTTATTCCATAACATACCGGGTATATCTCTCCTTGTATAATTATCACTTTCACTAGTCTGCAGTGAGCTACATACTCTATCTTCTGAATGTGTTGTGTCATTACTGCCCTTTCATGTTTCAGAGGATTTGACAGCTTCTGACTGAAGCAACCACCATCAAAGTACCTAAACATAATCCAGATATCTTTGACATTTTATTTTATTGAGTTGTTCTTAACTACAATTATAATTCCTATCTCAATATTTCATTTCTGAACCATTAACCAGCAACCTCTGAAAGAAAAAAAGGAAAATGATAGCTTGTTCTACAGAAATAGTGGGCATTGTCATTATTTATCAAGAATGAATAACAGACATTAGAGTAACAGCAATCAGTTTTTTAAAGACAACTCACGCTTGTTTTTGTGAAATAGGAAGAGGAAGTATTCTCGTATGTAGCAGTAAAGAATTGGGTTATCATAAAATCTGTATTAGTGAAACAAGAAATATAATGGATAAAAGTAGGATTAATGGAAACCAAAATGTATATATCGGTTATTGGTCTCAGAGGGTTTCTTTAGCGAGCCATTATATTGATTATTAATCTGGAAAGAGTTAATTATGCTGACAAGTATACCAGTATTTTCATTTATTTTTTATTACTGCATAGGACTTTGTAGCTGCTGTGGTACTCCTAACTCTAATTTAGAAGCAATATGTGCCAATAATATAGGCCCTATTGGTCTTCAGTCATGATTGACTATAAAATATATAACTGCATACAATTCTCATAACATTTGGCGTATTGATTTCATTGCACTTGAAATACCACACTCAGATGTACCATGTACTCTGTCACTCTCTGGAGAGTATCTAACAATCAGATTAGAATATCACTCAGGGTATGTAATTCTGCACCTTAAACTATAATCCCCATGGGTCTCTGAAAAAATTTACACTTTTGAATTTGAGCCTACATTCTTGTGAACACAAGCTGAATGGCTTAACCGCTAAGCCATGAAAATGCCCTCAGTTTTGTCTCATATCAAGTTGCTTTAAAATTTTGTTTGTTGCAGGGAGCAAACCCAGTCTAAGGTCTTGCTGTAGGGTGCATTATAACTTGAAACTATCAGTGGTCACATCCTCCAAGAACTCATCAATGTTTATGTGTTACATTTTCATGCTCCATTAACTCTCTACCTCAATAATGATTTTCCTGTTATGCTATAGTATATTTAGAAATCAGTGTTTATTTGTTTTGGTTCCCAGGAATTATGAGCAATATAGCTATTGTATCCTTTTGTGCAATGGGAAGTTTTCTCCAGAGCTTTATTTCATGCCCAGAGGACTACAACTCTCAGAGACATGCAGTTCTTTGACAAGAGGCCTATACTTCCAGGGGATAAAAACATTCTTTAGATAGAATGCTGTAGGGCTTTCACAACATAAAGCTTCACTACAAAAACAATGTTATGTTTAGGTTTTGCTTTTTCTTGGTTGTTGGTCTGTAGAGTCACTAGCATGTGGAGAGGTCACTATAAAAATAAGAAGTTATTGGCTTACTTGTCTGGTGTTTGAGTCTAAGTGGCTTTTAAAGCAAGTTACTGGAGATAAAGAGCTTTGCTTACATTTCCATAATCTACTTCAAGTATCAGTTATTAAACTGCTCTATTCCTATCTATGAATTACCAAAAAACTGTAATTACTTCATGTTTTCCCATAAAGGAGTGTAGGGAGGTTCTTGTGTTTGTGAGAAAGACCTCATGCTCTTGCTGCCACCACAACATGTACAGGGTGGATTTGTGAAAGTTGCTGACAGAAAAACATCAGGCCTTATTGGAAATTGAACCCTGGACCTCACAGCTGTGAGAACAATGATGTAACCTTTCAGCCATGCGCCACTCCAGAGTTAAAGATATGGGATATTCTCAGGAATTTTATTACATTGCATGCAACATGCATTGCAGAACCATTACATTGTTCTGTCTCAATATTGAGATGTCACAGAGAGGCCAAGTTGTGATAGTAACACTACACTAAATACATTTTTCTTAGAATATCAGAGATAAAATGTAGGTACTGATAATCAAAAGTATGCAATCTTTTATTTATCATGAGTGGATAATGTATTATTTCCAGAGATGCAACAGCTTTTAGTCTTCATTGTTATTTTCTCTGTTGCGTATTTAAACTTCTGCAAATATGTATATTATCTAAGTTTTTGATCTTATTGAGTCATTTAACTGTAATTCCTATCAGCAGCCTGCATTGTTTCATGAAAATGAGATGTGGTTGATGCTTGAATAGTGTACAGATTTTAAAGTGTGAGAAGGAAATTTGTGTTGTTTATTTTATATGTTGTATAGTATAGTCTTAATTATTTATTCATTAACTCAAAAGATGAATTTTGTAAAAATGTTTAAATAGAAAATTTGACCACATCTTCTAAACTTTAGTAAATAGATGTTAGACTCTTGAAAACATTGAAGATATCTTCTACTGCTGATATCTTTATTTGGAAGAACATGTTCCAAGTAGAAAGCATTGCCTGTGTGGCCACCTGGGCCTGGATTTCTAGATTAAGGTGCACAGAATAGAGTCAGTCTTTTTGTCAGGCATTGTCATAGGAGGCGATTAAGAAAAGAGTTGGGGAATATGCTGATAACATGTCACATGTGAACAAATCATAATCACTGCATGTCTTGTTTCAATTTCTGACTTTTATCTTTTATCAAATGATCCCATGGATGGTGAAGATATGCAGGCCAGAGAAAATTGCACCTTATCCTGTTTTTGGCAGACTCAAAGCTGGCGGGGAATTTTAGATGTGCCATCCCTGCAAATAGGTCAATAAATCTGACAGAAGAAGTGCTCAGAAGTGTGTGTTGCACTCCTGGCAGAACATGGTAATCTTGGAATACTTCTGGACTGCCTCCATTCAGGGACTAAACATGCATACATAAACCCTTCCTAACACAGCCATGCTGTTGAGACAATCTTAAATGAGTCTAGGTCCTCTACTTTTGTCAGAAATGGTATAGCCGTAATGAACTGTCAAGAGTTTATCTTCTCACAGATGAAAGGATCACTTCATCATCATCTAGTAGAAATCATATAAGAGATGTATCATACTATGGAATAAAAGTTGTGAAGAGAAATCTGTCCCACATTTCTTCTAACTATGAGGGATATATTAGTTTGTTACTCTTGTTTCTTATACCAGAGAGCGCAATTTCAGTTCAACAATTGTATTTATCCTGGCATTCTATCAAATGGGATGGTTTTTGGACTACTTTCAAATTCTATAAGACAGCTTGAGCTAACACATTCTGTACACAAAGCCACAGCTAGTGGCATGAGGCACCATCAAATATGGCTGAAAGCTGCTCACAGTAGCTTGTCAGTAGTACTGATAATGACCTACTGATAATGACCTTTTAAAATGTATAAAAATGTTAAGTAATCAACAGAACTTTCTGACAATATGGCATGTCCTTAACATTGATAGATTAACTGTACAATACATTTTTTGTACTTTCCATGTTCATTTTCAAGTAATAGAAATTTATTTACCATGACAACCAGTGATTCTGTCATGAAAAGATCATTTACCATTCAAATAAATATTAAATAGACTATACTTTTATTAAAAGTCGCCTGATATTTTTCAGAAATGAGAAATTATTGAAAACAACAAGGTCAACAAATTTAATAACAATAATATTGACATAACCAGTGATTATTGTTAAGTTTGCCAATCCCAGATCCATGAGAAGACAGTAAATATGCATGAAAATGTATTCATATAGATATCATCGGCACTATCCATCAAGTGTATCCTTGTCAATTTTTAGACTTGTATAAATAAACTTCACTAATTAGAAATTTGTAGTTATGTATTTTTGTAAAGCTTATAATAATTTTGTGTTAAATGGTGTAGCTATGATTACATGCTGATGACAAACATTTATGAATTTAAATGTTCTTAGCTTTCATTGATTCAAAATTGGATATATTACCAGACAATCATCAAGATAAAGGCCTTAGGAATTTTTTTAAAGTTGACATTGTGAACATTTTTTGTCATATTTATTTGTAGATATCAATTTATATTTTGTATAAAATGTAATTAACTGTCAAAGTATATCATTCTATTGACTGACCAGAATAGTAATTTCATTTGTTTTTACAATGACACATCATTTGTCAAATCCATAATAAATTAACTTTTAGTGAACCAGGGACAATCTGGATATATAGGAAAAAATGACAAATAGGTTGTCGCTTGTTCCATTACGAGTTAAGAAAACTATACTTTGTTCGACCATCTGGAAAAGAAAATGAAACACAAATTAATTGTGCCACAGCCTGTAATTTAGTAATCAATAGCCAATGTGTTAATTTGACTGTATAGTGTGATGTCATAAGCTGGAAACTCTTATACTCCAGAAGATAGACTTTACAATGAATCTCTTGCTACCTCAAATAGCATGGTGAAAATTAAAGAGTAGATGCTTTTCTAATACAGGCCTCCATATCTATCACTGCCTACTAAATTTAACCTTCTACTGTATTGTTGTTCTCTTCCACAAGTTTCTATTTTGTAATAACTTCTAGATATCTGATCTCAGAATTGTTAATAAGGGCTCAAAAGATGTAAAGGATTGACTTAATTTTATGCAGATTTCCTCATATTTAATCCATCCCTCTCAACGACGTAGCACACTGCTAGTCGAGATTACCACTCATAGCATGTAACTCCTTAGTTTCATGTGATAATCCCCAGAAATCACAAAAAATATCCAATTTGTAAACATGATGACACAAGCCGGGTTTAAACCTTATTATTTTACTTAATTTCAGATTATGAGCTGTTTAACGAAAGACTATGAAGAAGTCTCAACCTACATCAAGTATCTGGAATATGTAAAGGCAACCCAGATTGCTTTAGATGGTAACAAGTTTGTAGTGCAGATAGATGAAGTCATCACTCAATTATTCTTATGGCTATGCAAAATTGCTATAATCCTAAAGAGTCATAATAGTCCCATAACTGAATTTGTGGCATCTTCAGTAATCTCTGCAGATGTCCGTGAATATTCCACAGACAATAAGAACCGGTATATGTTTAGTTATGTCATGATGAAAAATGCACATCTGTTCATTGAAAATAAAACTGCAAGATATTCTAAATTTTTGCAAACACAAACACATTCCACTAAGAAAAAATAGTTAATTTAAACATGATAACCCATGACTTGCACTTTGAAACATGCCATTATTTACCAGACATTATTCATGTGCACAAATTTCTGGTATTCTTTGCAAGACTCTTACGAAGCCATGTGTTATGAAAGAACCTGTTACGGTCTCCTGACTGATAACATTTTCAGTTGCAAATCAAGTCATATAGATATATATTTACCTGCATTTACTTACTAATCAAATGAGCTGAGATACCCTATCCATATAGTTTCACTGACTAAAATATTGTCTTGCTAGTATGATATTGCTATTTTAGAGGATCATTACTGAATGTATTTACATACTGCTATTTTAATACATTACTGAATGTATTTACATACTGCTATTTTAAAATCATTTAGTATCATCTTATTTTCTTAAATTGTGATTTTGACACAAATAAATATATTGTGTTTTTTTAAAGATATAAAAAGTTTATCTCTCATTATGAGGAATAGAGGAACATACTTTCTTATAGGTAGGTAAGATAGGTAGAATTGCAGCAAAACTATGATCTATCAGGCACAATTTTCAAATTGTGTTGTGTTGCAGTCTTGATAAATGTCCTTGGGAAAAACTTTGCCTTGAATTTGTTTTCATGTATGCTTCTAGTCATTTCACAAAGCTTCATTATTTTACCGGGTTAGCAGGATGTAGACTGGAAAAATGGAATGAATTTTTCATAGTTTGCAGCTTGGTTGCCATGTCTGCACCTTTTACCTGGAAATCTGACCCGTTTGGCTTTTACATTGCTTTGACATGTGGGTTGGGACACCAGCAAACCTCCTTAGCTGCATTTATGACATTCATAACAAGTCACATTGTTGTTAATCTTTACCCACCTTTTTGGTTAATGGCAACAAACTGTCAATCCAAAATACCAATAAACTGCCCATTTTAACCAAACAAAGAATATATTCTTATGTGAAATAAGGGCTCAAATGACCAAGAGGATTGACTTCATTATACTCAGGTTTCTAAATATGTGCTCCGTATCTTTCATGGAAGTTGCATTTCATTTTCCGAAAGTACCACTCATAACATGTAACTCTGTCATTTCAAAGCAATAATCTCCAGGGATCTAAAAAATTTTAGTTGTGAACAAAATATCACAAGAGCTCTTGAGCACAAAGCAAACTGCTTAATCACTATGTCAGGGAGATCCCTGCTAATCTAGCCTGATGACATAATATACATCTAATCTAGCCTGATGACATAATATACATCTAATCTAGCCTGATGACATAATATACATCTAATCTAGTCTGATGACATAATATACATCTAATCAAGTCTGATGACATGATATACATATCTAGTATGATTGCATGATATACATCTATTATTGTCTGATGACATGATACATATCTTATCTATTCTAATGACATTATATATATATATATATATATATATATATATATATATAGCAACAGGCGTACATCTAATTTAGTCTGTTTATAAGTGTTCATCTATTGTGATGACAAATATGAATATACATAGTATAGAAAAAGACCCATAACCTGTTGTAGTCTTAGGGATGCCACATTTGATGCATTAACACAAAAGCAAACATCCCTGTTTCAGCCATTTGGATGAGTGTATAGAAAAATCATGCCCCAACCATTATTTATTTGGTCAAATCAAGGATTTTCTTTGTCTGCCTTTTCTTCTCACCCTCAGCCGTTCCTTGAAAATTAGTTTTAGAAAATGAATCATGGCTTATTATATGTCCACACCAAACAAGTTTATTGCATTTCATCATGTTGTCTACGTTAAGTGTCCAGGCTGTGATTGTGTATAATATGAATATACATAATCACCACTGTTCTCTGTTACAGTTTATGCACACACAATCTTCTTCTGTGTTCACTCTCAAGTAACCAATGAAAATGTACATGTGATTTCCACCATGGAGAGTGAAATAAATTGAGTGAAGTAAGTTAGTTGTGATGACAATCAGCTTCATTATATCCTCATTGCTGCCTAACATTTGATTACTATTTCTTATGTTTTATTTGCTCAAACTCTGTGAGTTTTTGTGTTAGATCGGCCAGAATCAAAATATCTTGTAAATAAAAATTGTTTAGTTTAATAAATGCTTGCACTCAACAAATTGTGTTTTATTGTCATTTACATGTTTCTTCCAAAATTGGAGGATGTCCAGATCAATGTGCATCTTGTACATTATCCGTATCACAGAAGTTGTTCTTTTCCAGTGATAAAATCTAAGCAATGGATATATTCAAATAACAAGTTATTTATCACATTTCTAACAACATTACGGTGGCGAGCTTGCGCATATGGAAACTTAATCACAAATTTTCAAATCACATTTTCCATATCTTTCCATTATTAAACACTTGTTCCACCAAAAATACTTGGCTCCAGGGTTACTACCATTCTTAGTCAGCGAATAAAAGTTAACTCTGCAGCAAACAGCAGTCTGATGATTCACACCGTACATTGTACCATATAGCTTTCAGTGACATATTCAGCATATATATGTTATTTCAAATTTAATGCACAGTGACTTTGTAGACACACTATATTTATATTACTGTTTTTTGTTAATTTATTTGTGTTTGTCAGCATTAGACCTGTTGTTTGGAAAGTTGTGTTTGTCAGCATTAGACCTGTTGTTTGGAAAGTTGTGTTTGTCAGCATTAGACCTGTTGTTTGGAAAGTTGTGTTTCTCTAGGAATCTACAAACCTGTATAACTTTTGCGCATGTATGTTTCATACTTGATCAATGTTTCAATATTTGAAACAAATACATGGGCGGTGAACAAATACATTTCTAAGACTTAGCAAAATTGATATACTTTTTCTTGGATGTTGTTGATCAAGCCAGTGAAAATGGTTTGTGTCACACTGCTGGATCTCCGTGTATCATGAACATTTCTGGTTTGAGCTGTGTGTACAACCTTCTGAATTTTATCTGTACATTTATTCAGTATTCTTTGTTCCAGCGTCTGCTTGAAAATATCTCACAAGCATTGCAACATTGACTGAAGGTCTTGGGAAACTACAGCTGTTGCCCACCCAGTCTGGCATGGCCAAATCAGTGTTGGTATTAAAAGTTCTGAATAGAGTGGCACACTGCAAGAAATTAAAAATGAAAAAGTGATCAGACAGGAAAGAAGGGCTCCTAAAGAAATTGCGAAATTGCAGGGTTAGCTCAAGAATGTACAAATGGGTAAAAGCATACCTGCATAATAGAAGAGCCAGGGTACAATTAGATGGTCGCAAGAGCAAGAAAGTTCTACTGCGTCATGGAGTCCCCCAGGGAGGAGTCCTGTCACCCACACTTTTCTTGGTTTACATCAATGACCTAGTTGCTGAACTACCACATGGGATCAAAGTGGCAATGTATGCTGACGACCTGGTGATCTGGTGCACGGAAGAACATGCGACAGTGGCCACTAAACAAATACAAAGAGCTATCGATGCCCTAACCTTATGGGCTAATAGATGGTGCGTCAGCATTAACACAGATAAGTGCAGCACTACACTCTTTACCCTCTCACCAAAACAAAAAGCTGGTCATATCAAGATAGATGGAGAGCTCTTGAAAGAAGACAAACAAACCACATACCTCTGAGTTACTTTTGATGATAAACTGACATGGAAGCAGCACATTAACAAAGCAACAACAAAAGCCAGGAGGAAGTTAGCTATCCTGAGAAAACTAAGTGGAACCACATGGGGAGCCAGTGGAAATATACTCAGTAAAGTTTACCAGCAAGGCATAAGACCACACCTGGAATATGGTTCAGCTGCGTGGTGTCCTGCATCAAACACCACATTACAAGATCTAGATAAAGTACAAAACCAGGCACTTAGAATAATGTTGGGAGCAATGAAATCAACACCCATAGCAGAGATGCAGAAAATGGGAAGAATGCAAACACTTGGCGAACGCAGAGACACAAAAGTACTAATTCAGGCAGAAATGTTTCAGTGTATGCCAAATCATCCAATAAAGGAAAGATTCCAAAATCTAGCAATGGGACGACTGAAAAGAAGCAGCTTTATCCATCAAGCTAAACGACTCCGCAGACAACTTACAGACCTACGTGAAGACGACAGCCCCTTAAGGCCTGTACCAGAACAAACCCCGTGGAGTGAAAGACATGGAATGCCAATATACATTCAGACCCATGTGAAAGGAATACTAAGCGAGGACGAACAGAATAGTGTGCAGCGAAGGACAGTCACCCTCAGTTTCCTGGATGAGGAATATCCACAAGATATATGGGTCAGAGTATACACAGATGGGTCAGCACAGAATGCCGTGAGAAATGGAGGTGCAGGTGTATATATAGAATATCCACACAAGCCTAGAGATACAATCAGAACACCGACAGGAAAATTCTGCAATAATTATGATGCAGAAATCCAGGCAATTAGTGTGGCAGCTAAAAAACTGCTGAACTCCAACTCTGACCTACAGCCTGTGGTATTCCTGACAGATGCAAGGTCAGTGCTTCAAGCTCTCCAGTCTGGAAAACTAACAGACTTGAAAAAACTACTTAGCGAATTGTCTTACCAGTATAGGGTAACCATGCAGTGGATACCCTCTCACTGTGGAATACCAGGAAATGAAAAAGCAGACCAACTGGCTAAGGAAGGTGCTGCCGAAGACCAACCGGATATACCAATCACCTACCATCAGAAAAAACAGATGATCAAGTCAATAAGAAAGCCACAAACACCAACACAAGATGACTATCATATTATGAACAGACCAGAACAAGTTATAATTCTATGTCTCAGAACAGGACACAACCGACTCCGCAGTCACATGTATACAAAGTTCAAGATTAACAACACAGCCATGTGGACACGGAGCACAGAGTGCCAAACATATATTTCAAGAGTGTTCTGAGCATGAAACGCTGAGGCAGACATATTGGCCAGAGGAAACAACACTGGAATCAAAACTCTATGGGACACTGTATGAACTACAAAAGACAGTGTGTTTTATTAAGGAGACAGAATTACAGATATAGACATGTTTCAAGTGAACGAAAGAAGAAGAAGAAGACAGCCTTTTCTCATCTCAAGACTATATTTCTGTTCACACTGGAATAGGTTTTTTTCTAACCTGGATGTGAGCCATTTAACTCACGACCACAAAACCTAATTGACTTTTTCTACACACGCTCATCTTCATTTGTGCACAAACATCATCATCATCATCATCATCATCATCATCATCATCATCATCATCATTACTGTCAATCCCAACACCACTGCCATGCCATCATCATCAATGGTAAAGAGTTAGAATAAATGTACAATGAATTAACAGCCTAATATAATTATCATATAATTATAATTATTTCAACAGTTATAATGATATTATATATTAGTTATAATTATATTATATTATAATGGTATTAACAGTTTAATATAATGATCATCACTGTCAGGTACTTTCCTCTTTACCATTAGCAAATTAAAATTGGTATTTTCAGCATCAACATGTTCCCCTTTAATGCTGTGACAGCTGCTGTTCTGGTGACTTAAAATTTGCATACAGCTATAATATACGAGGCGTGTTCAAATGAAAACGGGACTTGTGGATTTATTTAAAAAGTATCATACGCAATTTAATATTTTCAACGGAATTGAACAAAGCAACCACTTGTGAATAAGAATGCACCTGGGTTCATCAGAAAAAATCTCCGTATGCAATTAGGCAAGCATCCCACTGTTTAGGTAGACGTCGAATGCCGTCCGAGAAAAAGTTGCGTGGCTGTTCTCTGAACCATGTGGTCACCGCTGTCTTCACGTCTGCGTCGCTGTTGAATCGCTGTCCCTTTAGTGCTTTCTTCAACGGTCCGAACAAATGGAAATCACACGGGGATAAATCGGGACTATAGGCTGGGTGATGAAGAACTTCCCAATTCTTCTTTGCCAATGTTTCCTGCACAATTTTTGCGACGTGCGGACGAGCGTTGTCGTGGAGAAGAATCACACCTTGAGAAAGTCTGCCTTGTCGCTTAGCCTTGATGGTCAGTCAGTACTGCTTTATCAAGCACGGCTATGGCTTCTTCTGTTGCAACAATATGCGCCTGACCTGGCCGTGCAAGATCTGCCGTTAACTCACGTCCGTCTTTAAACATACGCACCCACTCCATCACTCTGGTCCTCGACAAACATTTGTCACCATATGCTGCCTTCATTCTCCGATGAATGTCTACTGCTTGACATCCTTCAAATGAAAGAAACTGGATCACAGCACGCTGATTCACTTTGGACGGGTTCGGAATCACACCCGCCATATTGTTAACAGTCTTCTGCAGCACATATGCATGCTGGGAAGATGAACACGTGACCGTATGTAAATTATTGGATACTCATTACTAGTGCAAAATGTCATCAATATCAGTGCGCTCTATCACGCGTGGTGTAACAAGTCCCGTTTTCATTTGAACACGCCTCGTACATTGTCTTGGTACAACAGCTATAACATTTATTGTCTTGGTACAACAGCTATAATATACATTGTCATGGTACAATTATTTTGTTCAATTGTCATTCAAAGTTTTGGCATAAATTATAAAATATTGGGCATCTTTTTCCTCGTTCTACTGTTGGAGTCATACACTGATATGAATTTCTTCAATGCACTGTATAATGGTCAACAGTGCAGAGGTAGGACTGTAACGCTTGTCCATCAGAGCTATTTTAGATAGTCAAAGTTTTCTTTTTTTGGTGTCATACTGTGGGCGGTTTTCTAGAGATGGGAAGCATTATTCATCATTTTTTACAATGAGGGAATAAAGCAACAAAAATGAGATATTAAAACATGGTAGGTAAGAGAAACATTATTGAGAGAGAAAATACCTTTTGGAGCTTAGATTCACATTTATCTCCTTAGATTATCTCCTTAGATTAACATTTATCTCCTTAGATTCACATTTATCTCCTTAGATAATTATCTCCTTAGATTAACATTTATCTCCTTAGATTCACATTTATCTCCTTAGATTCACATTTATCTCCTTAGATTCACATTTATCTCCTTAGATTCACATTTATCACCTTGAGGGTTTTCCTGTTCTGTTGTAATATGTTTAGAAGACAATATAAAGATGAAGAATTTATGTGATATCAATGCTGCAATTGTTCTAAGTGCAGATTTGAGTAATGTAACAAAGATACAGAGTTTAGAGGATACAATTTTGTGATGATAATCAGAGATCACCAAGTGTGAGTATGAGTTTGTCTCACTGCTCCTCCTTCCCAGGATCTCTGTGGCATTGTGGTTAAGTCATTCATCAGGTACTCAAGAAGTTGCATATTTGAATCCATTTTGTTTACAAAGTGGATTTTTTTGGAAGATCCCTAGAGATTATTCTTTTGGAGGTGCATACAGAGTTATGCGTTTGAGTGATACTTTGGACAGTGTGTGCTTCATTGAGAGGGACTGATTACATACCTCTATGGTTTTTGAACCACTTTCTTAAGTCACACTTGTTCTCAATGCTAGGTAATAAAGTTTCACTGTTAAATCCAAATTGGTGTTTCTCTTAGATTTGTTTATTTGTAATTTAGAGTTTTTGAAAGTTCCAGACGATCTCATTGTGACTGCAGGTTATATTGCCATGAACTGGGCAAGTTTTCTACTTATGGAGAGGATTTTCTTTGCAATGTTCTTACAATATTGAGACATGATGCAAAAAAATGGATGCAAAACAGTGAAATAATAGGTGCAAAATATGGTGAAAAAATAGTTTAAAGTTGTCATAATAACCACTACCCTTGACATTAACCTCTAGATAGCACAAAAGAAAGTCGCATTAAATGAGAAATGTCTTGGATGGCAGAGGCAGAAGATACCCTCAGCGAGTCTGTGAGCTAGAGGAAGTAGGAAGATGCTGTGAATCCAAGAAAAGAAAGTCCCGAACAAATATTGCAATACTGCTATATTTACTAACTTATCCGATCTCTTGGGTTGTGAGCTTTCACTCGTTCTTCCTCGTGCCAGGTAGTGGTAGATACATGTCTTTTTCAGCTGTGTTGTGTCTGCATAATGGGTGTTAGTGATGGAGGGGTTTGCTGGTAACAGTTGTTTTCGTAGGTCGTAGTGCTGGGCATTCAATATGGTTGTGTTTTACTGTTTCCTCCTTTTGTCTGTTGCAGTATGGTGTATGGTCTGCGGTAATTCTTTGTTGGTGTTTTGTTAATTTGTACATGTGTTGTTCGCAGCCTAAATATTATGGTCTGATATTTGCGATATAGTCTATTTATGCTGCTGTGTGGATTTCGTTGAGATATTTCTGCATATAGCATTCTACCTTTTGAGCCAGTGTCCCAATTGTCCATCCGTTGTTATTTACTGTTGTTGCAGATAATGTGTTAAGTCGGATCAGCGCAGTTTGTTATATTTTGTTCTGTTTGCATGTGTAAGGAGCTTCTCTGCTTTCTTTCTTGCTTATCTTCTCTTTTTGACAAGTACTTCAAGTTTATTTATCCAGAATAAGCTATATTGCTTTCTGCATCATCGGGAAAAACCGATTGCGAGACTTGGACATTAAATAGAAGAAAGGCAAAAAAAATAAAAAATGAAAGTGTTCACACACTGACGTGTATAGTTGAAGAACAGTGGCCCTTGTCACCTCATAACTGGTTAAGAAATTGTCAAATTGTTTACATTAACCTAGAATGGAACAAAAGATAGAAGATAGCTCGAAATCAGAAATCAAAATCACACAAACAGAAAAGGAATCGATACAGGATCTAATGGAGACCCTGAGGTATCAGGGAGCAGCTAATGCGATCACACCCTTCGCAGTAGAGGAGCACCGCTTCAAGGAGTGGATAGGCAAGATTGAGAAATATGCATTGGTGACAAAGCCAATGACGACACAAAACGAATCATAGCGCTACAAGCAAGCCGTGGATTAGTTGCTGAGGTAATCCTTAAAAGGTTAGCAAGAACTCCGACGGAATCTTAGAAGGAACTACGAGCAGAATTAGAAAGGAGGTATGCAGGCCTCACAGGGGAACAGTATTAACGAAAATTAGCCAAAAACCGAACGAATCAATAGAGGCATTTGGAGACAGGCTTACCAATTTAGCCGAAGAAGCGTTCCCAAATGAAATGGAAGAGAAAGGCGTGTGCAAACAGCTGCTACACTATATTATGGATGGATTGAAGCCAGGAGGAATAAGACGCCATGTTTTGGAGGCAGAGCCGACAACGTTGGAAAAAGCCATCCAAATAGCAACAAAAAAACACAAAAAGGTGGGTTGAATATAACATGGGTTCTCAAGGTCAAGATAGGAATCAAGATACTCTAGCTGAAGCCGATAGAACATATCGGGGTAGAGATGAGGACCACCGTGGCCGGATACAGGGAACACGGAGAGAGAGAGAGACAGACCGAATTAATTAGAAATGGACAATGCTTCAATTGTGGGCAAAAGGGGCATCTCGCAAGAGAGTGCAGAGTAAGGAGAGCACCTCATGAGGACAGGCAACTCACAAGACCTCTCCCCAGGATTGAAAATGCAACAAATATAGGGAGTGTGGGAAACGGGAGTTCCGCTCAGCGAATGGGGCTTACCAGAGCGGAATCCGGAATCCACGCCCCAACCAGAGAATATCGAATGTGGGAAGAATCAGGTCGGTTTTGAGAAGAAGAGAATTCACAGCCCCAGGTGAGGACAATGGAATCCGGTTGTTTATCAACAATATTAATCACAAAATATGAGAAAAGGAGATAACGAATTATTTCAGTTGGTTCGGGGTGGTGAAGGAGGTTTCCTTGCCAGTAGACCGCCACGGGAGACGTCGAAACTTTGCTTTCGTTGAGTTCAGCTCGAGGGCAGAAATGGCGGCCTGTTTACAGTGGAAGAACTACATAGCGCACACTAAAGGCGTGACTATTGCCCCGGCTAAATCTTACAATACACAAGCGGGCCAAATAATTCAGGTAAGTGCAACGTACATGGCACCAGCAAAAGGTGAGAGAGGAGTTACCAGAACCCGTACACGAAGACATACAGGAAGAGCTACAAACCCTAAGGAGACAAGTGGAGGAGCGTCGGAAACCCCGACGGAGAAAAGATCCCTCACAACCTCTTGAGAGAACAGAACTGCGATCAGAAAACGACTCCGTACCAGTGAATAAGTCAGAGGGACGATCCCGAAAAGCGGGAGAGAAAGACACGGGACTCATGATAGACATGAGGGACGAGCAAGAACGCGATCCCAACCTCAAGAAAAAGTTAGACATCCTTTTGTCACATAAAGATGATAAAAGTATCGACTGTTTCGCCCTGTCTGAAGGAGATAATTTATTGTGCTATCTAGCACAAAAGGACTCGAATCCAGAATTGAAAGTGTGCGTTCCGGCTTCCCTAATAGAAAGAGTGCTGAAACAGTACCACGAGGATAACGGACATATGGGCCGAGATAAGTGTCTCGACGCCTTGAGGAGAAAATATTATTGGCCTAGAATGTTCAGAGATGTGCAACAGAAGGTGGCCAGCTGTGAGGTTTGTCGGCTGCGGAATATGAAGGAGATAAAATGCCCGTTAAAGGTTACCGACAAACCACAATATTCAATGCAAAAGGTCACTATAGACTTGGCAGGGCCCTACCCAGAGACGTAGACCGGCAACCGTTATATAGTGCAGTTCACCGACTGCTATAGCAGGTGGCCAGAAGCGTTCGCCGTGCAGACAAAGCAACAGAGACGGTGGTGAGACTGCTCTTAACGGAGTTTATCCCGCGACACAGTTGTCCTCAGGTAATCCTGACAGACAGTGGAGGTGAGTTTACCAGCCGGAAGTTTGAGAAGGCGTTGAAGTCCCTGAACATAAGGCACATCACCACTTCAGTTTATTGGCATAAAGCCAATGGTATTAACGAACGTCAACATAAAGTTTTGACGGACATTCTGGCCAAAGCCATTGGAAAGGACGACCGAAATTTGGACGTGCACATCAATCAGGCACTGTCAGCGATTCGGGCTAACTCCAACGAAAGCACGGGATTTTCCCTCTTCTACCTGTTATATGGTAGAGAGCCTATGCTACCATTGGATAACCTCTTGAAACCCAGACGAAGATACTTGGGAGAGGATGTTCTTGAAACCACCTTACAGGAAATGCAAAAGGAATACAGAATTGTCGAGAAAAACGTAAAACTTGCCGAAGAAATATGCAGACCGGGGAGCGACCCTGCAAGAATTTGAAGTGGGCGACAAGGTCTATTACAAGAAGCACTGTAGAGACTCCAAGCTAGACGCGCGTTGGATGAAAGGATATGTCATCACAGAGAAAAGAGGACCGGTGTCTTATGTAATAAAGCACCAGGGGAACAAAAGAATTATACGAACTCAAGTGCAGCACCTTCGGAAGGATAGCTATTCCGGAGACTTAAATCGGCAAGGGCCGAAAAAACGGAAGAAACCCAGGGTCACCTACGTCGCCCCCTCCAGCGAAGACGATGAAGAGCCGTGGGATACTTCCCTGTCGGAGATTGACGGGACCACAGACAGCCACACAGAACTACTTCCGAACCCCACAGTGCAAGAGGAATTCTTAGATATTACCTCGAGACCAGGGACAGGAGACGAGTTCAACGAGTCGATGACGGTGAACCACCAAAAGGAAGTTACAGAGTACAGCACAGATAGGCGAATGGAAGTAGACGTACAAAATGGCGACACGGGAAACGAGGAGGTGGGACCAGGCGACGAATCCAAAGAGGACGACACCATAGAAACAAAATAAGACGAAGTTATTGAGGCCTCAACGGACAGAGCTTCACACCCCACAGCTACAGTAGATGACAAAGATGACGCACCTTTTCGTAATACTCGAGCCGCGACCGCGAGCAGACGGCGCGAGTGCACAGCCGACGAAGAAACGTCGACACCAGCCTCAGTGGAGAGGACTACTGGAGGCGCGCGAAACGGTGGTGCCGACAGCTTGAGTACTCCCACTGGTGGAGATACCGAAACAAAGACGATTGGGGCAATGAGCATAGCGTACGCTAAAGAAGAAGCCTTGGCACTAGCACGAAGGGTTCTAGCGAGAGCCAGGAATTAACTAGCCTAGTTGTACTATGCATATGATTTTTTTTCTCTACACATGGGGAGGATACATAGTTATTATGTTGTTTAGTGAAGATTTTTATATAAGTAAATAAAAATCTTGAAAAAATAGAGAGGGAGGAAATGTACCAGAGTGTCCTGGTACTTGGTTCTGCTTTTAGAAATGCATTGAGAGTTTGTGAGGAGATAGATATGGTGCGCAGAAAAAGATGACGCCAGAAACGACGTCAGAGGGGGACGGCAAGAAAGGAGAGCAAGATGGCAGCCGAGAAACAAGAAAGGCCGCTGTATTGACGCACGATGAGAATGGAAAAGCTGGGTCACCCTTTGATCCTCTTCGTTATGTGAAGAAACCACAGGTCATCCTACGATTACTTAGTTTGATTTTTGCAATTGATGTGTTTGATTGCATCTCATCAGTCATGGCATGATCATAAGTGCATCATGAACAATGATATCAATGCATGTGGCTATGGCACAGGCATTGGAGTTCTAGCATTTCTCATCTGTCTGGAGTTTCTCATTATTGATGCAATATTGTTTGAGAAATTGAGCGGCTGTAATATTTTATGATTAAATATGGTGTGAATTGTTACACGGCGTTACTGTATCATTTACAAGAAGATTATTATTACCATTACAACACTACATGACATGATTTAAAAAAAAAGTAATTGTATGATGATGTTCGTCCGTCGTAATCTACGATGACCAAAAACTCAACCATAATAATAATAATAACAATAAGAAATAAAAAATAATAAATTATTATTATTATTACTTTTTTATTATTATAGTATTATATTATAAGTGTATATGCAGTATTTGAAAGCACTAAGTTGCCATTGCTTTTCATAGCCTCCAGTTTGCACAAAGGCATGCATTTGAATTACAACCTCCCGCCGAAGACGGATGTATTGGGCCATTGACGCAAATAAAACGGCAGCACAACGCATTTCCATTATCTGGACTACATCCTGCTGGAAATATAGTAGGACCATGGTCCTGCTACAAAGGAGATCCAGCGGGAGTTTGAAAATGAACGCTGAAGAAGAAGAAGAAGAAGAATTACAACCTACAACTGAACAGCGAAACTTAAGTAGAACCTTATGTGGTACAACCCCTTTGTCAACCATTTGATAACTATTATCTTTACTTAAACTTACACTATATTACATTAGAACAGGCCACTTCAGGTTGTGGGCCACTACTGCCGATTAAGGATGTCATACACAGATAAATGTCCATGTGAATCAGGAATCCAAACTCCTGAACATACGTCAGGATTGCCCACTGCACAAAGAACGAGACGACGGGTCTGGTCAGAGGATACACATTTGAGACACTAGCCTTGAGGCAACAGTTCCGAGCTGGAGAATAGAGTGGGCTTCGTCCTGACGACCGTCGTTACAATCTAGCATGGCAATAGAGACATAACGCAGAAAAATAATTTTTATTTAACTTATTTAGATAATAGTATCGTTTTATTTTATTTCTTGAGATTTGTTATCGTTTATTTTCTTGTAAAAATAACAATCACAATTAGGTCCCATATTTGTATTGGCATAACATATAAAGAAACAGTGGAAAAAATGAAAAAAACAAGTGGAAAAACAGCTACTCACCATACATTGAAATAAGATGAAGGGTAAGACAAGGATGTATTTTATCACCAAACCTATTTAATATCTACACAGAGAGAATCTTTAAACATTAAGAAGGAATGCAAGGACTCAAGTTCAGTTGGAAAATAATAAACAACCTGAGATGACACGGTTCTTTTAGCAAAAAGTGAACATGAACTATAAATCGACTAATATAACTATATATCGACTAATAGATCAGTCGATAAATCAAGTAAAGAATATGGATTGGATATACGCATAAAAAAATACCCATGATAATTAGCAAAGTCACAGAAAAACAGGTGATAAACATAAACATACATGGAGAGAAACTACAAGTAAAACATTTTATAAATAATCACAAATTATGTCAGATGTGCAACAGTAGTTAAAAGGAAAATATGAATGGCTAAAAGTACTTTAAATAGCATAAGGAAAATATTATCATCAGAACACATTACAAACAAGCTAAAAGTGAGAACTATACAATTCTATATTTATTCTATATTAGTGTATGGTTCAGAAACATGGACGATAAATAAACAATTAGAAGACAGAATTGATGCCTTTGAGATGTGGATATATAGAAGAATAGGGAGAACATTGTGGAAAGAGAATAAAACTTACAAGTAGGTTCTAACAACACTTAAGATGAAGAATTAATTATTAAAGGGAATAAAGATCAGGCAAATAAAATATTTTGGACACACTAAAAGACATGACACCTTGTTGAAGATCTTACTTGAGGGTAAGGTTGAAGGGAGGCGAGAAAGAGGTAGGAAGAGATACAAGTGGGAGAGTAAAATCATAAGATGGACAGGATATAGTCTAGTAGAGTGTACCACCAAAACAAGAGACAGGGATGTTGCAACCAACCTTTGTTGCGACGACGGCACCTGATGATGATCACAAAAACAGTAAACATATAAACTATACAAATTGTATAGGCTTATAGGGCCCGTATTTTCTAAATGCAACCAGTAGTATGCATACTATTCGCCATGTCCTGGGAGAAACCGAGTAGCGCCTACCTATGGGTGTGCCCATAGTGCGTCAAGGGCAATTCAGAAAAGTAAAAGTAAAACTAAAACAAATGAAATCGTAGAAATTGTGACAATAGAATAAAAGCCGGTTTCACATAAAAACTTTGAAACACCGGTACTCACAAATGCATAGTTTTTCTTGAAACTGATATCTCAATCAGAATTTTACCAGGTATAATCAAGTTTACCAGGAAAATGCATTTTGCACGACTATCCCACGCGGTGACCAGTTGGAAAAGGATACCATTGAAGATAAAACGAGCTTGTATGGGTATATAACTTCCGTTCCCGTGCAAAAATGTAATGTTGACGTTAACTGGTTTTAAAAAAGATTATAAACTCCACTGCATTAGTCGGAGACGGTCATGCTTAGTCACACTGCATTAGTTATCACCTTGCCCGTGGGAATTTTCATTCACAGACTATAACTGGGTCATAGTTTGTGTGCGTGACTATTCAACGTACTACATGTCTTCTAACTGAATTAATTTGGATCTCTTTGTTATGTTTATGACTATTGTTGGGACTTAAGTAGGTCGCTATTTACATAATTGGAGTCGCATGCCAAAAATAGCCACGGCCAACTAATAGATTTCACGCAAATTGGAAACTAGTTCATGTTTACGTTTTTTTCTGGGAAGAATCAGGATATGCCTTTTTTTCTTTGCTTATTTTGTTCTGAGTATCATCCACAAGAAAAGGATTGCCCATGAAAACAAACATTCTACCGTGAAACACTCTCAATCTCATCTCACCTATTTGTGGTCAGTATTTATTTTTCCTAATAATACAGTCCTACTGGCTAATCGAGAATCATCATTCTAAAATGGCACATTTGACGTTTCTTGTGACTGGCCACTTATTTATCAATATACATGGTTTCACAGCCAGAAAAAAATACGATATAAGTTAAATTCGTCACTTTAGAAGGATTAATCCCAATTTAGCTCACAATCCTTGTATAGTCGACGGTGGCGAGCAAAGGAATATCGTGCCACGAGTAGAAATCAAAAGTAGCGATCTCAAGCTGATCGATACCCATACCATGATTTCCGCACATTTTCAAATAAAACCACTATCTATTTCCGCTTAGCTATTTATCCAAGTCTTTTCCATAATATTTCACCACGCGAAACCCAAACGTCATTTATCTTTGCTGATCCAGCTTTTACCGTACATTTCATTGGCTGGGGAATCAAAGTATACTAAAAAATGACCAATGGTCAGTCTCATAAGCCACCATAAGTGACGTTGTGTGAATAGTGTGAATCGCAATTTTGAGAAGAACATGCTTTCTTCAGAACATGAATTCTAGACTTCCTTGAATGCTACAATAGAAAACATTTGCATTGTGGAGCTATTTGTGCTAAGATTGGATTAAATCTTATAGAATTTAGCT
Organism: Meghimatium bilineatum; assembly: GCA_034231615.1. Lineage (NCBI taxonomy): Eukaryota > Metazoa > Mollusca > Gastropoda > Stylommatophora > Philomycidae > Meghimatium > Meghimatium bilineatum. Next base: position 101,109,729 of record CM067298.1, read on the forward strand.
ATATCATAGAATTCAGAACTTTGTGTTCAGATTGTTGAGCTGTGGAGATGAGAATAATGCCTATGGAAATCTCTATTCAAACTGTTCCTAAGGCATGACTCAAATATGAACAATTTTATAAAGGTTATTGAAAAAATGATCATACACGAGTGATCGAATAATGAGAAAATAATAGGTTAATATTTGTTAGAAAACAGCGTATAATCACATTTTCCATAGAAAAAGAAAAATGCACTATATATATATATATATATATATATATATATATATATATATATATATATATATATATATATATATATATATATATATATATATATATATATATATATATGACTATTATGATAAGAACAAGACAGAAAATTAAAGAGGAAATAGCGAGTGAAAAATTTTAATTTGTTGACGGGAAAGGAACACGAAACGCCATATATACATATATACATTAAGAACTTTAATTGAAAGATCACTAGAAGTTCAGAAAGAGATATACGTTTGCTTTATTGATTACACCAAAGCATTCGACAAAGTAAAACACGACCAGATTATCGAAATGCTAGAAGATATTAATATGGACAGTAATGGTCTTAGATTATGCGCAATATATAATGGCAACAAGAAGCAGCCATGAAAGTGGATAATATAACTGGGAACTATGCACAAATAAAACTAGGTGTACGCCAAGGATGTGTATTGTCACCATATTTATTTTCTCTTTACAGTGAGAATATCTTGAGATCAATTAAGAATATGCCATGCATTAAAATAGGAAGACACAATATGCAATCTACGATATGCAGATGATACTGTGTTGATAGCAGAAACCCCAAGAACATCTCCATGATCTATTAAACAGGACAGTGATAGAAAGTGAACAAAAAGATCTTAGTTTAAATATAAAAAAACACAGAGACAATAATGATAACAGGAAATAGTACCCCACCCAAATAGTAAAATAGTATTAAATGAGGAAAATTTAAAACAGGTGAATAATTTCAAATATTTAGGAACAGTAATAACTTTAGATGGTAAATGTAAGACCGAAATTATAAGCAGAATAGAACAAGCAAAAGTAGCATTCCATAGAATGAAAAATATTCTATGCAACAAATCTATATCGATGGATACTAGGAAACGTGTCGTCAAATGCTACATTGAACAAGTGCTTCGCTGTGAAGCATGGACAATAAATAAAACATCACACAAATAATTGGAGGCAGCGGAGATGTGGTTTATTCGAAGAATGTTACGCATTCCTTGGACAGCAAAAATTATAAATGAAGAACGTCTTAGAAGGATGGATGGGAAAAGATGGATTTTTTTGATAATATAAGAAAAATACAGTCAACATTTTTTGAGCACATAATGAGAAGAGGAGGCATTGAAAATATAGTGACAACAGGAAAGGTAAAAGATCAAGGAGAAGAACTAAGGAAAAGATATTGAACAATTTGACTAAATGGCTTCGATTGACGACACCAAAAGAGATGATGACATATATGGGAGACTGATGTACATGGAGAAATATGATCGTCAAAGCCATTCGGCACGGCACTTGATGATATATATATATTTGTGTGTATGCGTGTGCGTGTGTGTATTTGTGTGTGTGTTGCGCGCGCGTGTGTATAACCCTCCGAGTCATATCGATACTGCATTAGATTCATGAACACACACAGTCCCTCCACGATTCCCATTTGATGTTTCAACACAAACAGTCCTCCAAGGATCCCCCATCCACCTTTTTTTTATAGCTTTTAACGGTTCAGTTCAAATTTTCTACTAAACAAATAAGACGACTTCATTAATAAAAAAAAATACGTTAGTAATGACATCTTCGTCGATGACGATAGGATGACCTAGTGCACTGTGCTGTTGCTGAGATCTTCTCTAGGAAGAAAGAGGTCAATGCACAAATAACTGATCAACGATATGCAACGGTCAAGTTTCTAACATAGAAACAAGACATAGGGCTGTTCATGAATTACGTCAAAAATGGGGGGGGGGGGGGGTGTGTCTGAAATAGTGTGATAAGTTGTTGACAAGTTAGGGGATGTTTGACAAAAAATTACCACCACCAATTATGTTTCATAAACAAAGGAGATTATTGAAAAAAATAAAAACCACAATAACTAGAAGGTTGTTTTCGTGTTTAGTAATTATTTTATTGTAGTCTTTGTTTAGGGGATGTTGATTAATTACGTTTACAATTATAAGGGTTGAGGGGGTCTGGAAAAAGTTTCAGTTGTTGATAAGATGGAGAGATTATTGTGACAAAAGTTGACGTCAACAATAGTGATTATATACATCAATTAAATAGCTTTAATAGGAATGTGTTTTTGGAAAACGGAAAAAATACCTTTTGCAACTTTTTCTGCAGAAAGATTGTTTGGTGAAAAGGGGGGGGGGGGAGATGTTTATTTGGACACATTTAAGTAGGATTGATCCGTGATTTGTTGACTGTTGTCGACAAGGGGGAGGGGGGGAATATGAAAAGAGTAAAATTGTCAGAGACGGTAGTTGTAATTTAGGAGTCCCTGAATAGTTTCAGTAATACTCATTCACACTGATTATAAAATTCTTATGTCTCCAGATGATGCAATAGTAATAATAATGAATATGAAAATAATGTAATTCTATTCATAAAATCACATGTAAAATGTACGTTCTTATTCATAAAATGACATGTTAAGTGTAGACTCTGTTGACCATGTTTCAAAAAAGGAAGCTAATAGAAACAATTAATAGAAGTAGAACGTGAACTATTGCCAGACATTTAGTTTTGTGTCATAGATTGTAATAAAAACAACTCGTTTGTAGCAGAAACAAACTGAATGAAAAACGCGGAGCAATACAGTAAAGAACTGGGAAAAACCGCGGAAATAAAGTAAATATTGATATCAAGAACAATGAACTGTATTTGATGTCTGATCATAGGCACTAAAATAAACCGCAGCAGCAGATTGCATACTCTCTTAACAAAAAATTACAACTTTCGAAGCTGAATTTTTTCCATTAGGAGTTTCAGGCAAGATTTGAATGACTTGTGTGATAAAGGCCGCATGCCCTTTCTACTGCTCTGTCGTGTTCAGGGTGGGTTTCTAAAATTACACTCCGACAGAAAAAAAACCGCATTCCTTACAGGAGTTCAAACCCTGGACCAAACGGGTGTGAGACAAAGCTCTAATCTCTAGGCCATGCGCCACACTATACTCTCTTGTACACATGGATATTCTAAATTTACCACATTCTTATCAGAAAGCAGTCACATGCATTCATAAAGTTTCCAAGAATATTCTTTTACTGGAGATAAGAAAAACCAAAAGTTGGTCAGGTTTCAATCATATTTGTCACTTGCCTGTGTCATCTTCATATTTTTTGTATTTCCGCTGTCTTCATCATTTTCTTCTTCTTTTTCTTCTTCTTCTTTGTTAATTATTTTTCTTATTATTATTTTTCTCAATATACTTATTTTTACTTATTTTTCTTCTTATTATTATTCACTTTTTTCTCATTATTATAATTATTACTTTTTTTCTTATTTTTACTTATGTTTCTACTTCTGTTTTTACTTTTTTACTTAGTATTCTTACTTTTACTTGTTTTTTTAATTTTCCTAATTTTCTTATTATTCTTATTTTTCTTATTATCCTTATTTTTACTTGTTTTTCTTACTATTCTTATTTTTACTTATCTTCCATTTTTTAAAAATAATTTTTATTCGTATGGGTGCTCTCTTATATATTCTTATATTGTCTTTATTTATTTCACTTATTTTTCCTATTTTTACTCATTTTTCGTATTATTCTTATTTTTTACTTGCTTTTCTGCGTTCGAGCTCTAACGTGTACGACAAGTAAAATGGTCACTGTTCTTGGTTGTATGCGGAATTGTATTCCCACATACGTCAACGTTTTAATATTAGGCTTGATTTCATACAACTTCCGTGACCATCCCCTATGTCCAAAGGGGAGAGGGAAGGGGAGCCTCTCAGTTTGTTGCGCGCAGAACGAATGAATGCTGCGTTGTATGCGCCTTTTAGCGAAAGTTTGTTTCGTTAAATAATGCATGATTTGTTTCGTTAAATATGCGGTCATATCATTCCGTAACGAACTATATTCTTTGCTCCCGTTTCGGGCTTCTGAAACGAACGCGTGGTACCTTCATTCAATAAAAAATAGTTTTTCATGCACCAGAAGTAGATCAAAATTGTATTTGAGTGAAGCAAGCGTGTTCCAAGTAGCATTTATTGGCTGCGAAACATAGACAATTGATAAATCAGTGGCAACGATAATTGCTTCCTTCGAAATGAGTTTCCGAAGAGGGATACTGAAAGTACCATGGACAGCAAAAACGACGAGTCAAATAAGTGTTATTAGCATTCAATGTGAAATGTGGTTGGACCCAAACCTACCAATATAACAAGGAAGCTCGCCCGTGTGTTGCCGGGACCCGAAAGGGGAGCAAAGAATAGCAACACTGTTTACCTTCAACGCATGTTGTAAAAGGCGACTAAGGAGGTTATAGGATGGAGTTGGCTGTCCCATTCCATATAGTGTCAGTTACCCAAATCCATGCTGAAGTAGGATGTGTCAGGCCGAAAGGCGCAGATATCGCAGCAATGCTGTAAACCATGACACAACGCATTCCGTTCTCCGGACTACATCCTGCTAATTTGCAGGAGTTTGAGAACGAATGTAGAAGAAGAAGAACAAGAAAGCTCAATTTTTTGGCCCAAATAAAGAGACAACACCATGGAAAAACCAATAATGAGCTGCGTGATTACAGGTATAAGGGGGAAAGGTCCGCCGATACTACGATGGATTAGAGGTATTGTGTTTTTGGCTGTAAATGGTAAACTTTTTCAGAATCGTGAGGAATTCAGAATGGTCATAAAGAAAACAACATTCTGTAATCTATCCATCCATCCATCCATCCATTCATCCATCCATTCATTCATTCATTTACCTACCAACCCACACATCCACCCACCCACTCATCTATCTATCTATCTATCTATCTATCTATCTATCTATCTATCTATCTATCTATCTATCTATCTATCTATCTATCTATCTATCTATCTATCTATCTATCTATCTATCTATCTATCTATCTATCTATCTATCTATCTATCTATCTATCTATCTATCTATCTATCTATCTATCTATCTATCTATCTATCTATCTATCTATCTATCTATCTATCTATCTATCTATCTATCTATCTATCTATCTATCTATCTATCTATCTATCTATCTATCTATCTATCTATCTATCTATCTATCTATCTATCTATCTATCTATCTATCTATCTATCTATCTATCTATCTATCTATCTATCTATCTATCTATCTATCTATCTATCTATCTATCTATCTATCTATCTATCTATCTATCTATCTATCTATCTATCTATCTATCTATCTATCTATCTATCTATCTATCTATCTATCTATCTATCTATCTATCTATCTATCTATCTATCTATCTATCTATCTATCTATCCAACCAATTTTCTAACATTCCATCTCTATATTGATCTCTCTATCTTTCTGTCTGCTTGTTCATCAATTTGTTTATCCATCTATCGCTCTGTCTATTTATCTGTCTGTCTATATGGTTGTCTGCCAATAAGGAGGCAACGAAGATAAATTGCCATTCACGTGATTGATCAGCGGAAGTGTTGTTCATGGTCGAGAACACACAGAAGGCCATACGTCTTACCACAATAGACACCATTCAAAATAAGAATCAGTAACTCATGTATTGGATACTCCAACTTGAACGTGTCCACCTGGGTATGGAAATATGTTTGAATATAGACCCCCATTGCACATAGGTTTGCACATAGGTAAAACGTCAAACAAATGTGGGGAACACATATTGTTCAAATCCCTGTTTAAAGCAGTGATAAGACTGACTCTGGTCGCTGTTGACAACGTAGAGGGAAACTATTGATCTTCAATTTTGCGATTGAGGCAGCTTTCGTTGAGTAGGTTTACGTGATCTTATAGCGCTACATTTTGACTTTGGAGTAAGCACTTATAGTCAGCAAAGAGTAGTTCTATTAAGTATTGGTGCGGTAAGCGTTTGGTCGTGTTTCGACTGTTTTGGTAATATTATCCATATAAATAATGAATGATAATGAATGTAGTACATATAGAATCCTTGTCTAACTTGTGATGTTACTGAAAATCACTTTGTAAGTCTTGTATTTATTATAACCATCGTTGGTATGACTTTTAGTAAACGTCCTTTTATTTCATGATTTAATGAATATGATATATTTATAATACCAGCATCAAGTTCAGTTATGTTTTGATCATGTTTATCATCAAATAAAAGTCTTCTTCATAAAAAAAAACCAACTCCATATTGGAACCTCACTTTAACGAGACATGTCCTTTAAGACATGGAAGCAAATCAAGCTCGGTTATGCGTTTGGAGGTTGTGGTGGAAGCATTACCTGAACGTTTCTCTCTTTGTTTTTGATGGTCATAAGCTCTAATATCAACATACACGACTTAAGTATACTGCTGAAAGTAGCAAACTCAGCACAAGAGGTAAACATTTAATGTCTAGATAGACTAACCAACATCTATTATACCGAAATGTAGTACCAGTAAATGTGCGCGCGCGCACTCACACACACATACACGCACGCATATATATATATATATATATATATATATATATATATATATATATATATATATATATATATATATATATATATATATATATATATATTACTTAGTGAGTACACATGCTCTCATCTCCTATAATGGTACTACAATTTCAAGTTCTCGTCTTCTCAATTGATTTATTGACATTATTAGCTGTATGTATATCACTGGCGCTCCAATAGTTGTGACAGTTAATCTCAGAACATTAAATGATATCCATCCTTAAGACCATAACCCGTCAGGGTCGTAGGGATACGACATTGGATGCAAAGCATTGTTCTTTATCGATTCATATTCTCAGCAACGCCGATGAGTGAGGACAAATCCCAACTTGACCAGTCCTTGATGTTGTCTGTCCATTTTTCTCTGTATTCGTCTAATTTTTTTCGACTGTTCCTATAGTATCCATTTGACAGAGAATCATGTCGGCATGGTCAACAGATAAAATGGTTGGCACACATCAGCATACTACCATTAGAGAGCATACAATAGCAAGCAAGCTATGCTACACAGATACAGTGAAGGCAGACCTAGAGGTTGACCACGAAAACGATGCACCACCAAATTAAAAGAGGCGACAAATTCCACAGTATACTCAGCACAAAAGAGGGCCATCTCTAGACGGTGACACCACTGACGCTGAAAGGCAACGAAGGGTTTAGCGGATAGATAGACCATGTCGGCATACCATGCACGTTTTCGTCGATTAACTATTGATAATAATGGTTCCTGTGGACTTGTATACATCCATATTTGTTTATTTCTTACGTATTTGTGCTATGTTCTCTACACGCAGTGCTGAATTTACTTATAAGCTAAACAAGCTATAGCTTAGGACCCCAACTTTAATGGGGGGCCCCAAAATTTAGTTTTATTTCACTATCTATATATTCTGAATCGTTATAGGACCCCATATCTCAAGTAGCTTAGGGCATCATATTTCAAATAGCTTAGGGCCCTATCAAGTATAAATTCGCCCTGTCTACAGGAGATGCGCAGAAATCCCCTGTGAACTTTGTTATTCGTAGGTCTGTAACCATCTCTCCATACCTGCTATCAATGTCAAATTCTCACAACCATACAACATATTAGAAAGCACTAGTGAGTTACAACGTTTCATGTCCAATGCTGTTATTTTACCAAATTAAATTTAGCCTTGACATTGCTGCTGGTGCCATCTGCAGCCTAATTTTTAATTCTGATGTGTATTTTCCATCAGTGCAGATATAAGATCTGAGGTATTTGAAAGCATTCACCTCTTCTAGCTTCTGCCCATTTTTCATGATGTCAGTTTGTGCCTGTGTCTGCTGTTAACAATGATCTTACTCTTCTCGATGTTGATCTCCATTCGGTACTTGTTTGTAGCTGTGTCCAACTTTGCAACTCTTGTATATATAACTTTTGAAGTTGGAGTGATATTAATTAAAATGTAAGCGTACAAGGAAGCTCCAAAATTTAACTGAAAAGTATAAGTGGTGATTAAGAATTAAATTAACATCGAAAAGCAATCTCGTATACAGGATATGATTCCGTTACTAATTATAGTATGTTTAATAGGATGATCGTGTTAACTAATACAGTAGTTGTTCTCCAAAAATTGGCACCGAAATATCTGTTTCCGGTGTTTCTTGCTACTTCCATCATCCTCATTTATTTATATAACAAGTTATACTATTACAATTGGTAGTCTTGGACCTTTTTTTTTAGAATTGTCTAGAAAATAGCTTTCATGAATATTACTTTCATAAATGTTTACATAATGGTTTCAGGTAACATAGTAACACTGTTGTCACATTATTTACCCTGATTATATTTAAAGAATTTTCTTCTTGAAATTTCCATTTATGTAATACAATTGTTCATGTTGTTAGATGTTGGTAATTAAATTAGTGCATTGACAGAGTTCAATATTTGCCTCCTCTGATCAGAAACTTATCTTTACAGATTAATGTGTTTGTTTCCCCAATGACTTATATTTACGATTATCATCACATGGATTTACAGTTTATTTTGAGCAATTGTGAAAATAAACACTTTTTACAAATTAATTGTATCAACGCTCAAATCATACAAATATACACTTCACAAATCACTACACGTAGTGGGGTGCAAAGGGAACGCATTGCTCTAGGCGGACCCAGGGTTAGCAGATAACCAAGATCCCAAATGTACCTCCACGCGGTGCACCCTGGAAACAGAAATACAGCAGCTCGTGCTGATTCTGGCTAAATCATTTGGGGATCGTGTCAGAGAATGTGGAGGTAGCAGATGGAAAGAGATTTGACTGCACAAGAGACAGACAATATCTCCGACACCACCAGCAGCACCACATATAGCGACACTGTCGACATACAGTGAAGCTAGTCAGTCCAGTCCGAACATTGGAGGGGCGGTAAATGTAAAATGCACGTACAGGTAGATGCATGGCGAGAGACAAATATATTTCATACCATGAAACAATGAAAGGGCAGAACAGCGCTAGAGGGCAGCGCGAACTGCAAATAGAAAATGAAAAGTTCCTAGGAAAGGGGAACTACAAGCTCCGTCAGCTCGAGACGAGCTTCTAGTTACCTGTGTTCCTTACAGGCAGAGACCCAGACCCATTCATTGGCGTTTGGTAAAGCAAAAAGACCTAATCCAACTCTAAACCGGAAATATGCTCGCGAAGAGAAAGGGTTCCGTACTCGATGCGCTTAGGCACAAAAGGGACAACGATTTAGCCCTGGCCCAACTCTACTGTCAGGTTTTCCTACACCGGAAATACACCTGAAGAGAGAAAGGGTTCAGTACCTGATGGGCTCAGGTGCTATTGGGACAAGGACGCTCAGCTCGAGAACGCCTTGCTCTCAAACGCGTGGTGTGAGACTCGAACTTGGACAAGGGGTACACGATGTCGGTGAATGACACCTCGGCTAAGAGGGCGAAAGAGCCAGGGTCCAACTCCTCTGTTGAGTTCTTCCCCTTTAGGAACCAGGCTCACGGATGAGAAACGGTTCAGTACCCAATGGGCACAGGCACAGCACGTCCAATTACACGAGGCAAGTTCATAGAACGTGGAACACCTCGTTCGAGTAAGACGAGAGCAAAAAAAATCGTCTGGGCGAAGAGTCTCCACTACGCGTGCCTGGAGACAGATATAGAGGCTGTCACAGGCTAAGGGTAGCCCACCCGAATTGTCAAGGCATGCCGAAATCGGATGTGCTAGGCATACAAGGCGAATAACGGTGGCACAACGTAATCACGCTCCCGGCGGAAATCGCACGGATATCCGTGATGGTTACAATGGAGCGAACGAAAAACAAACAAACAAACTACACGTAGTCATGAATTTATGATCAAGAAGAGCATCTAAGAGAGCGCTGAAATTTCTGTTAACTCACTTTGTATGCCATTATCTCAGCGAAAGTTGCAGTCAATCTTCTATCAGTCTGTCTTAATTCTATGATTATGTTCTATCTTTATTATTATTATTATTATTATTATTATTATTATTTGTGTACAACCACATCCTAAGCTGTATTTATAATTATTGGGAAAAGAGAGATTACATTTTAGATAGATTTGTCATGGCAATAATATTGTCTTAGAGAATTCTTCTAGGTTGTCTGCTGAATTATAACATATATCTGTCATAATAAAAGACCATAATATAATTAGATATGCCACATCGGTGTATTGCCGGGACCCAATATTGAAGCAAAGAATAGATGTACTATGACCTATCATGCATGTCGTATGAAGCTATCAAAGAGGTATGGGGTGGGGGTTGGCTGTCCATTCCAATTGATGGTGGTGGTGACCCATGCGCCAAGCTGAAGTGACGTGTAATAGAACGAAAAGCTTAAATTTCGTAACCAAGCAGTGTAACATTGTATTAATTCTGCAGAAAACATTCTGTTAATCTGTAGGAGCTTGTAAACAAATGCTGAAAAAGACACGCAAAAATACATCATAATGAAATAACTTGTAGCACACAGGAAAACATACATAAATAGACGTTTCGACTAAGAGTTTTATATATAGAAAATCTTAGCACACGGTGAGAAACTACGGCGCCGCCTATGACAGAAGTCAACAACGCGTCGATCGCGATTTACCAGTAGATCGCGATATATATTGTAGACCATAAGCATTATTAAGAAATATATATTTACAAAAAACTGTATTCACTAGCTTTATATCCATGATTTCAAGAGATCTACGAAAAGAGACCGATAACCTTTATTATTTATTTATATTATGGTAACCCCCCCCCCCCCCTTTCCTTTTACCGAATACTTTTTAACGGTCCCTTATATTGCCACAAATGCATATTTTATTGTTGTCATAAGTACTAATATATGGTTATTGTGGTTATTTAAAAAAATGATAGATCGCCTCACAATTTAAGAACTTCCCAGTAGATCACTTCAGGGTTGCCGGCTCAAGGCCTATGATCACGACGAGCTAGAACTATGGGTCGCTACACTCTATGATCACGCCGAGCTAGAACTATGGGTCGCTACACTCTATGATCACGCCGAGCTAGAACTATGGGTCGCTACACTCTATGATCACGCCGAGCTAGAACTATGGGTTGCTACACTCTATGATCACGCCGAGCTAGAACTATGGGTCACTACACTCTATGATCACACCGAGCTAGAACTATGGGTCACTACACTCTATGATCACACCGAGCTAGAACTATGGGTCACTACACTCCAATGCATTTCTGGTTCAGGAATACGCAATCGTTGTACACATGGACTTGTCCGATCCTCGCTGATGATAACCTGCACTCAAGCTAGTAGATAAGTTGAACACCCCTCCCTGCTCCCATAGGAAATTAAGAACCTGTTTATTTTCCGTAATAGGAACTTAACCAAATGGTGGGTAAACTTAAAAACAACTTTACCCGTTAACCTTGACCTCAAGAGATCTACGAAAAAGGGCTGATAAAAGTCAAAATGGTTTATCTGACATTTCGCCCCCTTCGTTTAACGATTTTTTTGCAAAATAGTCATAAAATATAATTAAAAAGAGGGAATTGCGATTTAGATGGGCAAATGAATATTTTTGTTTTTTAAAGTAACACCCCTTCTCCCTTACTGAAGCTGTATCTACAGCTTTCTGCAATATAAACTCAGTTCTTGATTCAATTAGTGCATACCGCCAAGGTAAATAACTACATAGGTAGGTACTAATTCCAAACCAGTTCACAAGGATTAAATATAAATATAGCTACGGTTAGTATTATGATTAGTTATGTAAAACAAAACTGACTCTAACATTTAACCCTAAAAATTGTATATTTAAATTAATTATTGATAATTATTTATCTGATATTTAGATTTATTAACCATAAAATATGCCGGTAGGCACTAAATTGGAAATAGGAACCATAAAAACTTCATGCACGTCACAGTATAACTGTAAACACTAATATAATTATCAAATTTATAATGCTTGATATAAAAACAAATTGGTGCAAATAGTAACCAGCTTTGGAATCTTTATTGCTAAATTTCGTGCTATTATCCAGGGAATTTGATCTAGTTTAGGCCGCAATAATTAAATTCGGTTCTGTCCTAGTAGACGCCAATACACCGTTCAATTTTTTTATCTCACTTTTTAGATAGTCACTGCGCATGACAATTCTCCGGTATTTGTTACGACAAACAATAACAAACATGGCTGCTGATAACTCAAATATGACGGTTTGAGTCTCTCCAGGAATACGCAGGAATTGGTTGTGTTTATATAAAGTAGAAAAAAATACTACATGTTTATAATATCTATACTCTACATTCATTCTGCGTGCTACACAATGGGGTGGGAGGCTCTCTCAGTATGTGGCGAGTAGAAATAATAGGTACGCAGAACAAATGATTGCCGTTTTATTATCTGCACGTTACAGAAGCACAAAGAAAATAATGGCGTTCTGCACATTACACAAGTGTGGCGTAGCGTGGAATGGAGAAACAATACACATCGTGTCACATCTCCATAGCATCTTAAAAGTTATCAAGCAGAATTTATTTGGACATCAAGGAAAACAACCACAGACACCACATTTCCCGCTACTCTCGTTCTTATGCAAGATTACTTGTCACAATAAAAAGTGTTGCATTATTTCTGATTGTCTCCTTTGTATAATATATTGTTGTCTCTTTGTACCCTAGTTACGAGTAAACTTCGTTCAATTAAAGCTTGTTCCGTTTAATATTTGTTGGTCTCTACTATGACAGTATCTTAAAGTTATGTACTGTAAGATCAGTGTACTTTTATCGTGCTAAAACTGCGCGATATCTACAAGAACAGTCTTTAACTTTGTTTAAATGTTGGGTTATAAGTTACGTTAGTGCAACTAATTTCTTAAAGACGAGAAAA
>CM067298.1:101122887-101523133 GCA_034231615.1 Meghimatium bilineatum
AAAATATATGACTATGAAAATATGCAGACTTCTTCCAAACACAATTGACGTTTGTGAGAGGTGGACAAACGCTTAAGTATAGAAACATGTATGGTAATATAAGTTCAGCAAAATAAACGTACATGGAAGATGCGATTGGCTAGTAAAAAGTATCAAAAGAGCGTATCTACTAAAGTGAGCGTAATATCTACAGTAAGCTTCAAGTTGCATAATCCTGAAACAACATTTTTTTAGGGAATTTCAGTAAACCGGTTCCTTAATTTAATGTATTAATATAAACTAACATCTATAATTTATTAACCACCGGAAAAAATCAGGGGAGATAAGACAGAAAGACAAAAAGAAATTTCTGGATGGGTTGTTACTGTGGCACAAAAAGAATTCGTCAACTGAACTTATTAACATAAAAAAAACAAGCACGATTGCCTACGACACTATACGTGGCACTTGATTAATTGAACATCTATGATGTGTTTCTTACAAGAAAAATAAGCGTATTTCTTGAGTATTACTCGTTATATATAAGGAGATTATCATATAATACATTTGTAACTGTATTATAAACTACTGCTGTAAGAACGATAGTAAATAGGCATACTAACCATTGTAAGGAATTGTATTACATATTGTACTTGAGGAATATCAAATTGATTACTTTAGTTAATAGTAAAATACACACATATTTGGAGAAATAATAAACAGAGGATAGTTTTAGTAGTACTGTGTTAAATATTTTAATACAAATATAAATTAAATTTTAAAATATAAATATTAAATTTAAAATATTTATACATTACATAATGATAACTGGAGACAAAAAATGATGGAGGCTTTGGGGGGGGGGGTGAAAATAGACATTGACAGATTTTTAGACTGCAATTTTTCTAATATGTTGATACTAAAAGTTAGTAAATCTCATGATCACTAAAGGGCCCTACCACTAAAAATAAAAACAGAAGATGCGTAACAGATTAAATAACAGTGCAGACAAAAAATCAGTAATGTAATCGATATCTTCTTATTTCTGATATATTGCTTTGTACAACGCCAGGAGTAGTGGATTCTTTGACATGTGTAATCAATATTGTGCATGGCAGGGCTCTAGTTTTTGTATCCATTGTGCTTGGCTAGCAATCCCTTTTTTGGGAATGTTATCTTTCGGTTCTCTGCAAACCATTGAACCAAGAGTACAATTAGTAACACATCTGTGTGTTGCCGGGCCAGGAAGGAGAACAAAGGCTAGCGACGCTGTTACCTGCCAGGCATGTCGTTAGATCTCTTTTTCTTCTTGTTCACATGTTTACGCAGCAAGTCCATATTTCTTAATAAATGTTGCTGTATTTGAAAGCAATTATGTCGTAAGATGAGACTAAGGATGTTTGGGGTGGAGTTGGCTGTCTCATCCCATAAGTGACAATTTTTGGAATGTTGGCCATGGTGCAGTCAGACTTGTCAAACAGAACGGCGCAACTATCGCAGCTAAACTGTAAACTGTGACACAACGCATCCTGTTATCTGGACAACATTCTGCTAATCTGAGAATGAACGAATGAATAGTTTGAGAATTAACACAGAAGAGGAAGAATTGGATTAGTAATAACTGGGAAGTTGCAAGATTGCCTACAAATCTACGACATGCTGATGATTATAATGACACTCAAATAGGTTGTCAAAGCTGGCTTACATAATAACATTTTAACAGTCAGGAGCCTAGTTTATGTTCAAAATATCTCATTTTTTTGGGATTGATAAGGAAAACTTTGCTTGCACTGACATACCTGTTTTATTTGTATTCTAATTATAACTATTTTCAATGGTCTTTCAGAAAAAAAATACGCTTGCACTGTTTTTCCTTGGGTTTGGTTATTTATCTCATGGATTAGTGATATCCTTTCCGACGATTGATAACCCCTGCCAAAACGATCCGACAAGCACTGGTGCATCGCAGTATACCAGCATCTTGACCCAGCTTCAGATGACAATAAGAGAAGCAACAAATGCTGCCAACAAGTGTCAACAACTTCTAACATGTCTGGTATGTTTCTAACGATAATAGGAACACGGTAGCTAATGAAACAACATTCAACGGTCGCTACTCTTTTGTAAATATTACAACTTCTTGTAAATACAACTGCAACTTCTACTTTTCACGTAAGAGGTTGAAACTAATACTTCTAATTGTAAATTGTAAATACCTTTTACTTTTCATGTGAAACGTTCAAATGATTAAAACTTGTTGTACATTAAACAAATATTTTTCATGTAAGAGATTGAAATTATTACTGCTAATTGTAAATATTCAACTCCTGCATTGTCCCAGTATTAACGTATGGAAGTGACTGCTAGAAATCAACTCAAGCAACAGACCAAAATTTAAACAGCTTCGAAAACAAGTGTCTCCGGAAACTGATGAACAATGGAGCGATTTCGTCACAAATAGTGATCTAAGAACCAAACACACCAAGAATATATTTCAAACGTCATAAGAAAACGCAAGTGGAAATACCTTGGTCACGTTTTAAGGCTAGATGAAAACAGATTAAACCAATAAGCCCTTATATGGACACCTGAGGGTGAAAGGAAACGAGGAAAGCAAGGGTCCTATTTATATACTTGCAGCCACCTTGGTTGTTTTTTTTTACATGCATACAAATAGTGACCATGGTAAATAAGACAATAATTTTTAAAAAAAGAATGAAAAGAGAATTAATTCTGTACATGGGTCTTCAAAAGCAGACGGTCATGGTCGATGCATGTGCGAGTGTGTATGTTTTCAACTACCGTGAACCCACTCTCTGTTAAAAAAGTTATTTGTACCATGTCCTACATTTAAAACATGAACATATGAACGCCAGTTCTGTCAAGTGTTTCCACAGAAGTGTCCTGTGGACTCTCGGTATTTATCCCATTAAAGTAGCGCTATATTACTTTTCAAATAATTTCCGTTGGTCGCTTTGTACGTTCTTCGTTACAAAAAACGGGAAAGGTCAGAGTCATGTTAGAAGGATGATTCTCTGTGAATCCATATGACTGTACTGACGAGGGCCTAGTGAACATATGACTATACTGACGAGGGCCTAGTGAAAGTTTTAAAATAGTTTTGTAATTATATCTTAATTTTCAACATGTATACTTGGCCTATTAACTATTTGTGTCATGCTAGATATGTGTCAGCTTAGTTTAATCGTACTTGGGTTATTGACTTCTTCCTCTTCTGCATTCGCTCTCAAGCTCCTGCAGATCAGCAGGATGTAGTCCGAAGAACGAAGTGTTGCATGGATTACAGCTTAGTTGCGTTTTTTGTTCCTTTGGTCCTGACACATCAACTTCAGAATGGCATATGGGTCACTGTGCCACTATGGAATGAAACAGCCAAGCCCCTCACAACCTTCTTAATCGCCTTTTACAACATGTTTGCAGGTAACAATGTCGTTATAGTTTGTGCCCATTTCAATTCGCAGAAAGATACGGGCATGTCTGTTGACTAATTGTGCCATGTCAGCAATATCTCAGCCTACTTTCATAGATTCTTAAACTGCCAATGATTGTTTCAAATATATATGTGCAGACGAAACCATCTTACTCAGCGATACTTTGAAATATAATATGAATGTTTTTTTATCTTCTTCGTTTTCATCTTCTTCTGCATTCATTTCCAAACTTCTACTAGTAGTTAGCAAGGTGTCCAGAGCAGTCTGTGGTTTATATTTTATTTTAGCCCGTGATCATTTTTACGTTTTCTTACGTGACCACCTGACGCCTGAAAAAAAGGTCATGAACTTTCTGTACAAGTCACCAACGCTTTTTAAACTATATTGCTATAATTATTGATGCCTATCGCTTTAGTTATTGTTGTTTATTGTTCCAGTGATTATCTTTCTGTGAATCCCCCCCCCCAGGCGGATCGATATCCACTCTCAATTTAGAAATGTTTCTCTGTGCGTGGCCCCCATGGGGCCAAATGACCTACGTTGGGAACCACTGGTCTAGAGAGCAGAATGTTTTACTGTAGCATATAGCATGGCTGCGATATCAGAGCATTTCAGCTGTACACATCAAACTTTAGCTTAGCCGTTTTGGGTAACTTGTACCTGTTGTACGGAGGTGGGAGCTAACCTCACAACAAACTATATTTAGTCGCCTCTACAAAACAGTTCAAGAGGGAGAGAGGTATGAAAAAGTTGTTGCCAAAGAGAGGAGGGGATGTTGAGAAAAGTTGACGTCAACAATACTGAATTTTGTATACATCAATTAAATTGTTTGAATTTGAAACATTTTTCAGAAACTTATATAGGCAATCAGAGTTCTCTCTTCTTTTTTTTTAATCTGCAGAAAATATTTTTACGGCGTGTGAAAAGGATAGGGTGTTACATTAAAAAAAAATGTTAATTAAAGGGGATCGTCGAATTATTGACATTTGTTGAATACAGGACAGGGAATGATAGGGTAAACAATTATTTCTGTCAATTTTTTTTAATTGTAATCCACAGAAATCCCCTAATGAAAGAAATGATTACACATGTTTATCTTACACATCTCTGTTACGCGAAGTTCCTCCTTATTAAATTAATAAATTCTATGATATATTTGCTAAACAGTACGATCTCATATTTCCTGCACATAATTGTGACTACTTTTCTTTATTTTTAAGACGACTGTACTAACACCATCTGATATAAGAATGATCAATAGCATCTCAGACAACATCACAGGTTTGCCGCATGGTCTGAACGAATCAAACATGACTGCAGTTAATGTAAGTATCGTTTCATACATTATAAATTGACAAATTTGTAGTAATGCACATTTTTAATTTCAAGAGTATTCTAGAGAATCTTAGAGCACTGATAGTATTATAAATGAACTCAAACAATTATTTGCAACCAACTCTTACCGTGACAAATTCCCGTAGCATTTCCTTGTAGCTAGAGATCCATGATCACTGCCATCTCTAGCTGAATATCAGAGGTGAGCAACTTTCTTGATTTGTCGGGTCGGATTGAGCATTTTCATGTGGTGTGGAGCCATATGCTTTTTGTTAGTCCATTAGAGCTTTAAGTGATGTTTTCTCAAGTCTGGGGCCAACTCATATAGTAGTTTTTGATCAGCTGGCGAGCCAGAAAAATGTATTGTCAAGAGATATGTGACCCGCGGGCCGTATTTTTCCCACCATTGATACACATATTGATACACATCTGACAGTCGTTGTTCTTCTTCTACGAGATGTGTCCTTTACAGAACATTACCCACACTGAAAGTATGTCAGAATCTCGGTCCAATGAAAGCTGTCATATACTATATTTTAGAATTTTTAGTGTTTTCACTGTTTGTCCGGCTCTGTGGCGAAGTGATACAGAGCGCGTCTGTGACGGCCAAGATACCGAGTTCGATCCCCGCCACAGGCAATTGTGCATCCGGACCGTTAAGAAGCAATGGCAATCTACTGAACGTATTTATATTGCTTAGAAAATCACCACATCCAAAAAATGCTGGGTTGGTAGCTAGGTCCTGAATAGGATACACTTTTTTCCCGTGTTTTTGTGCCATTCCACATCCCAGACTGTCTCATTAATTGTTTTCTATAAGCGTGACAACAGTAAACTATGAATCCATCCATCCATCCATCCATTTATCCATCTCTTTGTCTCTCCGTCTGTCTGTCTGTCTATCTATCTATGTTCCTTCAGCGCTGAGTACAATGCATATGGCAGAGACCAGAGCTCTCCAGTTCAAATTCGAACGATGTGATGCTACTGTGTGCAATTCTTGTATGTTGTTGAGACCCATAGTCATACCCTCTTTTATGGTTGTTCAAGATTCTCTCTTTGTTTCCCTCTTTTTTCTTTTACACTATAAATATAACAATAATATTGTGTATGAATGTTACTTTTGATGTTTCACTGTGTACCATGGCTAGCTGCAAGAAATGACGCCATATAACATTGTGTTATACACAGGCACATAATATAAGCTCATGCAGATCTTGCACATGTTTGATAACTAACAAGTTGCTTATTGAGAATGTAACATCACATAAATATATAACTAAAATGTATTACTGCTTTCATGCACGTATCTAAAAACAAAATGTTTCTACTTTTTTCATGTCTTAGGTTTTCACAAGAACTCTGAGGCATAGTAGTCTAAATATTACGATCATATATAATGTTTTAGAACAGTTGGTGGCTAATGCTTCTATGGAAACGTATGGGGAACCATTAAGAAATGTTATGTCAGCTATTCTGACTGTAAAATGCAGAATAGAATTAACTAGTGAAGTCATGGAATCTAATTTTACAACTGAAGAATCACAAAGAGATGATGAGATGATGTTGGCTGATTTTGACGCGTTTGTAAGACTTGAGGAAGCAATCAACAATCAGCCTATGCCTACTAACGAGAAGAGTTCCATCTTTCTAGGCTACATTATGGCTCACTACATGCAGATTCTCATGAACATCCTGATCCAAGCTATTGAAGCCCAAAGACGCTGAGTATATATAGGTATTATTTTCTGGATCATAAAACTAACCCAATTACCAGCACCTTATCCCTGCATGATTCCAAATTATCGCTGTGTCACCGCCATGTTTGTTGAATTATTTTGTTTGATGTTGATATTTAATTTGCATTTATTCCAGAAAACAATTTTAAAAAGAAACTCTCAAATATTTTCTGTTCCGTTAATTATCCACCTTTTTAGTAAAATATTTGTATGAATAAATGAATGAATGCGAAGATTAACATAAATATGTGATAACTGGACAGAGCACGGTAAATGAAAGTGTTTTCAAATTCGTTTAATGAATAATGATGGCTAAGTAAAAATCCAGAATATACGAACATATATTACAGAGAGCTATACACATACACTCACAGGCATACACACATATAAATATATACACGCACGTGCATACATCTATACACACATACACGCACACAATAGAGATGTTTTCACGAACATAAAATAATGAAGTGCCTCCCACAGTGGGCCACAAAACTTGAAAAGTGGGGAGGGGGAGATACACTTTAGGGGGAACCACAGACCCGGTTAGTGTGACACAAGAAAGTAACTATTCTGAGGAAAAATAACAAGATATCAAATAAACCGTAAAAAATAACAAGATAGATATCAAATAAACCATTAAAAATAGCAAGATATTAATGTGGATTTGTGGCTGCCTATGTGTCTTTCGTGTTATTAGCAAACTTCATTGCCACGTTGGATTTCAGTTTTGGGCAGTGAGTAAATATTTAAGATAGATATCTAAATATCTTAAAAATAACAAGATAGGTATAGATAAACCTACCGTAACAAAAATAACAAAATAGGTATCGATAAACCTACAGTAAAAAATAATAAAATAGGTATCGATAAAACTACCGTAAAAAAATAACATGATAGGTATCGATAAACCTACCGAAAAAAATAGATATCGAAAAACCCTAAATATAACAAAATAGATATCCAAAAACCTTAAAAATTTGGGAGATGTGTAAAAAAAATTCACGATACTTTTTTATAAGCACGATTTGGTGGAAAAGGGGGGTGAGGGATTGGGACACAGAAAATTTGACCCCACAATCGGGCCAGAGAAAAAATGGTTGAGAACCATTGATCTGATGTAAGTCGGGGTGCAATGGTACAATACCCACCATATATATATATATATATATATATATATATAGTAATGTATGCTGCTATAAATTACCTACCTACATTTTAGAGCCCAATTTTGTATATAAATTAATCGACAGAGTATGGTAGTGTTAAATATTGATAACATATCTTAAAGAAGAGCAACTTAGAATGTTTTATCTTCAATTTGAAGTAAAGCAATTATAATATATCTTCCTGCTTTCATATCGCACACCCCTTGCCTGCTCACTATACACTTCTACCCGTTGCTTTACATATCTACGCTTACTTGTCACACAATTTGAATATTAACTTGTTCCTAAACAAAGTCTCATAGTGTTTAAATATAGTCAAATGCTAGATGTATTCTCATATACATAAGACCCCACAATCATGATGTTAGTATTAATTATATCACTGATGCAATATCACAAGATATTGCTATTCAACTATTGTTGAGTTTTTAAGGCACCATTAATACGTTTAATTCTAATGTCAGTACAATCTGGAGGGTTGGCTTCAAACCAGAAGATGCCACAGAAGACGGATGTGTCGGGCCATTGGTGCAAATAAAACGGCGACACAACGCATTTCCATTCTCTGGACTACATCCTGCTGGAAATCTAGTAAGACAATAGTCCTGCTACAAAGGAGATCCAGCGGGAGTTTGAGAATGAACGCTGAAGAAGAAGAAACCAAGAGAAAATTCCAGCAAGTTATGTTTCTGAGACTGATGCACTAACATTTCTCACAACATGATTGTGTATTTTATTTGTAGTTACTGTTCCTAACAGAAACTGCCAGAACAAAAAGATGGATTGAGCAGGAAAAAATAAATGTACAAATCATGTATTGAAAACTTTACAATTAATATTAAATTGTGTACAGTTTGAAAGCTCACTGATTTATTATAGACTAGCTATTATTGCTACTATTTTAGTTATAAGCAGTCAATAAAAATGTTGGTAACCAAACCATTTTAGTTAGAAACAGTCAATAAAGGCGCGAGTAATCAAACAACTTTAGCTAGAAACTGTGTAGTAGAGACTGTCAATGAAGATACAGGTGAGCAAACTATATTTGCTCCTTTCGACCTGAGACATCCGACTTCAGCATGTCTTCTAGGTTTCTTTGACCCTATATGGACTAGGAGAACCAACTCCACCCTGAAAACCTCCTTAGTATACTCTTATGACTTGCATAACTGATAGCGATGTCACTATTCTTTACTTCCTTTTCGAGCCTAGGCAACACAAGCGAATCTAATATGATTATATCCGAGTTTTTATATCTTTCAAAAAATCTCAGAGTTGTTAAGTTGTCTAATTGTATAACGTGAGAAAATATTAGACAGTTTGACAACCTGGCACGGCAGGGAAATAACAACAATCTTGATACATAATACTGGAGACAGAGAGCTGTAGAGAGCCATGATCACCCACGCCAGCTGGCATGTCACCTCATGATCATGAATCTAGAAATCTGTGGTGAAAAGGTACATAGCGTGTCTGTAACGGCCATGGTACGGGATCCGAATCCCACCGCAGGAAATTGTGTACAAAGACCGTTCAGAAAGCAATGACAATTTATTGAACTTTGATTTATTGCTTATTTACAGCCAAAAAAGCTGTGTTGATAGCTACGCCATGAACGATACCAATGTGTTTTAAATTTGGAAATATTTGCAAATTTTAATATCATAATTGATTATGTTATATTTCTCGAGATTACATAACGTTTATATTGTAAAAATTGTATTATATTGTATTAAAGTGACAGACGAGGCTCTCCTCTAAATGTGTATATTAAATATTTACAAAATAAAGATAGTTTTACTGTGTACCATCTCTTATATGCATTCTAGAAATTTTCATTTAGCTTTATTCGTTGTATTTCTTTATTTCAGAACGTGAGTAATTTCCAGAAGTACTACGAGGATATATCTATCTACATTATGTATCTAGAATACATACGAAATTTTCAGGTGAATTATGAGAAATGCAAGTTCCAAACACTAACAGATGCCACTATCAAACAATTCTTCAGCTTGTTATGTAAGGTTAATACAATTCTAAAAAGTCAAAATACTCCTGTAACCAATTTTGTAGATTCTTCAGTGGTATCTATGAATGTTCAAGAATCTGACAGCAAGAGTAGATATGTATATACTTATCTCCTTGTGAAAAACACTCAGAATTTCATAAGTAACACAAATAGCAAACTATTCGCGTTTTTTAAAACATTAGGTTAAATTTCACATGTTTCTTCTTATTTTAGACATATATCTTGAAATGCAAATGTTTTAAACGCGTACCTGTCTCCCTTTTTAAATACAAGCTAGTTTTCTAACACCAAAGATTAACCTCAAAAATGATGTGCTCAAATGAGTAGAACCTATTTTTTAAAATTTTATTTTTTATGTCAGGCTTTTCCTTTTTAAATATTTATGTTAATAGATTTTAATCAATGATTTAATATATTTTGATCATAATTCATATCAGGAGGTCGTGGTAAATGGATTATCAGAACCGAGACCACAACTTTTTTTATGCTTAGAATGCTCTGACATAACCAATTTGGACCTTTGTCCAAGGTTGAAATGAGCGTACATCACCATAAGAGATACAATTTACTATACCAAAAAGTTATCTTGTCTGTCCAGTCTTCTGTCTCGTGTGCTGGCAGTCATTGTCGATACCCATGTTCCTTCATGCCACAATGCTAATATGTCCTGCATCTTCTCTCTTGGTCTTCAAAAGCCTGTTGTCACGATATGTTCTATCTTTTCTCTGATCACGATGGTTCCGAAGAGTGAGGACTGTTTTCTTCTGTTGCAAGTGATAATCTCTCTTTTTGAATAAACACTAACAAATATATCTTCATACAGCGTGTTATATTTTCATGGTGTGCTCAACATTCTTCTATAAAACCACACATCTGCTAACTATAAACACTTGCTTAACTATTCTACTGATTGTCTAATAATCACTCTCATATATACCTATCAGAATATGTTTCATCTAACAAGAAATATCTTTTTTCACCTCAATTGACTAAAAATATATTACATATGATGTTCTTGAGCTTGTGAAATTATCAGTGTGTACATTTACATAATCAAGATTATTATTTACATTTGAAGCATTCTTCAGCATCGTTTTTTTAAACTGAAGAATTATACTTTATAAATTCTCAAGCACCGCTTACATTGATTGTGCTTATATTATATATCAAAGTTGTTTTCAACCATAACCATATCTACAAATATACTGTATGATAATTTATATATATATATATATATATATATATATATATATATATATATATATATATATATACTTTACAAAAATAGTGCTCGTTTACAAGCACTCAAGTTTATCTGTTGTGGTAGGAGAAGAATTAAATAGTCAGTGGTCAGAGTATCATCATGACACTCTGGACATGAACTCACTTTCTAGTAAATCATCCACGGTTCAATTCACAGTTCAACTAGAAATATTTCTAAATGACAAAGCTTTAAAAATTTGGCTGAACCAGCATAAAGAAAAGGGTACCAAATCTTTGGCGACGAGCGTGATATTGGCTACATTACCGCAAGGTATGCTGTTGATCAATGAAAAATACAGGCTTAATACCATACCCCAATACGCCTCAGTGGCGTTGAAAATGTGCGTTACCCCGAGCACGTCCATAGTTGCTCCGATTTTTCTCTCATATTTGCTGTTATTCAGTATGTAATTCCGCATGTGATAGCTGACTGTTAGGTTTCCTGTGTTGTTTTATAATTCTTCTTTTGATTCATGTATGCCGCTCATTTCTTGTAACTCCCAGGTTATGCATTTTAGCATGGGCATAGGAGAAAAACAAGCACAAGTCTCTAAATAGTCTGTGTTCATTGTTGCATTAAAAGAAACAACTAGCACGGTCGATTGAACTATACCAGTAGTAGAATTCATCGAAATATACCAGTAGTAGAATTGGGGGTCTTGATTGATACGTGCCACTTTTAAATATGGGAATGATTTCGCAATAGTTACAAGGTCAATGGTGATATCTGGAAAACTGTATAATCTCAAATGTGTAGCTACATCATCAATAATAATATTAATTATTTGTTGTCATTATAATCTACACTGCATACATGCTATTTTTCTATTTTTTATTATTAATTTTATACATGTATATCTTTTAAACAATGTCTCATCATAAATTATAATTTTTAATTTTCTTAACGGGCGGGCTCAGTGATGAGAAGTCGATTATCTTCTCATGTTGTGAAAAGATGCCAGATACACTGTTAATGAGTATATATGCCATGTTGCTGGTTACCATTCAAAATATTATTGAAAAGCAAGAAGTATTGCAAGAAATGACATTTTTACATTCAAATAAATAGTCAATTACTACATACAGTGTCTATAAAGTGGCTGAGCACTGACTTCACACATATGCACAATAAAAACATTTCTTATGCCGTAGTGTCACCATCAACATAAATCAAATTTCATATCTCGTAGTGTCTCCACCAACGTAAATCACATTTCATATGTCGTAGTGTCACCATCAACGTCAAACACATGTCATATGTCGTAGTGTCACCATCAACGTCAATCACATTTCATATGTCGTTGTTTCACAATCATAGTAAATCAGATTGCATCTTCCGTAGTGTGAACACCAACGTAAATGAGTGCACAGTGACTCTGTAAGAATTCGATATGTTTGAAAAAAAATTGAATTTGTTATGTTAATTTCAAATGTCTACAAAACTCAAGACCTCACTGAACATATCAATTAAAGTCAAATATTTACACATTCACACACATGAGATGGAAGTACTTTGGCATTTTAGTAACTAAACAATATGTAATGAAAATTATCTGAGTTCGCCATCTTTCATTTGGTCTGTAGAATATACCCTCAAAATGTTGGCATGGCTTGCAAAACTGTGAGAAAATTTCTCACATCGTTTTCTTGTGCACTGACACGATGAAAAAAAGATTCACCGAGTCTCTCAGACTCAAAAGAATTTAGCAAGTGCTAATTAAATTTTGACATTTGTAACCATTTATAGTTTGTATTCCAATTTAAAACACAAACCTATTGCGATGTGAATATGGGTTATAAAGTTTGGGATGACACAACCATTCATGGAAGCAAATTTTATTGTAAGGCTATATTAGCCATATTATTGGTATTCATCTTGTATTGTTAATAGTTTTCACATTACAAACAGACGCACGTGCAGTAATATGCCTATATATTTCACGTATTAATTAATGTGCAAATAAATGTTTTTCCTTGTGAGTGTAGTATTTTATTTGGTATAAAATTCTAAAATACAACTTTTATCATTTAAACCTTTGTAAATGAGTTTTCGCTGGTTTCCATAGAATAAATTGTTGATAAAACGAAAATCACATAATATATTTTTATATTGGTTTATTTTGGTTTTGTTTAGTGAAGAATGAAAATTGTACGATGCAAATTATTCGATAATTGCAGGTTTATTAATATATACAACAGCAAATTACGCATTAAATTAAATTACGCATAACATTGCCAATAGACAGAATATAAATAAATACATTATATACGCTAAAGGCACCAAGAGAAACTAGTTATTATAACACTTAGAATAGGAAATGTTCACGAGTAGTAGCAGATCGGACACAGAAAGCAATGACCTATACATAAAAATAGTATCGATTCAACTTCATCTGTTTCACGAGATACTTTTACGCATTACCATCTGCGGTTACAGGAGACATCTGTACAGAATGAACTATGACTTCATTCGTTACGTTTTTGATTATTGTCGGAATTTTCGTTGGTCACTATTTACAAACTTGGAGTCGCCTTGGCTATATTTACTACGCGATTACTAGTATATAAATATTGACTAATGAAAATCACGACATTTATAAAAAGCGTTACGAATGAAGTTCCAATTCATTATGCGTAGAGGTCTTCTATAATAGCAGACGGTCATGCTTTCACGGTTCACGCAACTAAATAAGGACACAACACTTTGTGCTAGAGAAACATGTGTTCATACATGTTCAAAATCGGATTTTAGTTTACTGTCGTACCCCTTTTATACACATGAATTTACATTGATTGGTACCTTCATTGTGATGACTATTTCATGTTTCATATACAGAATTCCGTAACTTTCTTTAGATTTATTTTCAGTTTTATTCCATTTATTCTGGTTTCATGAAGATACATGTTCTTTTATACATACATTTTATACATGTGAATTTACATTGATTGGTACCTTCATTGTGATGACTATTTCATGTTTCATATACAGAATTCCGTAACTTTCTTTAGATTTATTTTCAGTTTTATTCCATTTATTCTAGTTTCATGAAGATACGTGTTCACTGATATGTTTAAGACTTGTTGTGGAGTTACACATTCTATAGTCATTATTCAGACATTATTCATATCGCATGCATATCGAATACCATCTTCACGTTGAAAGTTTTGAAGGCTGATTGCATTGGGTATCCTTTATCTGTATCTTGCCATAATGCCATTTATTCGTGTCTGTAGATAGGGGGGGGGGAGGTTGTGGGAGCCCAACATTACTCATTCTTAAGAAAGCAGAACATGACCTATACATTAGCCTATGTCTGTTTGTTAATATAGTCTAAGATATATTATATATTAGCTAGCGTCTGTTTATTAGTCAAAACCTACTATACGTTATACAATATGATTCTCAACGTGGGCAATACCTTCCCCTTCCCCTTTTCAGGAGACAACTATTTTCAGGAGGACCATGGAAAATATAAAAATTAGGCTAGACTCAGCCCCATTGGAGCATAGGAAAGTGACTCTTTGAATGACATTTTACTGAGATACATCGCAAAATTCCCGGGTTTAGTCAATAAGCTTTTTTTAGGCGCGGTGAGCCACGAAGGAAAAATTGACCCAAAAGGGGACCACGAACCAGATAAAAAGGTTGAGAACTACTGCATTAGACGATGTCTATTTGTTAATATAGTCAAAGATTTTCCCACATTGGAAAGACTTACTAAACATAAAACTATGTCTGTTTATATACTAAAAAATTACTATACATTTTAATGCACATTAAGATGATTGCTTCAACGTTTTCCTGAATTATTTCTTTCTTCTGTAGTACCGTCTAATACAACGATTTGCATGTAATGAAATTTATAAAAATAACACATCTTTTACAAAATAAATGCTTACATACAGAACAGTGTTTGTGTTTTTTATGTGAATGATTGAAAGAATTACGAGTCACATCGTTATATATGTGTAGTCTACTTATGTAATAAGCATGAGTATTTGTAAAGTACGATCTACTAATCTTATAAAAATGATCATCAGGAAACGTATGTGCTGGACGGATGTAACAGTCATCACAGCTTTTCGAAACCCCTGCCGATCTTGAGGTAATCTTCCTGCTTCTGTACTGTGTGTTTCATGTTCAGGAGGTCTTTGATATCCTGCTTCCATCTTCTTCGTGTTGTGAGTAGTCTTCGTAGCCTCGTCATCATCCCCACCAGTATGGTATTTTCTAGGTTGTCATGTTGTTTGATAGGGTCAAATATTTTAAATTGTCTTGAGAGAGCCTTGTCGTTTTTCCTCTCAATTCTCAGTATGTTCCTAGTGGCGAGTGTATGTCCATGGTATTCTGATGATTTTTCTGTAACATTTTGCTTCAAATTATGCTATTTTCTTTATTGTTTTTCTGGCGATTGTTCACAATTCACACGCATATATTACAACTGCCTACTCAGGCTCAAATGAAAGCTAGTTTTGTTATTTTGCTGCAACTCAGTCATATGGTATAAATAATGCAAAGTAAAAATATTGGATAAGGAAGTTGATTTACTACAAACACACAGGAAACAAAAATATACTTTAAAAAAAATTGAATTACAAGTAAAATGTGCAGTCTATGAACTCCATATTGCAGAATAAATAAAGAAAGACGAATACTTGAAGAAAATAAATGATAAATGGTTAAACATAACCGAAGGAACGAAGGAACGGAAAATACGCATTTTCAAAATACGAATTGACAAAACGAATAGGAGGAATACAGTACTGAACGGCACATTTAGGTTTATATGAATGAATGCATGGTCATTAACATTATTATGGAGACTCATCAAAAGAAATTTTACACCGTATTGCCCTTGCAGCGGGTGCTTTCAATAAACTACGCAACATATGGACGTCAAACACACTAAGAAACACCACAAAACTCAAGTTGTTTAACTCCAACATCATCCCTATTCTATCATATGGTTCGAAAGTTGGAAAGCCACAAAAGCCACAGATAAAAGACTCGACTACTTTGAAAACAAATGCCTACGTACCATTCTGAACGTTAAGTGGAGTGACTT
Source organism: Meghimatium bilineatum (assembly GCA_034231615.1). Lineage (NCBI taxonomy): Eukaryota > Metazoa > Mollusca > Gastropoda > Stylommatophora > Philomycidae > Meghimatium > Meghimatium bilineatum. The sequence goes on from CM067298.1 coordinate 101,138,920, forward strand.
TAAATCTAACACTACTATAAGAGAGGAAAGCAAACAAACCTATATATCTTCCTTCATTAGACAAAGGCGTTGGACTTACATCGGCCATGTTCTCAGAATGAACAGCCTAAGAATTCCCCAGCAATCACTATATTGGGTGCCACCTGGAGTAAGAAGAAGAGGGAGACCTAGAGAAACTCTACGAAGAACCATTAATAGAGAAGGCATGTCAATGAACCTAAACAACACGCAACAATTGAAAGACCTGGCAACACAAAGACAGAAATGGAAGGCTATGGTTTCTGCCCTATGCGCCGCCTATGGACATGGAGGAACATAACATAACAATAACATTAACATTATATGGTGCCGTCTCCAACATCCTCTGACTCTTACTGTGGTGGTACACTTTGCTAGACTATAAACTGCCCATATCATGATATTGCCCTCCCACTTGTATCTCTGCTCACCTCTTGCTCACCTCCCATCAACTCTACTTTCTTGTGAGGTCTGTTCATGTCTTTTAATGTGTCCAAGATATTTGATGTGTTCGATTATTATGCGAAGTGTTGTTAGAACCTCCTTGTTCGTTTTCTTCTCTTTCCGTGAAGAGTGTTAAGTCCGAGACGCTTCAGGGTACACAACTAACGGATAGACAGCTTCTCAAGTGCCTATCAGTACGGTCATCTGAGAAAAACCTTTTGAAGAAAGTCACCAGAATATCCAAGACAGCCAGATGGTCTTTGTCGTTGAAGTGTGCAGTAAAGTATGTTTCGAACCTATAGTTAATTAGTAGTTTCTTATATTCCGAATTTCAAAAAGTAATACTGAGTTTATGGACACTACTAGCATATTAAAAAAAAATCTTGCAAGAGCTAAATGAAAAGACTACGTCTGGTCACCAAAACGCCGACCAAGTTCACGCGAATCGGGATCACAAGACGTCTGATACATGCACACAACGGTATAGTGCAAAAATCATATTATTCATGTGGTAAATATATTAATGGGTGTGTTCTTCTTCACCTCAATATGGCGCTGTATTTTTACCATTGTCTTTTGAGCTACTGTTTTCAAAATGTGTGTAAATATCATAATCGTTGGATAACATCACGTGCGTTTTCCAGAACAGACTAGTTGAGGTTGTAAAATAGATATATATGTTCGATTATAAAGAGTGATTCTATATAATAATTTTGAAGTTTATGTGGTGATCTAATTGGCTTCAGTATCAACAACACATTGGATCGTTTACTGTGTAGCTACAGCAGTTTTGGCGTGTCGTGTGAACACATCACCAGTAGACTTTCTGAGGCGTGTTCTGACTCCACGCTCGACTGACAACCTGTTGTGAAATCATATAGTAGGTGTTAAGACTATATAAAAAACATACCGGTCTTGTCTAACCACGACACATAAAGTCTGATATTCGGCGAATGAGGTACGATCGTTTATCGACCCACCGGGTAATGTAGGCGAACGTCAGGAACGCGACTTGGACCGCATCGGGCATAAGTGAGACGTGGTGTGGTGAGACATTTTTCCTGTTGCAACTATGTTCTCCAAACCTGCCTGTCTCATAGTGTGGCCAAAAAATGAAGATTGTCTTTTATTTATTTTATTGATTAAGCTCCGTCTCAGATTTGACTCTTTCAAATCAATCCTCCACATTAGTGTTTATGGCAGTCCATGTTATTCTCAGCATTCTGCTATAGAACCACATCTCTACTGCCTCTAATTTCCTACCATCCTATTTGTTTATTGTCCAAGACTCGCATCCAAATGTTAGTTTAGAAACAATGTAGCAATACAATGCTCTCTTCCTCACCTCTAATGACAAAGTCATATTACACAATATATTTTTGTATTTTTCAGAATGCTGTTTTTGCCTGCCCTATTCTGCTTCTTGTTTCTGTTGAGCATCTTCCATCTGATGTAATCGTGTACCTAAATACTTGAAATGGTGGACCTGTTTTGATACCATCTTGTTAACTTTTATCTTGCAAGCTATGGTATTTTGTTTCCTCTTTATAACCATCACTGTTTTATTCTTGCTGTGAAAGAAGAGGAATTTCTCTTTACTTTCTATTTCTACGAGTACTACAATTAATCAGTTTTTGAAAATCTTCCTCACTTCTAGCAATCAGAACAGTGTCATCCACGTATCTTAATTTATCTAAATTAATGTGGCAAGCGTGTTATTAATGAGGTAATCATATTATTAATGGAGTAAATATATTATTATGTTGATCACGTGATCAACATGGTGGTGGTCGAGAGTGAAAATTGCTGCCGTGTAGGTCAGGCTACTTTTAGCAAAACTATTGAAAAAGGTATATTTTTCCAATGACAACATATTGTATTAAGGCATGGGCTAAGAAAATATCGACAGTTGACGTGAAATATTAGAAGGTGGTACTTTGAATATCATGGACAGAAAGACGATCCAACGCAGACATCGACAAAGACTTGAACATAAAAGAAGACTGGCTCCTCATATCTATTTTTTTTTAAAACGCAAACTAATATATATTTACATTTCAAAAGACAATCGTTTAAAAAGATTAATTATGGAAGGAAAGAATCTAGGGAAGAACACAAGAGGTGGACCAAGACTACGATGGACGCAGTGTCGAAGACCTTGTAAAGATGAAACTGGAAGCGGCTGGGCGGACAGCTTACTTATAACTGAGAGGCTTACATAGTGGCAGTGAGGATAATGTACAGTAAAGGAAAATGTCACAAAGATGGTAAATAAAAATAATTTGATTGAAATCAACAATCTGTTATGGAATCACGCTTACTGCGAACATGGTCTTCATTCTTTACTTTCATTATAGCAAAAAAGTCACAACTCATTCAATTTTTTTCAAAACATCACAGTTTTATTTCAGAATTTGTCATTCACAAAAATAAACATTTATTTCAAGCGATCTATAAATTGTGAGGCATAATACAATGCTAAAAAAAAATATTCAAAATACTGAGTAAATTAGCTGGTAAGAGTCACCATTCAAAATTAAGAATAAGAGTAGCAAAATAATTTCAATATAAAAATATAGAAACACATGTATAATTCATTTTGATTATTGTTGTAAATAACTATACAGTACATTGGTTTTAACAATAACATTAGTTTGATTGTTACAATCATCCATTTAAAGAGAGTCGTGGAGGCTTTTATGTAATGTAACAAATTCATGGAATCTTCAATGTCATAAAAGATTATTGGAAGATTTGATGTCTTATAATGGAGTCATGGACGATTTGATGTCTTATAATGGAGTCATGGAAGATTTGATGTCTTATAATGGAGTCATGGAAGACTTGATGTCTTATAATGGAGTCATGGAAGACTTGATGTCTCATAAAGGAATCGTGAAAGACTTGATGTTTTCTAATGGAGTCATGGAAGACTTGGTGTTGTATCTTATAATGGAGTTATAAGAAGACTTGATGTCATGTAACAGAGTGATATAAGTTTTGATTCCATATAACAGACTCACAGAAATTACAGTACTAATAAATAATGAATTATTTACATATTTCTGCAGTTCGTAAACAGTTTTTTTTGAAATTTGTAACGAGTAAAAAAATATACGGACATTTATATTTCATGTTATAGAGGTTGTACAACATCAGATGTAGATTCCATTTATAATAATCAACTTTATAGTTAAATTTTACAGCATGTCATTGATAGTATAAATTAATAATTAAATTTGTACAATGATAATTACAAAGAACAATTATAATATAATTTGTATCAAGTTAAAAACAGTAATGAATAGAAAAAGAAAATAATGTGGCTAATATAGCCTTACAGTAAAGTATGCTAGCATACGTGGGTTAACTTCCAAATGTACGAACCATATGAAAATGTCTATGATATTTCACAAAGTGAACTGGAAGAACAAAATTACAAATGGCAATACATGTCACAGTTTTTAGATTAGCACTTGCTAATGTCTTCATTTATTTCATATAAAGACTGGTATAGTCTTAATATGAGTACATCACTGATAGTATCATATAGAGTGAGAATCAAGAGAAACAACAAAACAAAGATAACCATGTTAAAGATAAGTTAACATGTTCTAGTAATGAAAGTAATACATAATTTAGATGCATATTCCATATTCATAAATATTATTCAGCAATTATTGTAGAAGAATAAATAGAATGATTAGAATGTAATAGCGGTAGTACAATCACTGGTGCTATTACATTTAGTAAAAAAAAGCTATCTTAATGATCTCAGAAAACAAAATTAGCAAAAAGGCTCGTGTAACAGCGAGAATGACTTTGTCCATGTGCTTGGCAATGACTTGGTTCAACTAATATTCTATGTGCTCTTATTAGTATTATATATTTTTTCTCTATAGTTCTTTGTCAATCATAACTTTGATCAGTTTTAATTGAAAATATTCATTTAAGTTAATGTTTACATCATCATTTAATTAATGAATATTATGATAAATGTTACTATATTCAGATCATATTATTGATGTTGATATATTCAGATCATATTATTGATGTTGATATATTCAGATCATATTATTGATGTTGATATATTCAGATCATATTATTGATGTTGATATATTCAGATCATATTATTGATGTTGATATATTCAGATCATATTATTGATGTTGATATATTCAGATCATATTATTGATGTTGATATATTCAGATCATATTATTGATGTTGATATATTCAGATCATATTATTAATGGTAATATATTCAGGTGATATTTTTGTTATTAAGAATATCAGATAATAGCTTCGGTATGAATAAATTGAGATCATAATATTGGTATTAATCCATTCAGATACCACGTTTGGCATTAAATTACTGAGGTAACAATTTTTGTATAAAATTATTCAGTTCATATTTAAATTGTTACTATAAACATGCTATATAAACATGATTAAAATAATCTACTATGATAAAAAAAAACACTATGTACACCAGCAACTTCAGTAATTCATATATTTCATGCTGCCTGCCGGTTGGTTGTAACATCAATCCAATGTCTTGTGTCTCGTTTACTATCAATCGTTTCTGATACCAATACTCATCCATTCCATATGGTATCTCTCTTAGCATTCGTCCTGCATGTTTTCACGATGTGTTCACATTTCCTCTTTCAGGATGTTTTAAAAGAATGTTTGTGTTGTGTAAAATAACTTGCTGGTAATAAAAAATACTTATAGGTTATCACAGCTGTACATCGTTCTTTAAGTAGAATAATACATTCAAAAAATAAATAAGCCAGCGTTTTTATAAGATAATTCAAATTAAATCATTCTGTCATTTGCATTCATTTCACAACAAACAACTTCTTACATTAGTGTTTGCACGTATGCTGCCCATTTATAGGTTTTATGTCCTATAAACGTATGAGCATTTTTCATAAGAACATAACTCAGCATATAGCGGCTCTTACTGTCAGTGGCGTAGTCTTGTGCTTCTTCAGAAACTACTGAAGAATCTACGAATGTTGTCACTGGAGTATTTTGACTCTTCAGGATTGTGTTAATAGTACACAGACAAATATAGAAGTTTTTGGTGGTATTATCTATCTGTGACACGAACTTTCCGGCATCAAAAGCAAGCTGAGAGGTCTTGACAAATTCTATGTACTTGATATAAGTTGAGATGTCTTCATAGTCCTTCTTGAAATTGCTGACGTTCTGAAATGATAAATGCAATAAAATGATTAAATTAAAAATCATATCAGAGACCTGCATCAAGAAAAAAAAAGTACAGTATATATTATGTAAATTAATGAACTTGATTTTGGCATGAAAGAGATTCATAAAGTCAGTTTACGCCGATGCATAAATCAATTATTATTTAAATAATAGTTTCCTCTTATGGTTCCTTTCAACCGCAGATGTTAGTAAAACTTGGATGCATTGGGGTGTATTATCACAGAGAATAATGGAGGTTGTGGTTCCGCGCACCGCAACTCCGATGTACAAGAAGTTAACACACATATATATCCACTTTAGTTGCAATATTAAATATTTGAATATGTTTGTGACTTGATCATACTTCATATGAAGAGTTGTAACCGTATTTGTCAACATTATTATGAACAATACAAGACCACCTGAGGAATGAAGAGATCATGTGAGGAATGAAGAGATTATGTGAGGAATGAAGAGATTACAAGATCTGTTGGAACAGAATCTGTGGTCATATTGAATAACAGAGTCAAAATTATTCGGCCACTTATGAGAATGAACCAATTATTAACCGGCAGAAAGAACATACAACATGATAATGGAAACAGCAAGAGGCATATGAAGACAAAGAAAAAGATGAATTGAAGGAGTTACCAACGGACAAAGAAGTCACAATATTTGTGTATATCAAGCGACCAAACGTGCCATAACCCGAAAACCGATCGTTGTTAAATCATGGTGACAATTGACAGCAACAAGAGAAAACATACGATAGATAGACTTAAGAATCATCATTATCAAGTCCCTTCTGCGCATCGAATGTTGGCTACAACAGACCTCCAAAGTCCGCTGAATTGTGCCTTGTTGGTGCACTCTGATAGACCATACTCTCTCCATCTCGTAAAGCTTTATCACATGTGTGTCTGGACCTACCTCTTGCTTCCCCCCTCCCTCAACTTTACCTTTAATTAAGTAAGGTCATAAAGAAGAACATTCTTATATGTCCAATATAGTTAAATTTTTATCATTTATATTTTATGATATAATGCATTCCTTTAAAATAACATACATATTACTACATTTATTTGAGTTCTAAATTAAAAGAGTTATAGATTACACAAAGTGATTTGAGTTATACATTAAAAGAATTATAAAATACACCAATTCATTTGAGTTATACATTAATAGAGTTGTAAACTACACCAATTTATTTGAGTTGTAAATTAAAAGAAATACAAAATACACCAATTCATTTGAGTTATAAATTGAAAGCACATGTAAAAGGCAAGCTGTTATTAATCAATGATAATATGAACACAATTATCCAATAACCAAAAGTTACTTTGTTACATTATCTCCTGTTGTATTATCTATCTACAACATGTTTCACACGGATTAGAATATGAGGGGTGCATTCATGATTTGATAAATTTTCTAACAATCTTAGACAAACCCATAGATAAAGGATGGGGGGCGGGGGGGTTGTTAGGGTTAAACCGTGACCTTCAATTTTACTTATAAGAACTACGCACATAATTAATTAGGTCTTCATTCTCTACTTTCTTAAATAATTATTGTTGTGATTTTGGTTGGCCACTATTTATATATTTCGAGTTGCGTTGGCTTTTTGTTGGTGTGCGTCGACAAGTATAAAAATAGTGACCAACCGCAACACGACAATAATCAGAAAAATTAACGAATCAAGGCCTAATTAATTATGTGCAGAGGTCTTCTATTGCAGACTGACATGGTAAGACTACACCATCCATATATAATTTCATCTTCACATTGAGCGTTTCTAGTGCGTCAATCAAAAACGTAACGAATCATGTTCTAATTAATTCTATAATGAAGTCTTCTAAAAGGGCCGTGCCATGTTATGATGCAGAGAGGCGGCCGCATTAGGTGGCACCAATCAAAATACATTGACGAGGGTGGCACTTTGAAGAAAAACAATTTAAAGGGGGCGGCATTTCGAATACTTGTATCATTTTGAGAAAATCCTCACGGTCCTGCTTCTACTTGCGAATCTAATTCTGATGCAATGTGCGAGTAGACTTTACGCCCCGCACCTAGATACGCCTCAGAGATCATTTTAATTGTCATGTTTCCTTGCTCACTATTTATATACTAGCAGTCGCATGCCAAAAATAGCCAAGACGATTTCAAGTATATTGACCAACGAAATCACGACAATAATAAAATGTAACGAATGAAATCGGCATTAATTCTGTACAGAGGTCTTATAGTAAAGTCTAAGGTCACGGTCAGGCTTATGGGGCGCCAAAAATGCATTATTCGACGTCCGTTTAGAAAATGTACCGTGACAGGAATGTACTGTACCCAATTTCAGAAGAATATTTTGTTCAGATGGCAAGCAGTACAGTACAGTAATATTATTATATAAACGGATAGTCTATATATGATATCTTTATACATATATTATACACACTATTTTGCTTGCTCATATTCTTAGTGAAGTTTAAGTATACAGTTAAATTTTAAATAAACCAGAGGGCGGAAGATTTAAACACGAAGTCAAGTTGTGCTACGGTAGTCACCCAAGTAAAATGCAGTAATCATAGTGACTAGTGGTTGACAATTTATTATAAGTAAAGTATATGATTGCTTCATTGATAGCACTCTTTTGTGTTTGCATAAAACTACGGTACTTCGTGTTTAAATATTTCGACCTTTAGTTAAGCGTAGGGAAAAGTGCGGTGAAGATAAGACAAGACTGTGAGGTACTGCAACACGGTTTATATTTTATGTGACATAGGCATTTTGTAACAACAGGTAGGTTGAAGAGCAAGCGAGGTAAGGTAAGACCAAGAGAGAAGATGCTTAACAACCTAGAATTATGGCATGGTAGAACATCTGTATCAGAAATGATTGACAGCACACGAAATAGAAGGCTGTGGAAATACATGATAACCAACACCATACGGCATGACCATAAGAAGAAGAGGCCTATTAATAAAAAAAGTAATTTTATAGTACACTTTCATTTCAGACGGTTGAGTTCAGTGCAAACCCCTTGGAAAAGGTGGGGGAGAGGGTTCAAACCCCTCATACACTTAGCAAATCAGAACATGACCTTTTGTTACTGGGAACGTAGTCGAAAGATGGATAGTTAACCCCCCCCCCTTTCTATAAATGATATTCGGCAATAAGCCATCAAAGGTCTAATGAAAAAGAGGAAATTGCAATGAAAATGGGTGACTAGTTTTTAAGTACCCCCCCCCCTCCCTTACTGATGACGTGTGTACGGTCGTGGTGCTGAGATACAGGACATGCATTTCACATCGAGTACTGTTAATGTCATCGCTTGGAAAGCAGAGGCATTCTTGTGTCATATGTGCTGCAATGTGTAATTAACAATTTCTTCAAAAATGAATATATAAGATATACTGCACAAGAGCCGTGAATAATGTTCAAATATTGATCAATAGTCGTGAATAGTATTCACATATGGATCAAGAGCCGTGAATAGTATTCACATATGGATCAAGAGCCGTGAATAATGTTCACATATAGATTAATGTTGTTTGAATAATTACCATAAAAACTAGACAGTTTTTTTTCCTTTTTGTTTTTAAAGAGTCACTTTAATACATGAGTGATGGTGTGCGCCACACTTATATAAAATGTTTTACACGGGCATAGTTCTCTCTTGTGCATTATTTATATCCACACATATGACATGCAATGTAGATCAACGTATAAAACAACAAAAGCAATGAAGATCCATGTGTCCTGAATAATAAAAAATATGTGGTCAAAAATAAGCATCAAATTGGTTGAATTTGGAAAGCATAACAGGTACGATGTACAAAAGCAAACGTTAAAAAAAATGCACATTCTGGTGAAACAAAGTGTTGACAAGCACAAGGGGTAACGGGGATTGCTGTGGATTTTGGTTTCAGCGGAAAAATTAAAGTACCTATTACTGTTGATTTTCAGCTTTCAGATCTTGGATCAAGATACCCATGTTCAGTTGCAAACAGCGAGTTATATAGTATAGTTGTTTGACGATAATCTTGTCATCACTAGGCATAGACTGATTGTTGATTACTTCCTCAAGTTTGGAAAATGTTTCACTATCAACTAACATCATTTCACTATCTTTTTGTGATTCTTCAGTTGTGAAATTAGATTCCATGACTTTAGTAGCTAATTGTATGTCACATAATACAGTCAAAATTGACAGCGAAACATTTCTTAATGGTTCCGCATACGTTTCCGTGGAAACTTTAACAAGAAACTGTTCTAGAATATTGTATAAGATAGTAATATTTAGGGCACTCTGTCTCAGAGTTCTGGTGAATACCTAAGACATAAAGAAATGTAATGAAAATGTTAGTGTGTACAAAACAGCAACAAAATGGAAGAACATTTTATGTCCATGTAATCTGGCAATTCTATGAAGAGTTAGTCACAGCACACAAAATAAACTTGATAATATATATGATCATTCATGACAGGCTACACAGCAGTTAATGTGTTATGTAGGCGCATCTATAATTGTATATATATAACATTAAGATATATCATACATTATATTTATGAAAACGTGATAGTCAATATACGTGTATAGCGATAGACATGTCAGCAGTTACATGAACAATGTCTGTATATTTCAGCTTTTATGAGACTAATATGAACAATGTCTGTATATTTCTGCTTTTATGAGACTAATATGAACAATTTTAAAGTTGATTCACTTAACATTCCTTGCGTAAATTATTCAGACATTTGAAAGATGTTTCAAGTTTTTATGAAATTTAAAAGAGAAAGTAGATAATTCAATTGTAGGAATTGATGATATTTGAAAACTGACTATATAAATTGTCTCATAATTATTGGATCATTATTCAAGTATGCAGAGTATTACATAGCCTCAAAATGCTTACACACGGATGGTGCTTACTTGATAAGAATAGTACAAATCTAAACATTTATATCTGTGTATTTGTTATTGATATTCCTATGGGAAGCACATGTTATACACTTGATGTTTGAATTGTACCAACTCTGAAGTTTGAACTTTTTGTTTTCATGTTAGTGTATCTCCTGACAGCTTTTCTGACAGTGGTTTTTTCAGGGCTTATTGTGAAGCCCCAGAGGGGGATGGAGGTAGTGAGTAAAATCTCATGAGCCAAGAAGTTTTCTACTCTGGAGATAATCTTTCCTTCATTCATTCATTTTCCTTTTGCGCTGAAGTTAGTGCATAGGTCAGATCTCTCCAATTCTGTCTGTTCAAAGCTATTCTGTGCAGTTCTTGGATAGTATGGATATTGATTCTTTTACTTTCTCTAAGTATTGTTCTTCTGAGTGTTTCTTTTGGTCTACCCCTGGCCCTCTGGCCAGATAATCTTTACCATAACTTTAATATTGTTGAGGCATTGTAAAGACGAAATGGTCTATTCATCTCCTACGGATAGTCTTCATCTGGCTTCACAACCACCGCAGAGCGATGTTGTTGATTCTTGCTTTGCTAATCAGATATATCTGTTATTTATGGGCTTTCTATACTGGGTATGGGGCAATATATTTACTAGTCCTAATGTTGAAATCTGTGGCCATGCTAAATCCCATCACTGGCGCGAGGTTTGCTGACTTCTCAATGTCAGGATGACTACTCAATGTCGTATGGCTTAGAAATATATCGTCTTATCGAATCTGTCATCTTTAATTATTGCATTTTATGCAGTACATAATCATGTATTGGGGGGGGGGGGGGTGGTCTAGATCTGATATATTTCGAGTTTATATATTTGCCGTGACACGTTTCTTTTGGTGAATATATTATGCATAATTTTTACATAGTTAAAAAAGGAGAGTTCGTTTAAATAAAAACAAAGTACAGTTATGATTAGGAAGTTCTGTGAAAGTTTCACGGCAGCTTACTACAATGCAGCCAAGTTCAGAATGCAACCACAATGTTTTAATTGAAGAGATAAGTACACATATGACACTAGACCAGAGGTGAGCAACCTTTCTCGGTTAGTGGGCCTGAATGAGCTTTCGCAGATGGTACAAGTACACTGTGTTTGTTTAAGTCCTTGCGACCCAGATAATATTATATTGTATATTTTTAACTAACAGCCATTGAATATGACAGTAATTCTAGATCAGTTCAGCGGGCCCAGTCAAAATGGCTTGCCGGACCATTTATTGCTCACCTCTGTACTAGTCCATAATTCAAAAAGATAATGTTGTAAAACTAAGCTAAATTAAGAAGCACTAGCTACATTCTCTACAGTTAGTCACAAAACAAAGAGTAGTTATTTGTTAGTTATGTCGAACAATCATTTGATTATTAATTGCCACACTTACATTAGCTGCAGTCAAGGATGGTTCATTAATTGCTAATGGAAGACCTGGCACATTGAATAAATCAGAATCCAGAGCACTAGTTTCCGTTGTAGTGAGAACTGTACGCTGTGAAGGATATCAATGATTTTATCGTTAAATTTTAGAGTAAGATTAATTATTTTAACATTTATGATTTAAAAATAAAACAAGTGTCATGATTGTGAATCCACACACATTTACTGATATATATATATATATATATATATATATATATATATATATATATTATATACATACATACATATATAGACTTAGTGAGTGATATTTTAAGATTTATATAGAACCAGTTAATTATATTTAAAATTTTAAAATATATATAGATTCTAGTAAATGCTATTTTAATATCTATATCAACCCAGTGAGTGATATTTTAAGATCAATATAGTCCCAGTGAGTGATATTTTAAGATCAATATAGACCCAGTGAGTGATATTTTAAGATCAATATAGACCCAGTGAGTGACATTTTAAGATCAATATAGTCCTAGTGAGTGATATTTTAAGATCAATATAGTCCCAGTGAGTGATATTTTAAGATCAATATAGACCTAGTGAGTGATATTTTAAGATCAATATAGTCCCAGTGAGTGATATTTTAAGATCAATATAGTCCCAGTGAGTGATATTTTAAGATCAATATAGACCCAGTGAGTGATATTTTAAGATCAATATAGTCCCAGTGAGTGATATTTTAAGATCAATATAGTCCCAGTGAGTGATATTTTAAGATCAATATAGACCCAGTGAGTGATATTTTAAGATCAATATAGTCCCAGTGAGTGATATTTTAAGATCAATATAGTCCCAGTGAGTGATATTTTAAGATCAATATAGACCCAGTGAGTGATATTTTAAGATCAATATATACCCAGTGAGTTATATGTAAAAAAAGTACCTCATGTGAGGTATTCTCATTTTAAACGTGGACAGGAATCAATTTAATTATATCAGAGCTGCTACGTCAAATGTAATGGATGTTGCGATTCGTGTAATCCTGTCACCAAGACCTCGGAATAGTTTATAGTTTGCTGTCTCCCCTCCCCCAACCCACTCAATGGTTTTCCCATAGAAGGTCAGAAAGTCACCAAAAATATCGCTGAAACGTAGGAATTACCCACGAAAATAAAGAAATGATCCTTTTAAGGTGCCCCTTTCTTACCGTACAGATATATAACATAGGGGCCTACGGCCCTTCAATTCGTTTATAATTAGGTTATATAACAGCTGCTGCCATTAAAAAAAAAAGTATATCGTATAAACCTCAGAAGTGTTGAATAATATATTTTGTGTGTGTTTGAATACTATTTGTGTGTGTGTGTGCCACTTTAACTATAAACGGGACGAAATCACATACAATTATGTTTCCATAACAACAGAATAACAATAGTAGTACAGTCAGCTGTTTCATACATACCAAAGCAGTTTTGAAAATTTCACATTTTGAATCAGCGTTATTTGCTGCTGCTATTGTCGACCGAATCTGGTCCGGCATAGGTAAGTATTGTGGTTTTCCAGTACTGGTTGGGTCAGTTTGACATGGATTATCAATTGTTGGTGACCTAATTACAGCCCCTTGAACCACAGTTCTAAAAGCAGCTACGAGTAGCATTATTTCAATTAGATCTGGAAAGATATCACAAACAAAAAATAATTATATACTAGTTTATCCCGTACACTCTGCTGTATTGAATGTATCACAGATATTACAAACAAGAAATACTTATATAATAGTTTAGCCTGTACACTCAGCTGTATGGAACCGTGACCATTCACAATATATAGATCATGCAATTGTCGCTTTCACATTTAATAAGCAATATACGCATACAAGTTGCGGAATTACATTATTGTTTACATATTTCTATAAATAGGAATATCATATAGCCATATACTTCTTCAGTACAGTCTTTTCTCTGATTCCAAAAAAACAGAGTCAATTATCTTGATTAATCCGACTTTTTCCGAGATTTTCATTGGCTGTTAACACAAATACGCACAGTGACTAATGATCATTACCATCAGCTAATATAAGTGACGCTGTTTTGGACCAGACCGTAGAGCTATACTATAGAAGGGCATGGTACCTCTGTTTTAAATATACACATGCTTATATCATTGACGAAGGCGAATAATGTAAACAATATCATAACAAATACGATTAAATAAGATAACATTTGTTTAAAGTCTAATAAAAGTAATATTTCGGTATATATTTGACTATTTATGCCTATAATTGATTGAATCGATTGAGTTTTCATTATCGAGTTTTCCTATCATTCCGAGTGATCTTATATGAGACTACTTAGACTGTACCTAAATAAAGTTGGTTAGTTATGTTGATATATATGTTATAGATTATCTGTGAAATCCAAATGTTGATGTTTCCAATGCTACAGATATAGACGAAGTTGTTAGTGAAACGTTTGATACGGTAATGGTGTAATTGTTCTGTGTGCACATTTTATATTGGATCGTGTCCCATTTTTGTGTACATTGATGAGAGGAGCGTCGCGAAACTTAGTTGTTTCTAAATTTAACAATAAACAGGATTTAAACCTAATTCTTACGTGTTGACAGTTCAGGGGCTTTCCGACATTGGTGAATAATAACACTAAACAGGACAGAAACGTGAATAATAACACTAATTAGGACAGAGACGTGGTTGCAGCAACTTGTAATACGTATATTGCGCCTGAGATCGTCAGCAGTAAATATCTCTGTACACAGAAAGTAAACACGCCTTCATTCGCTACGTTTTTCATTATTATTCTGTTTTCGTTGGTCACTATTGATATACATGGAGTCACATGTCTAAAAAAAAAGTCACTGCCGATCAACGAAATGTACGGAAATAATTAAAAGTCAGCCTTTCATGTCTCTTTCTGTACTATTAGGAGAGCACAGACTTGGCTGCAACTGTGGTAGATTATGACCGTCGTACTGCAGACGGTCACGGTTAGACCATGACCGACGTACTTCAGACTGCCACGGTTAGATCATGACCGTCGTACCTTAGACGGTCACTGTTAGATGCTTATAATATATGTCAGATCCATGTAATTGTCACGGTGTGTGGGCGAAGAGGTACAAACTCGTCTCGGACGGGTACCAGATTCAATCGCCACCGCAGGCAGTTGTGCCGTCGATAAGACAGTGACAAATTACTGTATGAAAATATTGTCGAGAAAATTACTACTGTAGGAAAAAAAATGGTTCGTCTCTACGCCCTTGAATATCTATGTACAACGTAGATATTCTTGTTCCAGTTTAGAAAATATGCGGTTTTTTACTTCCATTTGAATTATATTTATGTTTATTCTGGTATTTATGTTTACGTGGATATTCTTCACAACTAGTACTGTGTGTAAGCGCTGCCTCGCTACACTCTTTCATGGAACTATCCAAATGATCTTTCACAAACTTACAAGATTACTTAACACAGCTATTAATCCACTAATATCTTATTACAGTTGTCAACAACATTTCTGCTGCTTATCCAAATATTTCTTTTACAAATTATCAAGAGAACGCACAAGTCACTTATCATTTTTTAATTTTTGTTTTTATTTTGTTTAAGCATTTGAATAGATTTGTTGTGCTTCAGAGGGAAAAAAGATAAGTCAAAAACATATCAATCATGTGCCATGGCAACTAGAGTAGGCGATCATGTTTCTCCACAGCTCTGTCTTTTGTGCTTGAATAAGTTCAGTTCGTGCTATACTAAAACACCATAATTATAATCCACCCTTAAACTTCTCTCTTTGCATCGTTTTGAGACCTTTCTGGTGGTTACTAAATGTTAAAGAACGCAAATATACTTACATTTCATGTTTGCTTTAATTGTGATCTTGAAGACAATAAATAAATAATATAGAAAATATTCGATGCTATGTTCTTTCAGTAACAGTAATTGATCAAAATCAGTATATGCACATATAAAACAAGTAGTTGATTTTGTGTCGACTTCTTATGTTCAGTGTTGTAGAATATGACAACTATTTAGTAAATTGCAGTTTATATAGTACATGAACGATGAAACTGCAAGTCAAACCAGCCATTTAAATTTACCGCAACGTGCTCTCGGAGATTCCCTCAGTCTGATTTCTGTTTCATATATTTAGTTAGAAAATTGTCAGTTCCAGTGTCGATGTGCTAAATATAGAATAAGGGGGATTCTCTCTTCCAAAACATTTAATTGGTTTCCTCCCTTAACTAAAAAATACCACCCCATTCCTAATCTTTTAAGTGGATCAAAGTGTTTCGTGTACATATTTTTATGTCCTGCTTGAAGTCATATTGTGATATTAGTAGTAGTGTTACATTTGAAAACAAATCGTGCATGTTTGTCTTCTCCACTTGACATATTGACAATACGAATGCTATTATGTTCGTAAAGTAGGGCAGCTTGTACAGATCAGGGAGGCTCCGCCGTTATGTGTCTTGGCCCAAGAGGGGAGCAAAGAATAGCAGCACTGTTACCTGCCAGGAATGTCGTAGAAGGCCACTAAGGAGGTTAGAGATGTGGAGGTGGTTATTCCATTCTATAGAGAGTCAAAGTGACCCATAAGTCGATTGCGTCAGGCAGAAAGGCGCAGATATTACAGTTAAGATATAAAACATAACACAACGCATTCCGTTGTATGGGTTACATCCTAGTAATCTGAAGGAGTATGAGAACGCACACAGAAGAAGAAGAAGTACCGAGATATTTTACAGAGTAGCAGCAAAGACAATGTTTTGTACAAAGATACACGCAGTCCTGAAGCTAGGGGTCAAGATCTGGCTCTCTCTCTCTCTCTCTCTAGAGCAGTGTTTCCCAACGTGGGGCCCAAGCCCTACTTGGGGAAATTTGATTGTTCGGGAGCGGGGGGGGGGGGGATAATCTAAAGTTTTAATTAGACTTTATTTAGGAAATCAATTAATTTTTAATATATAAAATATGTAGGCATATATTATTACTGTTGTTTGGTCAAAATTTTAGAAAGACCAAGGTGGGGGCATGGCAAAAACAAAATACTGCTCTAGAGCCTATATATAAACTGAGCTCGTTTCGGTACCGCTGGGAATTGCTTTTGGAGTTTCCTACCTATTTATCACCTGATATGTCACATAGAAGACGAATTTCCTATTCACAATTCTGAGCACTAATTATTTTTATGTTTTTAGTTGTAACATTACCGTGATATGCTGTTTATTATCTCTTGTCACCCTCTGTGTCTCCTCGCCACCACTATCGTGATGATATAAATCAACGTTTACACTTTAATCCCTTCTCTATTTCTGTTCTCAATGACCAATGATAGCTATCCCACTCTTTCTCAGTTCTTAATCACCAATTACACATAGACAACTCCTCTCTGTTCACAATAACCAATAACACTTAATCCCTCTCTCTCTGTTCACAATAACCAATAACACTTAGCCCTCTCTCTCTGTTCACAATAACCAATAACACTTAGCCCTCTCTCTCTGTTCACAATCATTAATATACCATATTCCCCCTCTCTCTGTTCTATATGACGAATACCCCTTAGCCCTCCCCCTCTCTCTGTTCTATATGACGAATACCCCTTAGCCCTCCCCCTCTCTCTGTTCTCAATCATTAATATCACCTAGCCCCCTTCTCTATGTTCTCAATCACCAATAACACCTAGACCCCTCTCCCTGTTATTCGTCACTAATACCACCAAGACCCCCCCCCCTTTTATCAGTCACTAATACCACCTAGACCCCTCTCCCTTTTATCAGTCACTTATACCACCTAGACCCCCTTTTTATCAGTCACTAATACCACCTAGACCCCTATCCCTGTTATCAGTCACTTATACCACCTAGACCCCTCTCCCTGTTATCAGTCACTAATACCACCTAGACCCCCCTTTTATCAGTCACTAATACCACCTAGACCCCCTGCTATCAGTCACTTATACCACCTAGACCCCGCTCCCTGTTATCAGTCACGTATACCACCTAGACCCCCTGTTATCAGTCACTAATACCACCTAGATCCGTCTCCCTGTTATCAGTCACTTAAAACACCTAGATCCACCTCTCTCTCTGATCTCAATGACTAATACCACCTAGACCCCTCTCCCTGTTATCAGTCACTTATACCACCTAGACCCCTCTCCCTGTTATCAGTCACTTATACCACCTAGACCCCTTTCCCTGTTATCAGTCACTAATACCACCTAGACCCCCTGTTATCAGTCACTTATACCACCAAGACCCGTCTCCCTTTTATCAGTCACTTATAACACCTAGAACACTCTCCCTGTTATCAGTCACTTCAAACACCTAGATCGCTCTCCCTGTTATCGGTCACTTATAACACTTAGATCTCCCTCTCTTTCTGATCTCAATGACTAATACCATCTAGACCCCCTCTCCCTGTTATCTGTCCCTTAAAACACCTAGATCTCTCTCCCTGTTTTCCGTCACTTATAAAACCTAGACCCCTCTCCATGTTATCAGTGACTTGTAACACCTAGACTCCTATCCCGGTTATTAGTCACAATTAGCACTTAGATCCCCCATTTCGGTTCTCAATCACCAATAACACTTGGCCCCTTCTCTTTGTTCTCAATCACCAATATCACCTATTCCATCTCTCTGGACTCAATAACCAATATCACATATTCCCTCTCTCTGTTCTCAATCACCAATAATACTCAGACTCCCCTCACTCTGTTCTCAATAACCAATAACACATATTCCCTCTCTCTGTTCTCAATAACCAATAACACTCAGACTCCTCTCTTTCTGTTCTCAATCACCAATAACACCTATCCACTCTCTCTTTTTTCAATCACAAATAACACTCGGCCCCTTCTCTTTGTTCTAAATCACCAATAACACTTGACCCCTTCTCTCTGTTCTCAATCACCAATAACACCTATTACCTCACTCTGTTCTCAATAACCAATAACACTCAGACTCCCCTCTCTGTTCTCAATAAACAATAACACAGACTACTCTCTCTCTTTTCTCAATCACAAATAACACTGGGCCTCTTCTCTTTGTTCTCAATCACCAATAACAATTGACCACTTCTCTCTGTTCTCAATCACCAATAACACCTATTCCCTCTCTCTGTTCTCAATCACCAATAACACCTATTCCCTCTCTCTGTTCTCAATAACCAATAACACCTATTCCCTCTCTCTGTTCTCAATAACTAATAACACTCAGACTCATCTCTCTCTTTTCTCAATCACCAATAACACTCAGACTCATCTCTCTCTGTTCTCAATCACCAATAACACTCGTCTCCGCTCTCTCTGTTCTCAATCACCAATAACATTTGGCCCCTTCTCTTTGTTCTCAATTACCAATAACACTTGACCCCCTTCTCTCTGTCCTCAATCACCAATAACACCTATTCCCTCTCTCTGTTCTCAATCACCAATAACACCCATTCCCTCTCTCTGTTCTCAATCACCAATAACACTTGTCCTCTTCTCTCTGTTCTCAATCACCAATAACACTTGGCCTCTTCTCTCTGTTCTCAGTCACCAATAACACTCAGACTCCCCTCTCTCTGTTCTGAATCACCAATAACACTTGACCCCTTCTCTCTGTTCTCAATCACCAATAACACATATTCCCTCTCTCTGTTCTCAATTACCAATAGCACCTCCCCTCTCTCTGTTCCCAATCACCAATAACACCTATTCTCTCTCTCTGTTCTCAATCACCAATAATACCTAGCCTCTTCTCCATGTTATCAGTCAATAATAAAACCTTGTCCATCTCCTTGCTATCATTCACTAATAACACTTGGCCCCCTCTTTTTCTGTTCTCAATCACTAATAATACTTAACTCCTCTCTTTCTGTTCTCTGTTTCCGTGGACTGATGACCTAGAAGCCCGATTGTGATTTTTGCCCCTAGTTTCATTGGCCGGCCTTGATTATTTTTCGTAGGCGACTCCAATTATATATATTAATAGTGTTCAATGAATAGCCAGACAATATCCAAAAAACGTACCGCATGATGACCTGTGTACGTTTTGCAACTCGGTCTTTAGTAATGCAGATGGATACGAGTAATGGCAGTTTATAATGGACAATGTAATAAACTAATGGGGTCTCACTGGCCTAGTGCTTAAGCTTGACCGGGTTCCAATAAAGACCCGTGTACAGAAAGTAAATATGATCGAAAAGCTGATTATTTATTATTTCCGTGCATTTCGTTTGTTGCCCATGGCTTTTTTGGGATGCGTTTACAAGTGTAGAAACATTGACCAACGAAAATCACGAGAATAATCAAAATCATAATAATCATAATCACGAGAATAATTGTCGGCTTAAGCCGTTCACTTTGTGTTAATGACGTCTTGTTCAGAGATCCCTGAGGATTATCGTTGGAAGCTACGAAGTTATTTGTTAAGAGGAAGATATAGAGGAAGAGAAAGACATAAATTTGTGAAAGAATCGTCACAGTGGCACAAAAAGATGTCACCGACTGAACTGAACAACGCAAGAGACAGAGTCGTGGAGAAGCATGATCCCCTACGCCACGTGGCACGACATTTGATTGATTGCAGATCAGTAATATTATTGTGTAGTGGGTGTTTAATTTCTAAAGAAATGTTTCATGTAATTACCGGTAAATGTTATATTTGCAAAACATAAATTAAATTCAGTTGCACAAATCCAAGCATAATTCTCAATTTTCCCATTTGGGGTATCCCTAATTGCACCTCACGAATGTAAACATGCCTTGATATTGTCCACATTCTAGTTTGTCACAAATCCAACGTTAAATTAAGAAACGAAATTATTTTCAGCACAGCGTTTCGGTGTTCTATTTACAGACTCTGAAAATTATGATTCAAGAAATCGCAATTACATCGTTAGGAGCATGATAGAAAACCTGCTTTTATGACCATCAGAGAAACCTCAGAAAACAATTACGAAAGTATTACGAACAAAAACATTTACTTTCATTCATGTCTCGATAGTTACGGTACTACGTGTTCTAGTCGTAAGGAAAGTTCGACATTGTTTGAATGTACTATAAGGAACTTGTTAATGGTGTACGGTTTTACCCATTCGTTGAGAATTATATCTTTCTATTTGTTGATTAAGAGAAAACCTATTCTTCCGAATGAAGTGATCTCATCACGGGCCAGGTAAATTACCCGTGAAGGTGAAATTATTTTTTGATAAAGCCGGAAAAATACTTAAACACGGGAGCTTCGTCTTGCCGTACACATATTTAATTCCGGTTTGCATATCAGTGACATCAATCCAGATATAATTGCACCATTCATATATATATACACACACACACAAATAGTATTTTATGATATTTTCTAGGATTGTCTGAACGGAAAATAAATGAGTTTGATTGGAACTCAGTTTACGGATTACATCCTGTTAAGCAACAGAAATTTGAGAACGCGCGAAATACGTATTACAATTGAGTAGATTCTGTAACTCGTAGTTTGACGTCATATTGGAGACGTTAAATATGTCAGTAACATTTGATGAATATGATGTTTTTGGATTAGGTATTAATATTTTAACGCTTGAGACGTTAAATATGTCAATAACATTTGATGAATATGATTATTTTTAAATTAGGTACTAACATCGTGACACTTAGGACATTCCCATAAGTGATCTGTTATTATTATTAGTATTTGTAAAAGTACCGATACCGTTTCTTTGTTCGGCTCTGTGGCAGTGAGGTACAAAGCGCATCGTGAAGCCCAAGGTATCGTTTTCGAATCCCACCACAAGCAGTTGTGTATCCGAAACGTTAAAAAAACAATGGCAAACATATGAAAGAAAATACTGCCAAAAAACTTAACTATAGATAAAAAATGCTGGGTTCACGACTTCATCGCAAATATGATTTCTTTTACCGGTACCACGCATGGTGAGAGATACGATCATTTAGCCGATATCTCGTATGATGAGATACCATTACTTTGTCGATCCTCGTATGGTGAGATACCATCACCATACCATCACGTATGATGAGATGTGATCCTTTTACCGATCCTCGTATGGTGAGATACCATCACTTTACCGATCTTCGTGTGGTGAGGTGCGATCATTTTATCGATACCTCGTGTGGTGACATACGATCATTCTACAGATACCTCGTATGGTGAGGTACGCTCCTTTCAGTCTTGGGCGTTTATCCAATTTGATTATATCATATCTTTTGACTGTAAATAAATCATGGAGGTCGTGGTTCCGAGAACCACAGAGTCTGCGGATTATATAAGTTAAAGTGATAAGCTCACTAGCTTATCAACCATTTATAAGCAGATATTTTAGTGTTGGTATAAAACTCTACATCTATTCTTGTTGAATGAACTGCTCAGAAACATGGATAGCTAACACACTGGAAGACACAATTAATGTATTTCAGATGTGGATATATAGAATAGTAGGAAGAACGTCATGGAAAGAGAAGAAAACAAACAAAAAGGTTCCAACAACAATTCGTATGAAAATAGAAATATTAAAGGAAATAATGCATATATACAAATATTTTGAACATATTAAAAGACACAACACTGTGTTGAAGACCTTACTTTGAAGGTAAAGTCAAGAAAAATTTAGCCAAAGATACACGTGGGAGGGAAACATCATTAGATGGACATGTTACAATCTAGCAGTGTGCACCACCAAGGCAAAAGACCGGATGTTGGAGATCAGTTGCAGCCAATCTTCATTGCGAAGACGGCAGTTGATGAAGGGGGTGAATCGCAGTCTCACTTTTACATATATTTTGTTCTACCAGCTAAAAAATGACGGATCTTTCAACAGTCAGACAGTGGAAATGACATATTAGAAGATCATTAGTCATATATATATAGTCAGATGTGGATGAAATTATGTATGTCGGGCTTAAGGGTGTAGATATATCAACGAAGGTGTAAACAATGACAGTAATTCCATTCTCTTGCTGTTCTTCAAGAGTTTGAGAATAAACGCAGAGACAAATATCAGTTGCACTGTTCCTGATATACCAAGTGCAGACTTCACATTGAATATCCAATGGGTATCCAACTTCTTCTGTCCAATACGAAAATCTTGAAAGTTGACAGTTTCCCATGCATTCGTTGTTTAACGTTAACATATATCACAATATAACTGCAAGATACTCCACCATGTTATAATCATCATGTTTCATTTTTCACAGAAAACAAATTAGCACCCTAGTTTTTGTGTGTGATGTGTGCTCACGGGTAGATTTGTGTGTGATGTGTGCTCATAGGTAGATTATTTTACTCTATAGCATATAAAATTGAAAAATGGAACCAATGGCTGCATTTTAATGAAAAAATGAATTCATAGTGTCTATACCATTTCAAATGAACACACATAATTTCTATTATATGCGTTATATATTTGCTGAGATTCATCATTTGGTAGAGAATACATGTACATTTCATGGTGCGTATTTCACATCATCGCCTTCCAAAGATACTTCTCTATGGTTAGTTTTAGAAGGGCATGCGATCTAAAAATGGCCAAAATAAGCGCTACATTGTCGCATTAAAGACTTCACTGAAAGCATGTGAAATAGACTAAGATACATGGGGGAGAAATTGCACACAATAGAGCTTCATCACGATCTATAGTAAAAAAACGGAGCTGCATCGTAAGAAAAGAGGAGTGCAGCAGCTCAACAGCGGAGAGATGCTAGAAAGTCACGGGTACACACACACAAAATCCACCGTTTACAATAGTCATTTCATTTCACCAGCTTTTTATGTGGGTTTGGGAAGCGGCGGGGGAAGCGACGGAAGAAAAATTTGTCCTGAGAAGTGGATCACGGTTGAAATAATAATTTTGTGAGCCAATAGTCTACAGCATTCAACATATATTAATAGCATTTAAGGAGATCACTTGTCTATTCCCATGTGGTGTTGTCGTAGCTTCCACACTTGCCATTAAGTGTGGAAGCAGCATTGTTCAGAAATAATATGTTTAAAGATATGGGAGAAAAAAATAAAAAAACCCAAACTAAATCTTCTGTTGCTGTGATATGATCGCTTGAAAATTTCGCTTTCCTGAGGAAATAAATATTCAACGGATTGCTTTTTCCTTTTGCTCAATGACCGCCTGCATGACGAAAAAGGTCATGCATACATCGACATGATAATAATGAGTGCCAAGTGAATTATATTTGGTTTCTTTGTGGAAATAGTTTTTTGTCTATTTTGACCCTTTTTATAGCATTTGTATTCTCTAGTACTTGGTGACTGTTACGCTGGTGGTGATGGTTACGTTGCTTGGTGACTGTTACGCTGGTGGTGACTGTTACGTTACTTTGTGAATGTTACGCAGGTAGGTAGTTGTTACACTACATGTTAACTGTTACGCAGGTAGGTGAATATTACACTACTTGGTGACTGTTACGCTGGTAGGTGGCTGTTACACTACCTGATGACTGTTGCGCTACTTGGTGACTGTTGCGCTACTTGGTGACTGTTGCGCTACTTGGTGACTGTTGCACTACTTGGTGACTGTTGCACTACTTGGTGATTTGCGCTAATTGGTGACTGCTACGCAGATACATGGATGTTACGTTACTTGGTGACTGTTGCACTACTTGGTGATTTGCGCTAATTGGTGACTGCTACGCAGATACATGGATGTTACGTTACTTGGTGACTCTTACGTTGTTTATTGAGTATTACGTTACTTGATGACTGTTACGCCGCTTAGTGATTGTTACGCTACTTGGTAACTGTCACGCCGTTTAGTGACTGTTTCGCCATCTTGTGACAGTTACATTGCTTGGTGGCTTACGCTGCTTGGTGACTTTTTACCCTCTTAGTGACTGTTGCGTCGCTTAGTGACTGTTATGCTGCTTGGTGGGGGGGGGGAATAGAGGGGCTTTTTGATAAAAAGTTGATGCCAACAATACTCTTTTTATACCCTAATTACATTGTTTAAATGTATACATATTTCTTCAAATGTTAAATGAAATATTTATTTATCCTACTAATAGTTTTTAAAAGAGTTGATGGTTTTAGCTAATTAATTAGGCGAAGAGGTCCCTCGAATTCGTACATATTTTGGGGAATAAATGGGGTTCCAACGTGTCCCAATATTGTTATAATTTTAAAACAAAATACATTTTGTTATTTGCTTGAAAAGAAAAAAAAATGAATGAAGATACTACAGATGAGGAAGTAAAACTCAGTTTCCTGGCCGACAAATACCGTCCTGACTGCGCCTCATACGGAAACAATTATCACCACACTGTGTCTTATTCAACTGTCAGAATGGGAAATGCCACTGCACAATTTGTATTCAAATTACTCAATTAGCAAATAACACTTGTAGATCTGTGACATGTTTATTTCTAGTCACACAGATTGATAACATTTTAAAAACCCAAACTATTGCTATTCAATACAAAGAGAATATTATTATTACAAATATGATTAACAGTATCCTAGTTCTCGTGCTTCTAACCCATACATCTTCATTTCCCCCGTTTTTAAAAAGGAAAAAAAAATAGCATGACGCCTAGAGCTACTAAAACTAGTAAATGAAAACATCAGAATTAGTTTTTCCAAAAGATGATGCAAAAACATACCACAAAAAAGAGTTGATTAACTTTTTAGGATTCTTCTCCCGCTCCCTTAGAGAAAAATAAAACAGAGTTGCATCTACTGTCCTGGGTCCCTTCTTCATTTCTTGTTCTCAGACATCTCTTTTTTCTATGTGTGGGTGTACAACACCTTGAATATGCCAAAAAAACCCACAAAAAAAACACCATTGATTGAACTAAGATCTGACAATTGCCTTGTTCAGAAATTCTGCAGATGATCAGTATACAGCTAAAAATAATAATTTTATTTTCAGTGTTTATACTCTTGTTTTCTATTTTGTGTTTATTGTCGTCTTTTCGTGTACGTTTTCTACATGTAATTACTCACATTCCCGTCGATCTAGCCTCTCATCGAAATTTGGTTGCATTCCTGAACTGTCAGTTCCGACATGGGTGACATGTAAGTAGTTATATAGGGATGGAACGACCTCCGAGTGTGCTGAGTGTGCTGGATGTGCCGAGTGTGCCCGAGTGTGCAACCGAATGTGCAACCGAATGTGCAACCGAATGTGCCCGAGTGTGCAATCGAATGTGCTGAGTGTGCTCGCACATTCAATATGGTGGTGAAACCTGTCAAAACCGGTCGAACCCGGGCGAACCCGCGCGGTGTGTGTGTGCCCGGCCTACGCGGGCGGGGTGGGGATCATGATATCGGTGGGGCCCACTGCCCTATTTAACTTTTGTTCAACCCGGTTGAAGAAAATATTGCTCTTTTTCACTTAAAAATTTCCACTGTCTTATTTTGTTCTGGTTTAGAAGTAACGGAAACTACCAGGGTGGCTGACCGGTTGAAGGTCGGTCATTCTCAACTAGGTCAGCGCTATAACATAAAGGTCAGCTGAACCGTAATTTTCCAGTGAGTTACTTAGGGGTGGGCCACTTGATTGATGAAATACTACAGACGCGTACTTTTCCGTGTGAAAATCCTTACAAGATTTCCGCGATAACGACAGGTAGCAACATCTGGCATTAATAGATATATTTCAACCGTATATATATATATATATATATACATACATACATACATACATTGTGTGTGGTGTGTGTGTGTGTGTGTGTATGGTGGGTGTCTGAAACGCCCCATTTTTCTCTGTGTTGGTGTGTTGAATAAAAAAAAAAATAATAATTTTCCGCGTGCTTATCTCCCACCCTTTCCCCTCGTGTGTCGGTTCTTAACATGAAATGACTTTATCTGTTTAGTGGTCATAAGGTTTTCCATTTCCACTGAAACTTTTCCAGTGTGTTTAGGTACAAGGTGATACATCAAGGTCAATATCAGTGAAGTTTGTAACAATTTTTTAACCTGTGCTTCACCTTTAGACTGATAATTCAAGATAAAGAAAATGATACATACATCAGCTGAACTTGTGTCGACCTCAACATTCTAATGCTTATCTCCCACACTTTCCCCTCGTGTGTCGGTTCTTAACATGAAATGACTTTATCTGTTTAGTGGTCATAAGGTTTTCCACCCTTTAGACTGATAAGCCAAGATAAAGAAAATGACACATACAACAACTGAGCCTGTGTCGACCTCACCATTCTAATTATGAAACTTTTCCACACCAGAAATTTTGTCTCGTTCAGATTAGTGGCCTATCGCACCCCACCTTCAAACCAGGTTTTGTATTGGTTTATTTTGAAAACAGGCGTGTGTGGTGTCTAATGAATGGGCGTGAAATGGTATTTCCATATAAATTAAACCAAGAAACAAACAATTGAACACACTCAACGAAATATATGAAGAACCTGTTTTAAATATTAGCGTATGTAGCAATCTTTATATAAATACCAATTGAAAATAAAACTACCAAATCTATTTAACTAAACCCGGTAACATAACGACGGGCTAGGGCAGGTAATGCGCACATCTGCAAACCATTAAAGCCCCTCTGTATCTCAATTTAGTCCGTGGTCAGTACACGGAAGCACAGCGGGTGCCAATTAACCAGATAACCACGCTCACACTGAAACTAGTGTGCGCGCGTTTCTTTGAAACGAACGTTAAGATTATTTTTTCTCTCTCTCTCGCTCTTTCTCTCTCTCTCTCTCTCTTTACATATGTGGCACTTTATAAGCAGAGAAAGTTTTCTGGTACTTATACGGCTTTTTTTTGTATTTAGAAACATATTTTAAAAAAAAAGCATATTATTAGTAATATTATAAATTATTATATACAAATAATTATTCGTATAATCACGTGTATTTTGAGATATTTGAACCTAGGAAACAAAATATTCTTCTTCTGCTGGTGTAATCAAAGGTTCTTCCTTTGTGTGGTTATATTCAAGGGTTCTTACAATGTAAAAATAGAGGCGTGTTCCTGTGCTGTGATGCCATAACCTAACAACCTGCTGTCCTATGACCAACGACTCGTGTATAATTCATTAGGAGGCGCTAACCTCTCTATCAAGGGGTCTTACATACACTTCTTTTTTGTGTGCTTATATTCAAGTGGTTCTCAAATTGTAAAATACTGACCATAACAATGCAAACCCCCGAGACATATAGACACCACAAAAACTAATATTCTGCAAACATACTTCTGTGCCTTTGACCAACGGTTCTCATTATTTCATACTTATATTCAAGTGGTTCTCAAATTGTAAAATCTTGCCCATGCAATGTAAAACCCCTGACATATAGACACAACAAAAGCTATATTCTCCAAACATTCTTCTGTGCCTTTGGCCAATGATTATCATTATTTTATGCTTATATTCAAGTGGTTATCACATTGTAAAAACCTGACCATGAGAATGTAAAACTCGTAACATTGACACCAAAAGAAAATATTCTGCAAACATTATTCTGTGTCTTTGGCCAATAATTCGCATTATTTTATGGTTATGTTAAAGTGGTTCTCACACGGGCCAATCCTGACCATACAAATGTAAAACCCATGTCATATATACACCACAAAAACTAATATTCTCCAAACAGTCTTCTCTCAGGCCACGCTTCAGCCATGGTCGCTTGATGGTCTATGTATGCTCTTTAACTATGTTCTACCATATTATCATTATGGTCTCACTAACTTCTAACAGGGTCTACTTTGGGCCAATATATTCTTAGTATATTTTCGCTAGAGTCTTAAACTAGGTTCTCATGTGCAGCTTCAATTATGTTCTCTCTGTGTTTTGAGTTATTTTTCTCTACTAAAAGGTTTCTTATTAACATATTTCATTAGCGCAAACGGCGTGTTTATCAGATGTCGAAATTAACAAGTCACACGAAAACACATTTCAGCCCTTTCTCACTAACAACATAGTACATTTGAGAAGTTTTATTTGTGTAAACTTACCATTTATTGGTGTTTTTTCACAACTAGATAAGCCACTTATACGGATTTTCGCTGTTTTATTAGTTGTCTAAATTGTCATACGAAAATACATTTCAGTATTTTTGCAGTAACAGCATGACAAATTTTATCGTGTTTGTATTTGTGTGACTGTACAAGGTACCAGTTTCCACAATTAAACCAATCTGCTTTTAGTGACTTTCATTATGTTTTATCATTTGTCTAAATTATCATACCACACGAAATATATTTCAGTACTTTTACACAAACATTATAACACATTTTTTTATTTGTGTAAGTACATCATGTACAATTTTTTCACAAGTAACCAACCCACTTTTACTATGTTATCATACTAAAAGACCCCATTTTCCAGTACGTTGCCACTAAGAACATAACGCATTTTGCCATGTTTTTATTTGTGGGCCTGTGGCATTTATCAATTTTAGTGATGTTCGTTATGTTTTATCAGTAGTTATCTAAATTAGATACCATACAAACCCATATTTCAGTACTTTTGCACAAACATCATAACACATTTACCATGTTTTATTTATTCGCTTTCAACAGTTATTACTATTTTTGCAATTACACAAGCCGAATTGGGTGATTTTCGTTATGTTTTATCATTTGTCTAAATTATCATACCACGCGAAACATATTTCAGTACTTTTACACAAACATTATAACACATTTTTTTATTTGTGTAAGTACATCATTTACAATTTTTTCACAAGTAACCAACCCACTTTTACTATGTTATCACACTAAAAGAACCCATTTTTCAGTACGTTGCCACTAACAACATAACACATTTTGCCATGTTTTTATTTGTGGCCTTCGGTATTTATCAATTTTAGTGATGTTCGTTATGTTTTATCAGTAGTTATCTAAATTAGATACCATACAAACCCATATTTCAGTACTTTTGCACAAATATCATAACACATTTACCATGTTTTATTTATTAGCTTTCAACAGTTATTACTATTTTTGCAATTACACAAGCCGAATTGGGTGATTTTCGTTATGTTTTATCAGATGTCTAAGTTATGATACCATACGAAGCTATTTTTCAGTACGTTGCCATTAACAACATAACAACTTTTGACATGTTCTTATCTGTTGGATAATCACTTATCACTTTTTCACAACAAGGCAAGTTGGCGGTAGCTTTCAGTGTGATCAGACAGTATTTATCTCTTTTCAATACTTACAGTTGCGCATTTCACGCCATTTAGATACAAAACACGGTTCCATTTTTGAATTTGTGTAAGTACATCATTTAATTTTATTTTTTTTCACAAGTAACCAACCCAATTTTACTATGTTATCATACCAAAAGAAACCATTTTCAATACGCTGCCACTAACAATATAACACATTTTAGCATGTTTTTATTTGTGGGCCTGCGGTATTTATCAATTTTAGTGATGTTCGTTATGTTTTATCAGTATTTATCTAAATTAGATACCATACAAACCCATATTTCAGTATTTTTTGCACAAACATGTTAACACATTTACCCTGTTTTATTTGTGTGCTTTCAACAGTCATTACTATTTTTGCAATTACACAATCCGAATTGAGTGATTTTCGTTATGTTTTATCACATGTCTAAGTTATGATACCATACAAAGCTATTTTTCAGTACGTTGCCATTAACAACATAACAAACACAACGCATTTATCACTTTTGACAGCTAGACATGCTGTTTTTCGTAGTTTTCACAATGAGTAAAGTCACTATTTCACCTGTCTCTAGACTTACAAGGACAAATTACAGTGGTTTTATGTACCAACATGTTTAATATTACATATATTCAAATGACAGAAGTCATGTTTTATCACTGTTCACAACTAGGCAAACAGCATTTAACAATTGTTGGTATTACCAAAAGCATTGCGTGGTGGTTCACTAGACTTACACTGTAAATTTTCCTATTTTTATGCACCAACCGGCTTCATATTGCATATTTCCAAACGACAAAGTTCATGTTTTATCTATTTTCACAGCTAGACATGCTGTTTTTCGTAGTTTTCACAATGAGTAAAGTCACTATTTCACCTGTCTCTAGACTTACAATGACAAATTACAGTGGTTTTATGTACCAACATGTTTAATATTAGATATATTCAAATGACAGAAGTCATGTTTTATCACTTTTCACAACTAGGTAAAGAACTTTTAACACATTATGCTATAATCAAAGACATTGGATGGGGACTTTCTAGCCTTACAATGCAAATTTCCTTATTTGTATGTACCAACAAGGTTCATATTACGTATTTCCATAGGACAACCTTCGTACATTATCACTGTTCACAACTAGGCAAACAGCTTTTAACAATTGTTGGTATTACCAAAAGCATTGCGTGGTGGTTCACTAGGCTTACACTGTACATTTTCCTATTTTTATGCACCAACCGGCTTCATATTGCATATTTCCAAACGACGAAGGTCATGTTTTATCGCTTTTCACATCTAGCTAACCCGATTTAAACACTTTTCAATTGACAAACGACATGTTTTATTAGTTTTCTATATTATCAGGTTATATGAAACCACATTACAATACGTTTACACTAAAAAACATAAGGCATTTAACCACTTTTCACAATTAGGCAAACCGCGTTTCGCAAATACCTTGCAATAACCCGGGTGATATCACATGACATTAGCCAAGGCCGATAGCTCCTGTTGTTACCCATGACAATGACCTAGGACACTACACCGCTCATCCGGATATCACCATACTAACAAGCCATACTAATATAATATTCGTTATTAACACCAACACGACTAAAAAAAAAACCCTGATACAGGACTATCTGGCTAGGAACAACTGACACATTTCTTACAACTAAATACCGATACAATATAAGAGGCGTTGTTGTTGGTTATGGTTTGCATATATTTCCCAGTTATAGACAAATATATACACCAAGCTAAACTCGACAAGATATTTTTTAAAAAGACAAGCACATATTAAAAAATACTGACAAATACAGAAAAGACATTCACAGAAAAATTTAACCACAAGGTTGCCTCATAATGGTTTATTGAATCATTTGAACGACATACATAGCGTAGTTAGAAAGGGGCATATGTTGGTGTCAGCATTTACTATCTATAAGAACAGCTTCAATTGGTTGTGTCGGTTGTCTAAACACGCAACCCAACGGATGGTCGTTTATAAAATATAAGTCGAAAGAAGTTCCCACAATGTTCTCCAGCTGATATTTGGTATTTGGCCGTGTATTCTGGGCAACATTCATAGGGTCAGCTTCGTTAACTTTCTGAACAAAGAGGTCAAAGTCGTGTCTATTATTTATCAGCGTTGGGTACTCTAAAACAGCCGAATTGTTAACTGAGCCGTGAAAAAAGCTTGCTTCTAATGTCTCTCGATGCCGTAATATCAAATGTTTGGAAAAGTTCACTTTGAACCGCTTAGTTTGGTCAGTGAACACGGGTCTTAGAACCTCATTCCAGTCTTGTATATGAGGTATCGTTGGGGGATGAAAAAACGTGTAAGTCGCGCTGGACTTACGAACTGTGATATGTGTATGTATAGTTGACCAATTATCGATATATATTTGCTGTATGTCTAATGGTAAACCAGCTAAAAAATCGAAGTGGGGTGAGTTAGGTGCCCGTGGTGTTAGTGCTCTTATGGTGCCGTTATTGTCTGGTAGTAGTGGTT
Organism: Meghimatium bilineatum; assembly: GCA_034231615.1. Classification (NCBI taxonomy): domain Eukaryota; kingdom Metazoa; phylum Mollusca; class Gastropoda; order Stylommatophora; family Philomycidae; genus Meghimatium; species Meghimatium bilineatum. The sequence continues at coordinate 101,171,566 of CM067298.1, forward strand.
GTGGTGATAATGGGGGTAGGTACACTGTTTTCAGAGGTAGCAGACAGCGACAAGGGCGATGTAATTTCCAAAACTGCTGCTAATGAAGACCCAGTCATATGTGGGGGTGAAACTGATAACGTTAGTGGTGTAACTGGCGCGGATGCATGACCAACACGCCCGTTCATTTGTTCTTGGTGTTTCTTTACGTGCCGCTGTAAAGACGCAATATCAGAATAGTCACGCTTACAAACAGAACAGTTATATCGACGCTTAATGTGCAAATTCTGACAATGTCTACGCAGTGTATATACGCGTTTAAACTCTTTCCCACAAGTTTTACAGGCGTCGGCTTTGCTACCCGGGGCGACCTGGTGATGATAAAACACAAAGATGTCAATAGGACAAACACATATATTTTAGTCGATGTAACAACCAAACCATAATAAAAGCATCGTTTAATAACAGAATATACGCAATAATACACACTAATTATAACCACACAGAGCTAATACAGTGACAACCGGGCATGGTGGCTAGTTCGCCACCAGTGAATCCAGTGAATTAGTTTTTTAACTAGTCATAAGCGAACTTTTATCACACCAAGCAAATTCAATCACAGCCTCTCCTCTTATTACTAGGCACCTTGTATGTGTTAGTGGCTATAGTGATAAGAGGCGAGGCTGTGATTGAATTTGCTTGGTGTGATAAAAGTTCGCTTATGACTAGTTAAAAAACTAATTCACTGGATTCACTGGTGGCGAACTAGCCACCATGCCCGGTTGTCACTGTATTAGCTCTGTGTGGTTATAATTAGTGTGTATTATTGCGTATATTCTGTTATTAAACGATGCTTTTATTATGGTTTGGTTGTTACATCGACTAAAATATATGTGTTTGTCCTATTGACATCTTTGTGTTTTATCATCACCAGGTCGCCCCGGGTAGCAAAGCCGACGCCTGTAAAACTTGTGGGAAAGAGTTTAAACGCGTATATACACTGCGTAGACATTGTCAGAATTTGCACATTAAGCGTCGATATAACTGTTCTGTTTGTAAGCGTGACTATTCTGATATTGCGTCTTTACAGCGGCACGTAAAGAAACACCAAGAACAAATGAACGGGCGTGTTGGTCATGCATCCGCGCCAGTTACACCACTAACGTTATCAGTTTCACCCCCACATATGACTGGGTCTTCATTAGCAGCAGTTTTGGAAATTACATCGCCCTTGTCGCTGTCTGCTACCTCTGAAAACAGTGTACCCCCATTATCACCACAACCACTACTACCAGACAATAACGGCACCATAAGAGCACTAACACCACGGGCACCTAACTCACCCCACTTCGATTTTTTAGCTGGTTTACCATTAGACATACAGCAAATATATATCGATAATTGGTCAACTATACATACACATATCACAGTTCGTAAGTCCAGCGCGACTTACACGTTTTTTCATCCCCCAACGATACCTCATATACAAGACTGGAATGAGGTTCTAAGACCCGTGTTCACTGACCAAACTAAGCGGTTCAAAGTGAACTTTTCCAAACATTTGATATTACGGCATCGAGAGACATTAGAAGCAAGCTTTTTTCACGGCTCAGTTAACAATTCGGCTGTTTTAGAGTACCCAACGCTGATAAATAATAGACACGACTTTGACCTCTTTGTTCAGAAAGTTAACGAAGCTGACCCTATGAATGTTGCCCAGAATACACGGCCAAATACCAAATATCAGCTGGAGAACATTGTGGGAACTTCTTTCGACTTATATTTTATAAACGACCATCCGTTGGGTTGCGTGTTTAGACAACCGACACAACCAATTGAAGCTGTTCTTATAGATAGTAAATGCTGACACCAACATATGCCCCTTTCTAACTACGCTATGTATGTCGTTCAAATGATTCAATAAACCATTATGAGGCAACCTGCGTTGTTAAATTTTTCTGTGAATGTCTTTTCTGTATTTGTCAGTATTTTTTAATATGTGCTTGTCTTTTTAAAAAATATCTTGTCGAGTTTAGCTTGGTGTATATATTTGTCTATAACTGGGAAATATATGCAAACCATAACCAACAACAACGCCTCTTATATTGTATCGGTATTTAGTTGTAAGAAATGTGTCAGTTGTTCCTAGCCAGATAGTCCTGTAACAGGGTTTTTTTTTAGTCGTGTTGGTGTTAATAAAGAATATTATATTAGTATGGCTTGTTAGTATGGTGATATCCGGATGAGCGGTGTAGTGTCCTAGGTCATTGTCATGGGTAACAACAGGAGCTATCGGCCTTGGCTAATGTCATGTGATATCACCCGGGTTATTGCAAGGTATTTGCGAAACGCGGTTTGCCTAATTGTGAAAAGTGGTTAAATGCCTTATGTTTTTTAGTGTAAACGTATTGTAATGTGGTTTCATATAACCTGATAATATAGAAAACTAATAAAACATGTCGTTTGTCAATTGAAAAGTGTTTAAATCGCGTTAGCTAGATGTGAAAAGCGATAAAACATGACCTTCGTCGTTTGGAAATATGCAATATGAAGCCGGTTGGTGCATAAAAATAGGAAAATGTACAGTGTAAGCCTAGTGAACCACCACGCAATGCTTTTGGTAATACCAACAATTGTTAAAAGCTGTTTGCCTAGTTGTGAACAGTGATAATGTACGAAGGTTGTCCTATGGAAATACGTAATATGAACCTTGTTGGTACATACAAATAAGGAAATTTGCATTGTAAGGCTAGAAAGTCCCCATCCAATGTCTTTGATTATAGCATAATGTGTTAAAAGTTCTTTACCTAGTTGTGAAAAGTGATAAAACATGACTTCTGTCATTTGAATATATCTAATATTAAACATGTTGGTACATAAAACCACTGTAATTTGTCATTGTAAGTCTAGAGACAGGTGAAATAGTGACTTTACTCATTGTAAAAACTACGAAAAACAGCATGTCTAGCTGTGAAAATAGATAAAACATGAACTTTGTCGTTTGGAAATATGCAATATGAAGCCGGCTGGTGCATAAAAATAGGAAAATTTACAGTGTAAGTCTAGTGAACCACCACGCAATGCTTTTGGTAATACCAACAATTGTTAAATGCTGTTTGCCTAGTTGTGAACAGTGATAAAACATGACTTCTGTCATTTGAATATATGTAATATTAAACATGTTGGTACATAAAATCACTGTAATTTGTCCTTGTAAGTCTAGAGACATGTGAAATAGTGACTTTACTCATTGTGAAAACTACGAAAAACAGCATGTCTAGCTGTCAAAAGTGATAAATGCGTTGTGTTTGTTATGTTGTTAATGGCAACGTACTGAAAAATAGCTTTGTATGGTATCATAACTTAGACATGTGATAAAACATAACGAAAATCACTCAATTCGGATTGTGTAATTGCAAAAATAGTAATGACTGTTGAAAGCACACAAATAAAACAGGGTAAATGTGTTATCATGTTTGTGTAAAAAATACTGAAATATGGGTTTGTATGGTATCTAATTTAGATAAATACTGATAAAACATAACGAACATCACTAAAATTGATAAATACCGCAGGCCCACAAATAAAAACATGCTAAAATGTGTTATATTGTTAGTGGCAGCGTACTGAAAATGGTTTATTTTGGTATGATAACATAGTAAAATTGGGTTGGTTACTTGTGAAAAAAAAAAATTAAATGATGTGCTTACACAAATTCAAAAATGGAACCGTGTTTTGTATCTAAATGGCGTGAAATGCGCAACTGTAAGTATTGAAAAGAGATAAATACTGTCTGATCACACTGAAAGCTACCGCCAACTTGCCTTGTTGTGAAAAAGTGATAAGTGATTATCCAACAGATAAGAACATGTCAAAAGTTGTTATGTTGTTAATGGCAACGTACTGAAAAATAGCTTCGTATGGTATCATAACTTAGACATCTGATAAAACATAACGAAAATCACCCAATTCGGCTTGTGTAATTGCAAAAATAGTAATAACTGTTGAAAGCTAATAAATAAAACATGGTAAATGTGTTATGATATTTGTGCAAAAGTACTGAAATATGGGTTTGTATGGTATCTAATTTAGATAACTACTGATAAAACATAACGAACATCACTAAAATTGATAAATACCGAAGGCCACAAATAAAAACATGGCAAAATGTGTTATGTTGTTAGTGGCAACGTACTGAAAAATGGGTTCTTTTAGTGTGATAACATAGTAAAAGTGGGTTGGTTACTTGTGAAAAAATTGTAAATGATGTACTTACACAAATAAAAAAATGTGTTATAATGTTTGTGTAAAAGTACTGAAATATGTTTCGCGTGGTATGATAATTTAGACAAATGATAAAACATAACGAAAATCACCCAATTCGGCTTGTGTAATTGCAAAAATAGTAATAACTGTTGAAAGCGAATAAATAAAACATGGTAAATGTGTTATGATGTTTGTGCAAAAGTACTGAAATATGGGTTTGTATGGTATCTAATTTAGATAACTACTGATAAAACATAACGAACATCACTAAAATTGATAAATGCCACAGGCCCACAAATAAAAACATGGCAAAATGCGTTATGTTCTTAGTGGCAACGTACTGAAAAATGGGTTCTTTTAGTATGATAACATAGTAAAAGTGGGTTGGTTACTTGTGAAAAAATTGTACATGATGTACTTACACAAATAAAAAAATGTGTTATAATGTTTGTGTAAAAGTACTGAAATATATTTCGTGTGGTATGATAATTTAGACAAATGATAAAACATAATGAAAGTCACTAAAAGCAGATTGGTTAATTGTGGAAACTGGTACCTTGTACAGTCACACAAATACAAACACGATAAAATTTGTCATGCTGTTACTGCAAAAATACTGAAATGTATTTTCGTATGACAATTTAGACAACTAATAAAACAGCGAAAATCCGTATAAGTGGCTTATCTAGTTGTGAAAAAACACCAATAAATGGTAAGTTTACACAAATAAAACTTCTCAAATGTACTATGTTGTTAGTGAGAAAGGGCTGAAATGTGTTTTCGTGTGACTTGTTAATTTCGACATCTGATAAACACGCCGTTTGCGCTAATGAAATATGTTAATAAGAAACCTTTTAGTAGAGAAAAATAACTCAAAACACAGAGAGAACATAATTGAAGCTGCACATGAGAACCTAGTTTAAGACTCTAGCGAAAATATACTAAGAATATATTGGCCCAAAGTAGACCCTGTTAGAAGTTAGTGAGACCATAATGATAATATGGTAGAACATAGTTAAAGAGCATACATAGACCATCAAGCGACCATGGCTGAAGCGTGGCCTGAAAGAAGACTGTTTGGAGAATATTAGTTTTTGTGGTGTATATATGACATGGGTTTTACATTTGTATGGTCAGGATTGGCCCGTGTGAGAACCACTTTAACATAACCATAAAATAATGCGAACTATTGGCCAAAGACACAGAATAATGTTTGCAGAATATTTTCTTTTGGTGTCAATGTTACGAGTTTTACATTCTCATGGTCAGGTTTTTACAATGTGATAACCACTTGAATATAAGCATAAAATAATGATAATCATTGGCCAAAGGCACAGAAGAATGTTTGGAGAATATAGCTTTTGTTGTGTCTATATGTCAGGGGTTTTACATTGCATGGGCAAGATTTTACAATTTGAGAACCACTTGAATATAAGTATGAAATAATGAGAACCGTTGGTCAAAGGCACAGAAGTATGTTTGCAGAATATTAGTTTTTGTGGTGTCTATATGTCTCGGGGGTTTGCATTGTTATGGTCAGTATTTTACAATTTGAGAACCACTTGAATATAAGCACACAAAAAAGAAGTGTATGTAAGACCCCTTGATAGAGAGGTTAGCGCCTCCTAATGAATTATACACGAGTCGTTGGTCATAGGACAGCAGGTTGTTAGGTTATGGCATCACAGCACAGGAACACGCCTCTATTTTTACATTGTAAGAACCCTTGAATATAACCACACAAAGGAAGAACCTTTGATTACACCAGCAGAAGAAGAATATTTTGTTTCCTAGGTTCAAATATCTCAAAATACACGTGATTATACGAATAATTATTTGTATATAATAATTTATAATATTACTAATAATATGCTTTTTAAAAAAAATATGTTTCTAAATACAAAAAAAAGCCGTATAAGTACCAGAAAACTTTCTCTGCTTATAAAGTGCCACATATGTAAAGAGAGAGAGAGAGAGAGAGAAAGAGCGAGAGAGAGAGAGAAAATAATCTTAACGTTCGTTTCAAAGAAAAGCGCGCACACTAGTTTCAGTGTGAGCGTGGTTATCTGGTTAATTGGCACCCGCTGTGCTTCCGTGTACTGACCACGGACTAAATTGAGATACAGAGGGGCTTTAATGGTTTGCAGATGTGCGCATTACCTGCCCTAGCCCGTCGTTATGTTACCGGGTTTAGTTAAATAGATTTGGTAGTTTTATTTTCAATTGGTATTTATATAAAGATTGCTACATACGCTAATATTTAAAACAGGTTCTTCATATATTTCGTTGAGTGTGTTCAATTGTTTGTTTCTTGGTTTAATTTATATGGAAATACCATTTCACGCCCATTCATTAGACACCACACACGCCTGTTTTATAAATAAACCAATACAAAACCTGGTTTGAAGGTGGGGTGCGAGCACACTCGCACGGTTTCACCACCATATTGAATGTGCGAGCACACTCAGCACATTCGATTGCACACTCGGGCACATTCGGTTGCACATTCGGTTGCACATTCGGTTGCACACTCGGGCACACTCGGCACATCCAGCACACTCAGCACACTCGGGGGTCGTTCCATCCCTATATAACTACTCATGTAGTCTTTGCTTGGTTTGGTAATTCCATTCTGTTTTTTTAATCCTTATCTTAATCAAGAAAAATCATAATGCAGAAACACTCTGTAAACCAGGTTCGCTCATATGACACCACTCGCCTCGCAACTGAAATCAACACGGTTTCAAGTGAACAAGTCTTGAGTAAAATCGCATCGTTTTAGAGATGTTGTGTATTGAAGATGGAAAACATGTTGACTCAAATTGCGAGGCGAGTGGTTACCATCTGCGCGGACCTGGTTCAATTCCTACATTTCTGCATTATGATTCTTCTTTTAATAATAAATCATCGATTATTCTATATCATTCTTCTATCTGAATAAAAACCTTTTGGGTGAAACGTTGATTCTGTGTTATATTTTCTTACCAGTTGGTGAACAGTTTTACGGTAGTTTCCCGTTCACTACAGATGGACTATCAAACATGCGTTCCTTGTTTCTCATATATTGGTGAAGCTTGTCACGCATGATCACTTTCAGGCTTTCCTTTTTCAACTGTCGTTAAGATTAGATCATGTGACATTTCCACATACCCCTGCATAAGCTATACAACACGATTAAGGTTTTATAATAAGAAGCACTGTTGATGTCAGATGTGTCGGGACAGTGGCAAATATAAACCCGTGACACAACTCATCTTCGTTCTTTGGACTACATCTTGTTAGAACTCAGATATGACCAGTCTTCTGCTACAATATACATGAGACAGGCGTAGTGCCACTTGCCGGTATGTCGTAAAAAGAAATTAGGGAGCGTTTGACTGCCTCAATTTGCAGAAGGGACATTTCTCATTAATATGCTAAATTTGTATGTGTCCCGTCGAAAAGTGTAAATATCGCAGCCATGCTGTAAGTGAAGAGCACGATGTAGCACATAGTGTTTTTCAACAACATTATGATAGTCTCAGGAGCGTGAGAACACAGCTGAAGTTGAAGACATCCAAAAGTCCTTTCAACATATGGCTTTCATTATTACTGATTAGTTGTAGTCATTATGTGTTTCAATTTTAATTAAGTTTAATCTTCTTCTTCTTCAGCGTTCATTTTCAAACTCCCGCTTCTAGCAGGACAATGGTTCTACTGGACTTCCAGCAAGATGTAGTCCAGAAAATAGAAATGCGCTGTGTCGCCGTTTTATTTGCGTCAATGGCCCGACACATCCGTAGTCGGTGAAAAGTTTAATCTAAGTTCTGGGATTAGAGTTGACGAGGATTGTTAATTTAGCTTTAGTATTGACGGATGTTGCCTGTGTTTAAGTGGGTACATCGTCTCGGATGTCCCTGATGCTTAAGGTGTATATAATACAATGTTCGTATACATAGACTAAAATATTTATACATAACTAAATAACTACAAATAATTAATATACAAAAAATATAATTGGCGCCGATGTGTCGCAGTGGTCCAAAAGGGGAACAAAGAATAATAACACTATTTACCTGCCTTGGATTTCGTAAAAGGCGACTAAGGAGGTTTCGGGGTGAAGTTAACTGTCCCATCCCATACAGGTTAAAAATGATCCAGAAACAGTGTTGAAATCAGATGTGTAAGTCGAAAGTTGCAGTTATCGCAGATAAGCTGTAAACTATGACGCAACGCATTTCATTCTCTGGACTGCATCATGATATTCTGCAAGAGCTTGCAAATAGAAGAAGAAGAAGAACAACAATGGAAATGGAAATACTACTTTCCATTTGTGTTACTGAGACACCCTCCTTTTTCTCAGATATCCATGTCCTGGTGCTGTGGTTATTCAAGACTGCAGTTTGTTACCTTATTAGAAGGAATTATGACTTATGTATGCCTCATTTTGTTATGTTTGCAGTCTATTCGTTTCTAGTCTTTTGTGAATTGTACTGAAACATTCGAGCTGTGTGTCACGATACGTTATTTTGGTATTTTACGGGCTCTTTTTGTTAATGCTCATGTTGAAACGGACTCAGTTTCCTGAACTGAGTAATTATTCCATGAAATTTTGTTTCATTTTATATTTATGTGTAGGCCTATTCCGGAAGGTTATCCTGCTTGACAATCCCAGGTGTAAATTGTATATCGGCTACTAAACCACATTAAATGCTGTATGGCTTACTATTTCACCGCGATCCGTATCTCCATCAAGTGGAACCGTTAAAAAGGCATGTCATTACGTTTCTAAAGTGCAGAAGCTAACACTTATTGTGTCAAGGTCAGGAAACACAGTACACAAAAACATTTCTTCAACGTCTGGAAGATATACATTTGAAATACATTTTATTTGCTGAAGAGTAATACAATTCTGCTTCTGATTTCCCCGAAGAAATTATATCTTTTATCTTAGGATGCAGAAAGGCGATAGCATCAAGCGGTACCAATCACAATATTCGAAGAAAAACCTTTTAAGGGGCGGCATGTCAAAGACTAGGGGTGAGTCCGCTGATACGGATTTGTTCAATGAACTGAACGTTATCTTCAACCATGTGACAGGACCGTAGAGCGTATTCGTGATACATAGATGTCTCAAATAGCCATAATTTTCTTCTTGTAAGTTTGGTACAGTAGGCAGCTATATAAATATTCTGTATTTTTAAAGATTGTGCACAGGGGCTCAGTCCCTTGGATTAAGTTAGTACATCATCAGTTAGTAAGTACATCGTCCCTGTATCTCGTTGTTAGGTTGTTTTATGTTTTATTTTGGTAACACATCTACCTATTTTTGTATATCTTGACACAATTCTTTTGATATTTGTCCTGTGTTGCTCCAGTCACCTACTTCCTGTTTAGGGTTATTACCCTATACTGGAACATTTATCCCGTAATAGAACGGACTCTAGTATCAGCTCTGCCTTGACGATACGCAGAGAGAAAAGTATTAATTCATGCATTATCAGAGTTAACTTAAAAAAGAAACTACTTAACATTATTATAAAGATTTAATTGGCTTCTGTGGGGTGCAAAGGGAACGCATTGCTCTAGGCGGACCCAGGGTTAGCAGATAACCAAGATCCCAAATGTACCTCCTCGCGGTGCACCCTGGTAACAGAAAAACAGCAGCTCGAGCTGATTCTGGCCAAATCATTTGGGGATCGTGTCCGAGATCCGAGAGTGTGGAGGTAGCAGATGGAAAGAGATTTGACTGCACAAGAGACAGACAATATCTCCGACACCATTAGCATCACCACATACAGCGACACTGTCGACATACACTGTGAAAAGTTCCAAGGAAAGGGGAACTACAAGCACTATTAGCTCGAGACCTGCTTCTAGTTACCTGTACTCCTTATAGGCAGAGACCCAGACCCAATCATGGGCGTTCGGAAAAGCAAGAAGACCTAACCCAACTCTAATGTCGAGCTTTCCTAAACCGGAAATATGCTCGCGAAGAGAAAAGGTGTCATACCCGATGTGCTTAGGCAAAAAAGGGACAACGATGACAGTCCTGGCACAACTCTACTGTCAAGATTTCCTTTACCGGAAATACACTTGCAGAGAGAAAGGATTCAATACCTGATGGGCTCAGGCACAAAAGGGACAACGATTTTAGCCCTGGTCCAACTCTACTGTCAAGCTTTCCTATACCGGAAACACACTTGCAGAGAGAAAGGGTTCAGTACCTGATGGGCTCAGGTGCTATTGGGACAGGGTCGCTCAGCTCGAGAACGCCTTGCTCTCAGACGCGTGGTGTGAGATTCGAATTTGGGCAAGGGGTTCACGATGTCGGTGAATGGCACCTCGGCTAAGAGGGTGAAAGAGCCAGGGTTCAACTCTTCTGGAGTTCTTCCTCTTAAGGAACCAGGCTCACGTATGAGAAACGTTTCAGTACCCGATGGGCACAGGCACAGTAGGTCCAATTACACGAGGCAACTCCACAGACAGTGGAACACCTTGTGCGAGACAGACGTGAGCAAAAACCGTCTGGGCGAAGAGTCACCACACACACGCGTGCCTGGCGACGGGTAGGGAGGCTGTCACAGGCTAGGGCAGCCCACCCGAACTGTCAAGGCATGCCGAAATCGGATATGCTAGGCCTACAAGGCGCATAACGGTAGCACAACGTAATCACGCTTGAATATTCATGCTGGTTACAATGGAGCGAACGCAAAACAAATATTGGCTTCTGTGGCTTAGGAGTGAGATAGTTTCTTAATACGAACTCGCATTAATTAGTTGTGCGGTCATGTTTCAGTCACAATGTTTGGATGTACAGGCACGGAGATAAGGGGAAGAGGGCTCATATGTTTAAAACTGTTGTTCAGCTCCCCTTAGGAAAACATACCTTTTACTTTAGTACTAGGAATTACTTTTACTTTAGTAAAAGTCAACAGGCTGCTAAATCCCTCGTCATCTAACGATTTTTCAAAACCCTTACGTCACGAACAATCTCATGAATTTGAAGATATGCAAAAAAAATGTGCGGATGAACATTAACAATTTCTTTTTAAGTTACAAACTTTCCCCGCTTCCCATTTCTTCCTGTGGATGTTCCTGAAAATTGTGACTTAAAAATACAAGAATAATTGAAAGTTATGCCCTATGTATAATATTCTGGGGTTTTAACGTATTTTATCACATTTTCGTATACGCTTTGCCAGCCTCAGTGACTGATGGCTAATGACACCACTGGAAGGTTGAAACGAGTAGAGGACTTACTTCAGTGTACTCCATATGTACCCCATATGTAATGAGTGCCTCTCAACAAAGCGGAATTCCAGCTGTTGAGAGTATCACTCATAGGACGTAGTTTTCTGTAGCTTCAATTGCATGGAATCTCCGGAAAATTTTCTTTAAAAAAAGGTGTCGTGAGTGGAATTCGAACTTTCAACCTCTTTAGTACAAAGGAAACGGATTAATCACTATGTGAAAAATATTCCTTATTGAAACATTAAATAGTTTTAATTCGCGGGAACGTGATTGTGGTTCGAAACGCAGCGTGGATAGCGCAGATCTTTTAATGGTTGGGTGGTTGGTTGGTGATCCAGCGGTCCATGGGCTCATGCCCTTTGACCCAATGCCATTGTGTGATATATGCATGTGTTTGTGAGCTATTGTTTTGTTCCATATAAGGTGTTCCATTTATCTGGCCCTGGAGGGAAAGATCTTTTAATAATTGACAATGTTACTAAATATATAGTTGGTGCCTATGCATTTGAAATTGATTAAAAAGCAACGTCTATTACAGCAGTGATTCAGTCGGCGTCGCATGGTGCAACAGTGGATCATGAAGGCCAAGGATCGTGATGGTAAACCAAAATGAAACAATGGACATTTGAGGAGGAGTGGGCCACAGAAAGGTTACTATTCTCTGACATTGATAAAAAAAAATATATATAAATATGTTCAAACATACATTTTACAGCTATTCGACTAACAGCAAAATTGATCGGAAGAAGTTGAAGAGCTCCTTGGTTCGTGGAGTAATGCAAATATGATTGACTGGAAAAAATCATCCAAAGGCAACAAAACGTTGAGAGTAACTGCTTCGCAAGATATACATTCATAGCTTTCTTATTTTAAATTTAATACAAATTTATCTTATATTTATAACGTATTGATCTAATTCATAAGTAAAAGTAATATAATGATTATAGTAGTGCGTTTGTTTTATGTCATATATTGTTTATGTTCTCAGTGTGAATTGTATTCAATAGAGTGAACACACATACATCTAGATATAAGTAAGATTTACCTATGGAATTTATTATGTCACAGTATCAGGCGGTTGTAAACAAACATGTGCTGGATTTCATGAATAGTATTACTTGTCTTCTATGTGATCTTTAGAGCCATTGATGAAAACTTGTGAAGTTGGGTAGCACGCCAGTGAAACAATTTTTACATTATAGTTAGAGAATATACGAGCTGTATATACATTAGAAGACGACTTCCGAGCAATTGTTGATTGTTTAGATACATTACGGGATGCAGTGTAACATTGTTAACATAATAAATAGTTACATTATTTAACGAGGAGAAATATCGATAAAGACGCATTTCACAGTAACTAATACTACTGGCGGATTCAGCGATTTGCCCTACACACTGAGAGAAACATCTCCTTGGATAAACCTGGGGGACTGGGAGAGGCTGTTATCAGTCCGTAGCGCGCAGATCGATGCAGAAATAACGACTTTTCAATATAAGTTCAGCGAGATCACAAAAGCTTAATGAAAATACGCACACTATTAAAAATTTGAAATCTGGCCACTACTCCCCGTATTTTGTTTGTTTTCGAACCTCAGGAAATACAAGCGAGTTGCTTTTGCTTATTCTGTGCAATGGGGTGAATTCTTCAAACTTTTTTTCATACCCAGGAGACTTCAGCTTTCGGATGGTGCCTGTTGGAGGAGTCTTCTCCTCAGAGGGAATACATTTTACGAGACGAGCTGATAGTCTACTTGGGTCACTCACTCTTTGTCTATCCTTCGACAAGGCGCTTTACAGTCAGCAAGCTGTTCGTTGTGTAGGAAAACCATTCCATTACCACCCATTATGCCTCTAGGTCCCATGTCTAATTTCTCTTGATGAGATTTGTTGGGTAACGGCGATAGTCGAATTAGACTCCGGGCACCTTCCTTGAAGGGATTTGCCGCTCTGCCAAACACGTCGAGATCTGAACTGTGAATTTCTACGCACACGCCTCTACAGGGTAAACCCAGTCTCAAGCAAATAGGCATCATACAAATGTGTAAACATTAAAACCGATGGATGTGTCCCATAACTCACCGCGAAGAGGCGGGGAATTATTTTAGGTCGGCGGGCCAATCTTTGTATTGTTTGTGTGCTATGGGTCGAATAAGCTTTGATTATATTTTCTTAGACTCTTGGGGCTGCTAGTTGTGTTTTCAAAGTTTGAGTGCCATTGACACTACATTTGGATCCAGCCCGGCGGACCAGACCAAAAATGCGTTGGCGGGCTATGGTTTGCTAATCTCGGCCACAGTGTCATTTGTATAAAACAATACTGATCTAGTACCAAGTTCCCGAAATGCCTCACTTGCGACATAATGAACTGAATTTCCTAGTTATCTGCGTTATACTTGTATTACGCCATTTTCTAACTTGTGTGTGTATATATAAAAATGAGCACAATTATATCCATTGTTTTATGGAGCCGTCCGGTAGATTTTCGTAGCAAGTCTTTGAAATGCTGCCATTTAAATGGTTTTTCTTCAAAATACGGACCCTGTATTGTGATTGGTGCCGCCTGATGCTCTCGCCTTTCTGCATAATAGCACGGCGGGCATTGGCTATTTCTTATCTTTGTATTACCGGTTGTCACATCCACAAAAAAATAAAACACAAAATGACATCAATGACAAATGCAACACAACATTTTCGGCACGAGCTTTTATTTATCAAAATATGTAAACAGTTTATAAAAATACAATAATCTTTAAATGTCTGAAATAATTTCTCTAGTAGCAAATGTTGAGAAGTGAGCATAACAGTTGAAGCAAATATTATAACGAGCATTTGACAAGTGAATGCATCAAAAGTACAAATCTGTGAATGTATCAAAAGTAAAGATCTGTGAATGTATCAAAAGTACAGATCTGTGAATGTATCAAAAGTAAAGATCTGTGGATGTATCAAAAGTACAGATCTGTGAATGTATCAAAAGTACAGATCTGTGGATGTATCAAAAGTACAGATCTGTGAATGTATCAAAAGTACAGATCTGTGAATGTATCAAAAGTAAAGATCTGTGAATGTATCAAAAGTACAGATCTGTGAATGTATCAAAAGTAAAGATCTGTGGATGTATCAAAAGTACAGATCTGTGAATGTATCAAAAGTACAGATCTGTGGATGTATCAAAAGTACAGATCTGTGAATGTATCAAAAGTACAGATCTGTGAATGTATCAAAAGTAAAGATCTGTGAATGTATCAAAAGTAAAGATCTGTGAATGTATCAAAAGTACAGATCTGTGGATGTATCAAAAGTACAGATCTGTGAATATATCAAAAGTACAGATCTTTGGATGTCAAAAAAGTACAGATCTGTGAAATCGGAAATCAATTTTTAGAATAATAATACTTTATGTACAATATGACACTTGTAATTTAATGATAATTCTTGATTTGGTCACATAAATTACGTCAACATTTAGGAGGAGGGGAGTCTGAACCGGTTTGACATTAGTTGTCACGGGGAAAGTGTGGTTTGTTTGATGAAGTTGATGTCAACAAAGCTGTTATTTTTATATATCAATCACAGTTTTTGAATTTCAAACATTTTTCTGACAATCTGAACAAAATCATATAGTTTTTTCGTACTTTTTCTGCTAAAAGTTTATTTTTGGGAAACGGGTTAATTATGACATAATTAAACAGGGCTGGGGATCACTAAATTCTTGACATCTGATGACAAGGTAAAATTAGGGATACAAATTTGGCAAAAGAATTGTTCACGTAATTTATTGACATTAGTCATTTATTATTTTTAAAAATTAATAAATATATACAGTACTTGTTATTATTTAACAATAAATATGTAAGATCAATAAACACAAGATAACATTACATGTTTATAATAGGTACAAAATAAGAGTACGGGTACATGGTATACATCAGTGATTCTTAAATAACTTGATGTATTGGCTTTCTTATTGGAAGCAGGTGTGAGATAAAGAGTGTAGGTGTGAGCAGTGAAGCGGGTGAGAAATAGTGACGATGTGAGTCGTGAAGCGAGTGAGATAGAGTGACGATGTGAGTCGTGAAGCGAGTGTGATAGAGTGACGATGTGAGTCGTGAAGCGAGTGAGATAGAGTGACGATGTGAGTCGTGAAGCAAGTGAGATAGAGTGACGATGTGAGTCGTGATGCGAGTGAGATAGAGTGACGATGTGAGTCGTGAAGCGAGTGAGAGATATAGTGACGATGTGAGTCGTGAAGCGAGTGAGAGATAGAGTGACGATGTGTGCCGTGAAGCAGGTATGGCATAGAGTGACGATGTAAGCCGTGAGGTGACTCGCTACAATGTGTAGTACTTTTTATCTCACAATTATTGATTAGATTAGTTCCACGAAGAAGCAATGCATTCGAAGTGTTGAGAGTATGTCGAGAGAGTATGTTCAGAGAGTATGTTCAGAGAGCACGTTGACAGAGTATCTTGCGAGAGTATGTTAAAAGATCACTTTGAGAGAGTATGTCGAGAGAGCGGAGTTAAAGTTTCTGGTATAAATATCAAGTTAAGAATTCTCGTTATAAATATGTGAAACTTAAATAGGAGTATGTTTAGTTAAAACCTTACTTTCCTGACTAATGTAACTGGTTTTCACAATAGGTAAATAATTCAGTGACATGGACATGCATATTCGAAAATACACGTAGTTATCAGAGGAAAAAAAACTAGATATTTTGGTACTCTGTGAAAACGTTGACTACGGTACTCATCTGTAACATAAATTACATTTATCTGGATTGCCTCTTGACATTGATTTTGGCGCTCCTGCCCGATAAGACGCATCAAGTATCGCTCCTGATTGTTATCAACAAAAAACAAACATTTTAATTATCACAGTGACATGAATCATAATTTAACGTAAAGTCATCAAATTTATATGGAGACAATTTAGCACAATATTATACCAGAAGTGGGCTGGCCATAAAATACGTCAGCACTAAGAAACGGAGTGGGTGGGTGAGAGGATTTACAAAAGTTGCCGTCAAAATAACTGTTTTTTTAAAGCACCAATTAAATTAATATAATTTGATTTTATATTATAAAATGTGAAAAAGTGTACATGGGGGAGGGAGGGGGGGGGAATGTAAGAGGAAAATACAGATTTATTGATATAATTTATGATGTCCGTTCTTGAATTTTTGACAATTACTGTTAGAGGATGGGTAGCGGGGTCAATGCATAGCAAAAAGTTGTCGACATAATTTATGGACAACTCCAATAATAATTAAGCAGTGAAACATGTATATATAGATATATAATCATTATGTAATTGATTACAATATTGTCAATAGTTACATAACACATTATTTGAGATATATATGGTTTATAATCACATAAATATTATATACACACTACCATTTATACCAGTGAGTATGTGGTTCATATATACAAGTAACAATGTGGCTAATATAGCCTTACAATAAAGTATGACTTTCTGTACAGCTGTCTTTTTCAAATGTCAGAACTACGTTCACATAATAATGGTTTTTCACAATCTAGAAAGACAAGCTTTATACAAATGTCATATATTTTGATTAGCACTTGCTAATATCCTGATGGATTGGTAAATAGTTAATTCTTAATATATGTCATATAGTTATTAATTTATTTACAATTCGTGCATTTTAAAAGTGTTTAAATACATGATAAGATTTATATCACAAACATATCGTATAAAATATGGAATAATGGAATTTAAAATATAAATGAAATTAGTCTGAATAAAAAAACTGAAGTAATGATAATGTAAAAAAACAAAACAAATACCCTCCAGAATGCAACATCAAAGTAAATGGCATAAGTCTGAAGCAAGTCAACATATTCAAATAGTTTTGGTGCATTAATAACATGGAAAATGTATTAAAGAAACCAATGTACAGTTTTCCAGGTAAAGGCAACATTTGACAATACGAAGACCATCCTATGAAATATATCTTACCAATTGAGGAATGTAAGTTCTGAGAAGTTATATAGAACAAATACGTATGTATGAAAGTGAATCCATGGCAATCATGAGAATAGTGAACAACTAGAGATCCCAGAAACATTTGGTTTTATGGAAGAATATTAATAACACAACGAACTGATAAAAAGCGTTATAATGATGTCTTGAAAATACGTTAATTCAAAAAGAAATCTATTTACCAGCAACAGAAAGAGAAAGTCCACATCTTTGGACACATCATGAGATTAGGAAAGTGTGGATATTTTCTAACAACATACAAGTTGAAGAGCAGGAGAGGTATGAAAAGACCAGGATAGTAGAAATTGACAACCTCACCTTGTGGCATGGGAGAACACAGGTATAAAAAATGATTGACGCTACGCTAGACAGAAAGCTGTATGAAAACATGATAATCAACCCACATGACATCGACGATATGGAAAGTAGAACATAAGCAAGTTGGTGACCTACCCGAAAGATATAACAAGGCTGTAAGAATTTTATGTTGGAAAATAAAATAAAGACAATGTAAAACTTCTTATGAACTGTATCTGATGACTATTGTAAAATATTTGGACACATTTTCTTTTTATAAATTCACATATTGCATGCATATTATACGAAGTAAACATGAACAATGTTCTCAGATTTTTGCTGCTGCATAAGTTTATAAAAGACACTATTTAAAATAATATCCATATCGGTTATGAAATTATGTCATTAAGCTTTGAGGTATCCATCTCAATCTCGCTAGCAGGTTACAAAATTTGATGACTAATTTGACTATTTGCATGATTTTATTTTGTTATGCAGTAAGAAATAAAGTAGAGATGTGTGCAGGTGTCCAGGAGCCATTGCTTTCAATAGTGAAACGACGAAAACTAGCATGGTTCGGACATGTATGCAGGCACGATTCATTGTCAAAAACAATACTGCAGGGAACTGTCGAGGGTGGAAGAAGCAGAGGAGGACAAATAAAGACATGGACAGACAACATCAAGGAATGGACAGGGCTAGATATTTCCACACTCATCCGCATCGCTGACGATAGAATTCGCTGGAGGACTCTGTGTGCTGAAGCATCCAATGTGGTACCCCTACGACCCTGAAGGGTTATGGGTTTATTGATTGATTGATTGATTTTGTTACTATGTTTATACTTTGCGTGTACAGCCAACGAAAAAGAAGGGACTAACCAAATGAGTCATTTTAAAAGGCTAGATTTCCCATGATCTAGTATTTCTTTTATTGTAGACAGTCGTGGCTGCCTTCAGCTCATCATCATACATGAAATAGTTGTCCTACAAATACACATAATAGTTGTAGATTTGTCTACATTCATCGGATTACTCACTATGTAACTTGGCAACTGTTGGCGATAGAACCTGCTGCTATGTACGACGTTATATTACCTATAATAGCTTTGTTTTAAAATAAGACATATTCTCATGTGAACTTACGAGAATTGGAGATCTTTAAAACTAAAATTGCAATGAGAATGTCACATCTAATGAAAAAGGTAATTTCTTATACTAAATAATATATTTAACTTACTATACATAAACATCCCAATAATAGCATGTCATCACAAACGCACGCTCACACACAGACAATAAATAATCTGATTCTTAAAAACCTGTGGGGCTACATTAAAATGAATGTAAATTTGATACATTCTCGCAAAGGTATGACTATTTTGCCGACACATGAATATCAGAGAATTGACAAAATAAATGTTTTTAAGAAAAGACGTTCAACATAGTTTACATAAAGTATAAAAAAGTGTAAAACATGAAGGAAGTTATAAAACATTACGAATAACAATGTATAACTGATAACTAATTTTCAAGAAGGTTCACTTAATAAATACAATAAGCATGTTTGCTTTTTTTGAGTGAAAATAAATTATTATCAAAATAATACACACAAACAAATAAAACTCAGGAATCAACATGACTTACCGTGAGCTTAGCTATAAATAAAGTACAACTATAACAACACACTGAACAGATTCGGAAAAGAAATGGAGTATCATTACTAATATTAACACATTATTTACAAATATGCATTTCTTAAACACTAAACTCATTAATTAATTCACTTCGAAGTCTGTGCGATCTCTGGAAGCAGCTGGTTATATATTGTTCAATATACCAATCAGTCGGCTTTAAGACAGTATGAAAAAAAAATATCCTACCTAATGATCGGCACTACTACGGAGTGAAGTAATTACATTTTTAGAGAATAACTTTCTTAGAAATGTATAACGTTATCACATTGTGAGATAAAACTAAATTACTAAAGCTGGTATCTTAGTAATTATATTTCTGAACATGTTGATATTTATATACTCAATATTTAGTAATATTCTTAAAAATGCTGCAATGTTATTGTAAATATAACATAATTTATCGAATGTTCTTGATAAAAAACAACATGGCAATGTATTTCCAAAAATTAACAGGTCAATAATTTTCAAATAATGCAGCTAGAGATTAATAAAGAAATACGTATAATACATTAGCAACAATAGAAAGTGATGAAAGGGAAACGAT
Organism: Meghimatium bilineatum; assembly: GCA_034231615.1. NCBI lineage: Eukaryota > Metazoa > Mollusca > Gastropoda > Stylommatophora > Philomycidae > Meghimatium > Meghimatium bilineatum. Next base: position 101,191,590 of record CM067298.1, read on the forward strand.
ACGAATTATTTTGATTATCAAATATAGGTTATATTAAAGTAGTAAAAATATAATACTGTATTATTTTATGACTTAACATAGCATATAACGTGTAACTGAGCCTGCTATATCCGAATTTGAAAAACGTGTTTGGTAGTGTTGATGAATTGTTGATGACAATAAAAAGAATTATAAAAAATATATAATATAAATGTGACAGTCTTGGCACGTGATAACAATTATATTTACACACATGTTTAGGTAAATTAAAAATATCTTTGTAAAAAATAGAACTGAGAATATTTACAAAACATTCATATTACCGTATATCTGCACATTTTACATTGTTTGAATTTTCTTCTCTTTATGCACTCAGTGTCTGAAAATATCTGGCTAACTTTATGTTTTTATATCCAATTAAATTATGTGCATTTTTCATTAGAACATAATTCAACATATATCGGCTTTTGCTGTCATCAACGAAGTCCAAGACATCCTCATTAACAACTGAAGAATCCACGAACTGGGTCACTGGATTATTTTGACTCTTCAGGATTGTATTAATCTTGCATAGATATGTATAGAATTGTTTGATGATCGCATCTATCTGTACCACGAACTTTCCTCCATCAAAAGCCATCTGCGACGTCTTTACAAATTCTATGTACTTAATGTAGATTGAAATGTCCTCATAATCCCCCTTGAAGCTGCTCACATTCTGAAATAATAAACAATAATAATTTAATACACTCGATGTCTAAGAATATTCAGTGTACTATTGTATTTGATTTTTCATTAATATTGCTTGTAAACGTTATACGTGTCTGAATGCATATTGCTGGTTGTTGGCATATTGTGTAACGTTCTTAATAAAGTTTTCTTACAAAATAAGATATATATATATATATATATATATATATATATATATATATATATATATATATGCCTATACAAATATTTTTTACTTTAACACCAAGCGAGACCTTTGAAACTATAAGACCTATTGGCTAACAGAAAAAAAATTCCAATGTGATTTATTAGTCTTTTTCCAGCGATTGGTTACTATGATATTTTTCATTGGTTACTTTCTGATCGACAGCCACTAAAAGGGAAAATGTCTTATGAGTCTCGGGAAATGTCTTATGAGTCATTTTAGAAGGTTGTTTTCTCATTAGCCAAAAAGTCTTAGTTTTCGACAGTTACGATCATAGTATGCCTTGTAAACTTTAAAATATATGGACCTATATGTGAGGTCTTTTTTTCAACCTAAATTTTACGTGTAATTAGACTCCACATTCTTCTAAGAATTGACCTGTGTCCTCAGTCCATCTAAAATGACTCACTTGAATATTCTCTTGATTTTCATTGGTTGTCACACAAAGTATAATTATATTTACCAATGAAAAGCGCTGAAATATTCAGTTAGGTAATTAGGAAGGCTTGATTTCCCATTCACCAATAGGTCATATACAGTAGAAGGTAATGATGTAGAAACTTAAAGTATCGTTTGGGATTTAAGATTTACCATCGTCAATGAATCATATAATATACAGCCCTCTAGGATTTTTTGTGATAGAAAATAATCATGAGATAGTAAACGGGATTTAAACCAGGTCCGTTTAGATGACAACTATTCGCCTCGCAACTTGAGTCAACAGGTTTTCACGAATAAGTGCCATCTGAACGTAATTGTTTAGAATTCCGATTGCTGGCTTATTAATTAATGATGTGACATTGTCAGATGTGAAATAATAGTTAATCTACTTTAAACTACTATACTATAATTTAATATTTACTTTAAACTACTGTACTAAAATTTAACATTTTGCAATGAAGTATGTTTAAAATGTTCAAGTGATATTAAAATACAACTGTAAAAGTGCATTGGGAATGCAACATGGACGGGATAAAGCTTTACAGTGGAGCAGGATGTATAAATAGGAATGACTTGAGAACTACCACCGGAACATGCTTGAAAATACATGCTCAGTGAAAGTACCAGACCTGTTATATGATGATAGTGTTATGCATGCACATTATCACACAATTCATTCATTCGTACTATCTTGGTAACGATGGTACTAGGCTAAATTACAGTAAACAAAAAGGCATGCAAAGTATGAAAGTAAACGTGTGCCTGTGGAAGGGGAGCTTTACAAATAGTGCAACCAAAACACCACATACATATTCCCATGGGACCATGTCTATCGACGGTACTATAAAACGTGTCTACAATAAATGTAATCATGACCTGAAAGGCCCATTTTAATTATTTCCGTGATTTCATTGGTGAACCTTGACTATTTTTGCATTCAACTCCATAAATGTTGACCAGATGAAAAACACGACAATAATCAAAAACGTAACCAATGAAGTCATAATTAATTCTGGAGTGGAGGATATCGGTGAACATAAAACTAAAAATTAAATTATTGTCCAATGTCTCTCTAATAAAACCAATAGACTAAATGCAATTATTATCCCATTTTGGTACTTGCGAAAATAACAAACCAAAAGCATTAATTATCTTCAAACACTAAATACAGTTACTTGTCCACCCCATGCATATATAATGAAACCAAACAACCCTGTGCTATCTAAAGGTTCAGGTAAACATTATTCATACAATACGCGTAACGTGTACAACAATCAAAGCAAGCTCAATGATGCACGTATAGACGCAACCAAATAGGCAGTGCTCAAGCAATATCAATAAACATCATACAAGGTGAAGATGCTTGGGATTTGCGGTGCGTGTTGGGGGTTTGGATAGCGCAAGTACCTAATGATGTTCAGTGGGGTTCACAGCTTCCAGAGCGTTCTTCAAGTTACTAATGAACAGCTGGATGTGACGAGCCATAGTGTATCCTAGAAAGATGGAACTCTTCTCGTTAGTAGGCATAGGCTGATTGTTGATTGATTCCTCAAGTCTTACAAATGCGTCAAAATCAGCCAACATCATCTCATCATCTCTTTGTGATTCTTCAGTTGTAAAATTAGATTCCATGACTTCACTAGTTAATTCTATTCTGCATTTTACAGTCAGAATTGCTGACATAATATTTCTTAATGGTTCCCCATACGTTTCCATAGAAGCATTGGCTACCAACTGTTCTAAAACATTATATATGATCGAAATATTTAGGCTACTTTGCCTCAGAGTTCTTGTGAATACCTAAGACATGAAAGAAATGGAATAAAATACATTATTAGCATATTAAAACAAGAATTGCAGCAGGAGTAGAATATCGCAACGATTAGAGATTACTGTTGAAACATTAAAAAACAACATTAAGATCATACCTGCCAACCTTTTAGGAATTATAAACTGTTTTCGAGATCTTAGAAACATATCTTATGACAATATGTATCTTATGACAATATGTATCTTATGACAATATGTATAGTATTACAATATGTATTTTATGAGAATATGTATCTTATGACAATATGTAAAGTATGACAATATGTATCTTATGACAATATGTATCATATGACAATACGTATCTTATGACAATATATATCTTATTACAATATACATCTTATGACAATATATATCTTATGACGATACATATCTTATGACAATGTGCGAAATCGCAGAGTATCTTCATCTCAATAGTATATTACCGAATGACGTGTATGGTACAAATAAATAAATAAAATATATGACTGGAGATTGTTAATAAACAAAAAATTTAGATTTTTAAACAATAATCAATATTTTATTACTATTGCATCCATTAGTGAAAAAAAATATCCAAACCTGTTTATACAAAATTTAATGAAATTTCATGTTTTGTATTTGCATATAAGTATGTATATGTTTTTAAACCTTAGAAACGTTATAGACAGTTACATTATAAGACTTTCTACGAGAAAATTTATTTAAAAAGCAAAACTTGTAAAGTTGGCAGATATGTTTGATAGTTAGTTAGTTAGTCAGTTAGTCAGTTAGTTAGTCGTCAGATCATTATCAAGGCGCTGGACAAGTACATAGGTGCTCCGATCTCATAGCCATCATGTTCTTCAGCATATAGTAACTGACAGTTCCACAGATAGTTGGTGGTTAATAACTTTTGATTTCTATATGCCAATTGTTTTTGGTAACACCAGGGTTCACTCATAGATCCTGCATTCTAGCCATACATACAGAAGATGAAATACACCCCCATATCTTCCAACTCCATAGTTGCGCTCAAAATACTAGCATAGCCCATTTGTCATTATGACATGCCGCTTGTGAATGTGACCACTCTGGCAAGTCTATCTGTTCTATAATTTCCCTCAATACACAAGTGTTTATGTACACAAATAAAGGCAACTCTCTTCCGCACAGATTTCGTCATCCACTCAAGATGATGATGACGTAGATAGCCCGACTGAATATTCCGAAGCATACTTATATAATCTGTGAGAAAACATACACATGTGGAATTCTGGGACTCAGGCCATAGGATTGCCTTAGTGAAATCATGACGTCAAATACGACATGAAGATAAATGACACACTCATTAAGATTTCAGCACAGAAACAAGGACACTGTCGTATCATCATCAAGTGCCGTCTGCGCAAGCGAAGGTTGGTTGCAACGTATCTCCAACATCCCAAGTCTCTTGCCTTGGTGGTGCACTCTGCTAGAGTGTAACTTGTCCATCGTGTGAAGTTACTCTCCCACTTGTATCTCTGCCTACCTCTTGCTCGCTTCCCTATGACTTTATACTCAAGTAAGGTGTTCAATAAGGTGTCATGTCTCTTAATGTGTCCAAAATATTTTATTTGTCTGATCTTTATTTCTCTTAGTAGTTCTTTCTTTATATTAAGTGTTTTAGCACCTCTTTATTTGTTTTCTACTCTTTCCATGTTCTCCCTATTCTTCTATATACCCACATCTCAAAGGCATCAATTCTGTCTTCTAATTGTTTAATTAGTGCCCATGTTTCTGAGCCATACATTAATATAGAATAGATGTAGCATTTTATAATTCTCATTTTTAACTTGTTTGTAATTCGTTTATATATTAATATTTACTCATGCCATTGAAGGTATATTTAGCTATTCCTATTCTCCTTTTAACTTCTGTTTCACATCTGCCGTCATTTGTAACTATGTGTCCCAGATATCGATAATGTTTTAATTTGTTTTACTACGGACACTATAGCACTGGCGAATATAAAGGCATGTAAGTATATCTGGTTAGTAGTCATCCAAGCGGTCTTTCACAATATGGACCATATGGTCACCTGAGGATTCTCGGTGATTTGCTAAAGAGGCGGACGAAGAAAATAAAGAGAAATGTTTAATGATTTGGAAAACCTGGCACGATTTCTATGTCGGTCCTGGGGTGTCGAGGATCACCGAAAAAATGTGTTCCCGACAGCGAACGGCTAGTGAAAAAAGATTAACACCTGATCTATGACAATTATAAGGAATCATTCATGTAAGGTGAAATTAATTAGTCAGGCACAGTTAATCGTTACTACAATATAAGTTAGTCAATCATGCTGAGTTAAGCGAAATTAGTCAAGTATGCTGAGTCAATGCTACTCTAATACATCATACAGACAATATTAGAATAGATACTACAGTATAACTGAAATTAGCAGTACTAGCAGACTACATCGATATCTCAAAACAAGAAATTGTTAGATGTAACACTGCAAACTATATAATACAAGTATAAATGTCACTTACATTAGCTGCGGTTAAGTTTGGCTCGTTTAATCCCAGTGGCACACCTGGAACATTTTGCAGTGGAGAGTCTAGCATACTTGTCTCGGTAGGAGTAAGCACTGCCTTCTGTGAAGTAAAGAAGAAACGGTTCTGACACCGAACGTAACGATTCAAGTCTATAAATAACTACCAATGAACATGTTGATTGTAAGTTAAAACTAGACCGTCAGGAACATTGCCAAATGTTTTTGTTGAAATTATCCTTAGAGGTCATAGTGGCGGGGCTGGCAGAATCACGATCTCAATTAGTTTTGAATGTAAAAAGCTGTATATAACTAAAGGGGACAGCCTGGGGTTTAAATCCGTACCGCACCGTAAGAGATGCTCTTTTGTGAACATAATATAAAGGGTATTTCTGTTTCCCTTTTGCAGAGATAGATCCGTATCACTGCTTGTTACGTAAATCTATAAATAGAGCCTATACTATTTAGCCGTGGCCAAGGCGACATTATACGTGTGCTAAATTGAGAATCATCCATCTAACATGACGTATTTGACTTTTTCTTAGAGTTTCAGGTTCATTATGAGAGACGTGTCCCACACATTCTAAATTTTTAATATATTTGAACTGATTTCATACAGCTTCCTTGACGAGAAAATAAAAAACACGAACGTCTGCTAACGTTCATTCGATCTGAGCGCAACGAACTGAGAGCCTACCCTCCCCCAATGGTCTTTTATGGGAGGGGAAGGAAGAGGACTCTCAGTGCGTTTCGCGCAGATTGATGGATGCTGTGGTGTATGCGCCCTTAGCGAAAGTTGGATTCGCTAAATAATGTATGGTTTGTTTCGGAAAACACGTGAACACATCTTTCCGTAATGAACCGAGTTTATTTTTTGTATTCCGACATAAAGTATACACGAAGTGACCAATAAGGAGATCAACAAGGGGAATGAATCAAGTCAGATGCATCACTCTATAATAATGATTTCTATATTACTGGAGCTCGGTCGTGAAATATCACGATTTATTTGGGGGAAGGGGGAATCTTTTACCTATAAGTTCAAGGACTGGATCAAAGTTGGAAGTTTTTTATCAGGGGTCATCCGATATTGGATCAGTAACCAACTTTATAGTAACCCTCAGTTTGTCTCGTGGTCAAAGGGTCAGTGGAGATCTTCTCTCTGAGTTTACTTTTCCCAGCTGTGCGGACAAGCTCACTAAGATTACATTACACAGTCTATATTCCTATATTTTAATATTAGTATAATGTATAAAGTGTGCTGTTTAGTGTTAAAAGTGGTAGAAGTTTCATACATACCAGTGCGACTTTGTATAATTGGCACATATTGTCGGCGTTGTTTGCTGCAGATATTGTCTGTTGAATCTGGTCTCGTAGAGGTAGATACTGGGGTGTTTCCGTGGCTGTCGGATCAGATTGGCATGGATTATCAATCGTTGGTAGCCTGATTACAGCACCTCGTGTTATCGTAGCCACTGCCATTGCTAGCAGAACGAATGTGTTTATTTCTGGAATGAGATAACAACAAAACAAATTAACTAAAAATAGACTCAAAATTTAGGTCAATTTCAGAACGAATAAATATAGGTCAGGTACATAGTTTGTGTACCTTCTGCCAGTTCTGCTGTGGGACTGGTTTCGTGTTATGAAAATTAAACAGTTATTCCAAGAAAGTGGAGCAAACTTTACATAAATTAGGCATGGAGAGGGTTTTCCAGAATACCAGGCAGTTTCGGTTTAGGTCTACAGTTTACAGAATCTTCTAAATATGTTTTGTTTATTAGATATAATTGTCCGTCTATCTCTCCCACAATTGTAGTTACAAATTTATTTATTTGTTAGTTTCTTCTTCTGCCTTCATTCTCAAACTCAAGCTGATCATTAGGATGCGGTCCGAAAAATGTTTTATCATGGTTTACATCTTAGCTGGTATAATTGCGCCTTTAATTGACACATCCGTCTTCAGTATGATTTATTCATTTTTAACCCTAAAGTTTCCGGCACCACACGGACAATATGTTAGTATTGCACCACATAAAACGTTCAAATGATGAGGCACTTACTATCAATCAGATAAATTGTTGTTATGATGAGGCACTCACTGTAAGTCATATACAACGTTGATATCATGAAGCACTCACTGTCAATCACAGTCAGCAATCCTACTTTCTTGCAAGTGATACTACTTCTGTGTTTATATAGATAACACAATTTTCAAACCAATTTAATTGAGTATTACTATTTTGGACGTACCTAAATTAATTAAAAGATTGAAAAATATAATTGATATGTGAGCTCTGATCATTTCTCCTAAATTTTGCTTCTACAATATTTGATATAACAGTCGACAAGCTTCATCATTTATATTTCATACAATATATATTTATTTTGTACATCTTTATATCGAGTATATTATGAGATTTTTTTATGGGCAGAAATGTTGTTTTTATAGCTTTGATATGTTAAGTATAATAAGTATGTATGATATGCTTGGTGTTAAAGCGAGTTGTCAATATGATATCATACCTGAGTTTAGCGACATTATGAGAGTAGATTATGCTCGGCGATAGAATATCAATATTGTTGTTTTAATTGGTGAAGAACAAGACTTGTTTCGGCTATTAACAGGTTTGATCTAACTAACATGCTGCATGACATTTTTATATTATTTTCATGGTCTATTTTTAGTATCACTATTTAAAGGTTTGGTTGGGAAGTAAATCCAGGTTTTTAATGAACAGATTCTGACATTAAGATGGTAGAAACAATAGGGGTTTCCCCGAATTCATTGATCTGTTGTCTACATGGACACAGTGTGTTCCGGTTTCAGTGAGCAGTATCGAGTCATCCGTTAAGTAGTACAGACCTGCTAACTCCCTGTTAACTTCAAGTGACCCATTTTACTTCTGTGATCTTCATTATTTTTCGACACATTGACCAATCAAGAAAAGAGTAAAACAGAGTCACTGTTTAATTATGACTCTGATGAGACTGCAAGACTGTATAATTGGTGAGAGCCTCGGTAGAGTCGATGATTGAATAAATAATAGTAAAGGTAAATACTTTGAAATGCCCGTGTGTTTTCGTGGCCCGAAAGGGGAGCAAAGAATAACAAAATTGTTTACCTTCCATGCATGTTGTAAAAGGCGACTAAGGAGGTTATGGGATGGAGTTGGCTGTCCCATCCCATATAGGGTCAGTGACACAAAGTCATACTGAAGTCGAATGTGTCAGGCCGAAAAGCGCAGATATCGCAGCAATGCTGTAAACTATGACACAACGCATTCCGTTCTCCGGACTACATCCTGCTAATTTGCAGGAGTTTGAGAACGAACGCAGAAGAAGAAGATGAATGATTGCACAAATAAGAGTAAAGGTAAATACTTTGAAATGCCAAAATCTATTATCCCTTTGTTGTTCCTACTAAAAGTTTTTATTTCATAATGTTGACATCATTAAATTAGAGCTTTAAAACGCGTTTGAACGTTTCATCTGAGTTATACTATCAATATTTAGAGAACCCCCTTCCCCCTCCGCCTACACTACCCATGGACGATAAATAGAACATGAACATTTAGTACTATAAAGAAATTAAGAAAACAAAAGTATAATAGCCTACTGCCCCTTTTTTCACACACACACACACACACGCGCACGCGCGCGCACACACACACACCCACACACAGACACACTAGCCATATTCCAAAAATATATTAAAATGTATAATTAGTATCAGAAACGAACCGTGAAACGTTTCACCCCTCTCCCCCCCCCATCCCGACCCAGAAAAGTCTTATCAAAATTGGTCTACCATGTAGTCTTTACATTTATTGTGTGTCATATGTTGTATGTTGTATGCTGTATGCTGTATGCTGTATGCTGTATGCTGTATGCTGTATGCTGTATGCTGTATGCTGTATGTTGTATATGTTGGGGGGGGGGGAATTAGCCTAGTAGTTTCTGAAGTGAGATTTACTTAATTTGTTCAACCAAGCGTACTCGTTACTTGATGTACCAACTTGTGCACAAATTAGATACATAAATACACACATTTGTATAATATACTCTCATCCAACAATATCTGGCCACATACACATACCTCTTTCATGTTGTATTTGATTTGGCATGATAATTGAAAATGTGCTAATGTTTATTAAGAATGTAATCACTCAGACATTGCCGAAATAAAAAAATCGAATTAATGAAACAAAATTAGTTTTGAGTTAGCAGGTAAGATTTTATTTTGCTATCTAACTTATAGACCGCAGTATAATTTTTTGTTTTTTGTTTGTTTGAGGAAGAGAGAGGAAATGGAGGAAGTCATACAAGAATAATTTTCATAGAAAATAAATAAAACAAATGCGTACGTGAATAGAGAAAAACAAATAGGATTAGTTTAATAAAAGCAGCGAATTGGTGAATCCATGATTATAAAGTCTCCGTGCAATAAGGTTGGAAGGTTTTCCCAGTTTAGCGAACATTTTCAAAACCAATCCTTTGAACAGGACATTCAAAATCTCACTTTTTAAAATAATTGCGATAAACGCTGATAAAACATGTCAAAAATTGTCGGAACTTGTACCTTGATTTGTGCAAATCTTCCGTATTGTATTTTTTTTCGGAATATTTATCAAACTGGCTTGTTCAAGGGATAAATGTTCCAGTGTATGGTAACGACCCTAAACAGGAAATATGTGGCTGGGGTAACACACGTAACACTTTTGGGTAACACTTTTTACCCAAAAATAGGTATCTGTTACTAAGATGAGTCATAAAACAACCTAGCAGCGAGACACAGTGACGGACGAAGTTTCCACTAAAATACCTTCATAAGTTGTCCTGATGAAGGCATTTTAGTCGAAGCGTCGTCCATCACTGTGTCTCGCCACTTGTTACGATATTTGGATTGCCTATATGCTTCATTTAATATTTTTTATAGCTGATATCATAAATTTACACACTTCATTGAGTTTTTAAACAACCAACATAACAACTCATGAGATACTCCCATAAGTCAAATGTAACATTTACATTAAAAAAAATACGTTACATATGTAAAGTGGAGTTTTCATTCATATGTGGCTGTGATTTAAATGTGTTTATATTTCAGTTTCTAGTTAACTAACTTTACATCTCCATGCTCTTTTTTAACTGAAGTCATTGTTTATAATTGTTAACACTGCATGACATAATTGAGTCTGTGTCTTTAGTCAACCTACTTTTGACGTAAGTTAAAAATAACCTAACTATCCCTGAACCTCGTTTTGAACAAGTATTGGAGTTCCGCTGTTTCCACGAAACCTCTGTCCTGTCTTCTTCTTTTTTCCTTCCTCTTTAACCCTTTACGGGTGTCGAAAGAGATACAGTGTTCTTGTTCTCGTTTTTTTTTTGGCAGCTTCAGATAATGTTATTTGGTGTTCGTGTAATGTCTCTTTGATGTTGTCGATCCAGCGTACTCTAGGTCTACCCCTGGCTCTTCCTTCTGTTTATCGTCTCTTCATATATGATTTATAAACTAATGAATCACACGGCATTCTTTCCAGATGACCAAACCATTGTATCTGTTGGTTTTGTATGTATTGTACAATTGATATGACACCCACTCTATCTCTTATGACATCGTTTCTAATTCTATGTCTTCTTGTCACTCATGTGGCTTCTCTCAGACATATCATCTCTGTTGTATCCATTTGTCTCATATATTTTTTTGTTAAGGGCCATTTTTGACATTGGTAGCACAGAGTTGGAATTAAGATATTTTAGATAATATGTTTTTACAAATCTGTCCTGTATGTATCGAAATATGCTATTCCAGCTTGCTAATTTAGGTCACAGGGATGTCTCCACTTGAGATATTCGGTATTTTCCAGCCTCATTATTCATGGATGGCATCCCGATATTGTTATGTAGGCGAGTAGTTAAACAACAATTTGTTTTTTACCGTCGCTTGTTTGCTGTCGGACCCGAAAGGGGAGCAAAGAATAGTGTCACTTTTATCTGTCAGTGGTATCGCCAGTGTCACTTTTATTTGTCAGGCATATCGCCAGTGTCATTTTTATCTGTCAGGCGTATCGCCAGTGTCATTTAGGCCTATCTATGAGGCGACGTATCACGAGTCTCATTTATATATGTCAGGCGACTAAGGATGTTTAGGGATGAAGTTGGATATATGATCTCATAGTGGGACAAAGTGAAGAAGAGGTCATGTTGATGTTGGATGTGTTAGAATATAAACCACGATACAACGCATTCCGTTCTTTGGACTACTTTCTGATTGCAGACCTTGGAGATCACAGCAGAAGAAGACTATTCATCTAAATCGGTCATGGCTGCACACTCTTTTTTCCCCAGTTATTCTTAACTAGACTCCCATTACGCGACTATTGCCACCGTGCACTCCTGGGACTTAGGTAATCGACTATGTGACGATGTTTACCATTTGCTCCTGGGACTTAGGTCATCAACTTTCGTTAGAATCCCGCAAAGTTGTTCAAGATTTATTCATGTCTTACTAAATTTATTCATTTCGAATTACTAAATTTATTCATGTCTTACTAAATTTATTCATATTGTCTTACTAAATTTATTCATGTCTTACTAAATGTATTAATGTCTTACTAAATGTATTCATGTCTTATTAATTTTATTCATGCCTTACTAAATTTATTCATAAGTCTTACTAATTTTTTCATGTCTTTCAATTTGATTAAAAATATTTGCTTTCCTCGGCCGTCCACCTCCCTAGGCGGGTCTGTTTGTTGTTTGTTTGTTTGTTATGCGTTCGCTCCATTGTAACCATCACGGATATCCGTGAGATTTCCGCCGGGAGCGTGATTACGTTGTGCCACCGTTATGCGCCTTGTAGGCCTAGCACATCCGATTTCGGCAAGCCTTGACAATTCGGGTGGGCTACCCTTAGCCTGTGACAGCCTCTATATATGTCTCCAGGCACGCGTAGTGACGACTCTTCGCCCAGACGATTTTTGCTCTCGTCTGTCTCGCACGAGGTGTTCCACTGTCTATGAACTTGCCTCGTGTAATTGGACGTGATGTGCATGTGTCCATTGGGTACTGAACCGTTTCTCATCCGTGAGCCTGGCTCCTTAAGGGGAAGAACTCAACAGAGGAGTTGGACCCTTGCTCTTTCGTTCTCTTAGCCAAGGTGTCGTTCACCGACATCGTGTACCCATTGTCCAAGTTCGAGTCTCACACCACGCGTTTGAGAGCAAGGCGTTCTCGAGCTGAGCGTCCTTGTCCCAATAGCGCCTGAGCCCATCAAGTACTGAACCCTTTCTCTCTTCAAGTGTATTTCCGGTGTAGGAAAACCTGACAGTAGAGTTGGGCCAGGGCTATTTCGTTGTCCCTTTTGTGCCTGAGCCCATCGGGTACGGAACCCTTTCTCTTTGCAAGTGTACTTCCGTTATAGGAAACCTTGACAGTAGAGTTGGGCCAGGACTACCATCGTTGTCCCTTTCTTGCCTAAGCCCATCGGGTACAGAACCCTTTCTCTTCGCGAGCATATTTCCGGTTTAGGAAGGCTCGACATAAGAGTTGGGTTAGGTCTTCTTGCTTTACCACACGCCAATGGATGGGTCTGGGTCTCTGCCTGTAAGGAACACAGGTAACTAGAAGCTCGTCTCGAGCTGACAGAGCTTGTAGTTCCCCTTTCTTAGGGACTTTTCACTTTCTATTTGCAGTTCGCGCTGCCCTCTAGCGCTGTTCTGCCCTTGCATTGTTTCATTGTACTCGGTATGAAATCTATTTGTCTCTCGCCATGCATCTGCCTTCACGTGCATTTTACATTGGCCTAGAGCAATGCGTTCCCTTTGCACCCCAGACGGGTCTGTGATACTTCAATCTCCATTATTTTCTCTTTATTCCCCTTCCATCTCCGTGAACTCACGCTGTGAACCACTGGTGTATGCTATCAGCTGTATAGTTTTGTGTAAACATCACCAAGTTATGAAACTACATTTTGTGTAAACATCACCAAGTTATGAAACTACATTTTGTGTAGTTATCACCAAATTATGAAACTACATTTTGTTTCAGAAATTTATCTTTATTTCATGAAGAACGTTTTCGTATCCACTTATAAATCATTATTTATCATTATTTGGAGTGTTGGCTAGCAACGTCTATCTTTAATCTCTATAATATTATATCCATAGTGTAATATGTAAGATTCACTGCTGACTCAATGTCTTAATTACTTAATTCATATCGAGCGATGATAATAAATTATCCATCTTTTCTATGGTGCCCTAAATTTTAAAATTTAATTAAATAGTTTTGTATATTTCACATAAGTAGTAAAATATTGTTGTTCTTCTCATTCATTTGTCAAGTTTCTGGAGATTATTGAATGTAATCCAGAGAGTGAAAGGTGTTGTGTCATAGTTTACAGCTTGGCTGCGTAATATGCATTTTTCGCTATGAGAAATCCAAGTTTAGCATGGCCTCTGGATCACGGTTCCTTCTATGGGATCAGCCAAACCCACTCCAAAACCTCAACTGTCCATAACGATATACATCAGGTAGTTTTCGTAAACATTGAGCTCCAGTGAGTAGCATGAATTATGGAACGAACTCTAGTGTCGGCGCTGCCTTCAGGATCCGCAGAGAGAAAGGATTAATTCATGCTTTATCAGAGAGAACTAAAAACCCCTTTACATCATTATAATCACTTAATTTGCTTCTGTGGCTTAAGAGTGAATTAGTTTCTCATTGTGAACTTGCATTAACTAGTTGAGCGTTTATGTTTCAATCACAATGTTTGGACGTACACGCTCGTAGATAAGGGGCGGAGTGTTGAGAAGTTTAAAGGTGTTTACCCCCTCTCTTTAGGAAAATAGAACTTTTATTTTAGTACTAGGAATTTAACCAACATGCTGGTAAATCCCTTGTCTCCGTAACGATTTTCAAAAACCCCTAAGTCAATCTCTAAGTCAACAATCTCATGAAAATGACACAAAAATGTCCGGATGAACATTGACAATTACTTTTTAAGTAAACCCCCCCCCCTTCCCATCTTTTCCTCGAGATGTTCCTGCGTCCCTGTAAAGTGCGACTTGTATTAAATATACAGCAATAAATGAAAGTAATACCCTATGTATGATATTCTGGAGTTTTAACGAATTTTCACACTTTCTCGTATACACTTTGCCAGCCTCAGTGACTGATGGCTAATGAGACCACTAAAAGTTTGAATACAAGTAGAGGATATACTTTATTGTAGTCGGTTTACCCCATATTTACTAAGTGCCTCTAAATAGAAAGTGGTACTGCTAGTAGAACATAATGGAAAATAATACTCACATGGAAGACAGGTAATGAAGTCCTACTGAATGACGACTAAAACACTACACACTATCACTAACGGATGTAAATATGGTACATATAACAAAACAAAACACAGAATATAATCTACAAATGACAATACACAGGACAAGGTGCCTCTCAACGATGCAAAACGCCAGCTGCCGAGAGTATCACTCATAGCACGTAGCTCTGTAGCTTCAATTACATGGAATCTCCGAAAAAATTCACTTTAGATACAAGTTGTTGTGAGCAGAATTCGAACTCACAACCGCTTGATCACAAAGCAAACGGATTAATCACTACGTGAAAGATATTCCCTAATGAAACACTAACTAGTTTTCATTCGCACGAACGTGGTTGTAGTTCGAAACGCAATGTGGATAGCGCAGAGCTTTTAATAAATGACAATGTTACTAAATATATAGTTGGTACCTATGAATATAATATTGATTAAAAAGCAATGTCTTTTACAGAAGTGATTCAGTCGGAGTCGCATGGTGAAATAGTAGATCATGAGGGTCGTGATGGTAAGCCACAATGAAACAATGGACATTTGAGTGGACAATAGAAAGGTCGCTATTCTCTGATATTGTTTGACAAAAATATATATTAAAATATGTTCAAACATACATTGTACAGCTATTCGACTAAAACCAAAGTTCATATGAAGAAGTTGAAGAGCTATTCTAGTCCGTGGAGTAATGCAAATATGATTTACTTGAAAACTGGGCAAAAACTAACAAAACGTAGAGAACAGCTGCTTCGCAAGGACATACGTTTATAACGTTTTAGTTTTAAATTTAATACAAATTTATATTATAGTAATTTATAACATATTGATCTAATAAATAAGTAAATATGATATAATGAAAATATTAGTAGTTCGTTTGTTTTATGTAATATATTGTTTATGTTCTCAGTGTGAATTGTATTCAATAGAGTGAACACACATACATCTAGATATAAGTAAGATTTACCTACGGAATTTATTATGTCACAGTATCAGGCGGTTGTAAACAAACATGTGCATGGATTTCATGAAAAGTATTACATGTCTTCTATGCGATCTTTAGAGTCATTGGTGTGAAACTTGTGAAGTTGGGTAGCACGTCATTGAAACAATTTTACATTATAGTTAGAGAATATACGAGCTGTATATACATTAGAAAACTAACGGAGAGGTGTTAAAAGAGTTAAATGCGAAACGGACCTTAATCAAAAATATAAGAAAAATGCAATCTTCTTTTTTTGGCCACTTCATGAGACAGGCAGGTTTAGAGAACATAATCACAACGGGCAAGATTGAAGGCACCAGAGACAGAGGGCGACAACGTGAGAAAATATTAGACAGTTTGACAACCTGGCACGGCAAAGAAACAACAACGACTTTGATACATAATACTGTGGACAGAGAGCTGTGGAGAGCCATGACCGCCTACGCCACCCGGCATGGCACCTGATGATGATGATATACATTAGAAGACGATTTCCGAGTGATTGTTGATTGTTTAGGTACATTACGGGATGCAGTGTAACATTTTTAACAAAATAAAAACGTACATTATTTAACGAAGAGAAATATCCATAATGACGCATTTTACAGTAACTAATACTGCTGGCAGATTCAGCGATCTGTCGTCTACACACTTAGAGTACCATCCCTTGGATAACTTTGGGAGACGGGGCTGTTATCAGAGAGTAGCGAGCAGATTGTTGCAGACCTATGGAATTTTCGATATAAGTTCAGTGAGGTCACGAAAGCTGAATGAAAATACGCAGATTATTAAACATTTTAAAATCTGTCTACTGCTCCCCGTATTTATTTGTTTTCGAATCCCAGAAAATACAAGAGATTAGCTCTTGCTTCCTCTGTGAAATGGAGAGGTTTCTCCGAGCTTTTTATCATACCCAGGAGACTTCAGTTTTCGGTTGGTGCAATGACTGTTGGAAGAGCCTTCTTCTCAGATAGGATACATATAACGATATGAGATTATGCTTGGGTCACTCAGTCTTTGTCTATCCTTCGATGCGCTTTGCAGCCAGCGAGTCGAGTAGGAAGACCATTCCATTACCACCCATTTTGCCTCCAGGACAATACCTAATTTCTTATGTATGAGCCGTGTTGGGTAACGGCGATATTCGAATTAGACTCAGGGCACCTTTCTAGAAGAGGTGTCGCTTTGGTGTCGCAAACACGTTGGGAGTCTGGGATTTGACCTGTGCATTTCTCACGCACTCGCATCGGTAAACCCAGTCTCAAACAAATAGGCATTATACAAATGTGTAAACAGTAAAAGCGATGGATGGGTGGCGGGCCAATCCTTCTGTTTTTTGTGTGCTATGGGTCCAGTAAGCTTCGACTATATTTTATTTCTTAGACTCTTAGACTCAGCGAGTTGAGTTTTCAAAGCTTGAGTGCTATAGGCACTACTTTTAGATCTAGCTCGGAGGACCAGACCAAAATAAGGCGTTGGAGGGCTGTGGTTTGCTAATCTCTGCCACAGTGTCATTTGTATAAAAAAAATACTAATCTAGTACCAAGTTCCCCAAATGCCTCACTTGAGACATAATGAACTGAATGTCCTTGTTATCTGCGTTATACTTGCTATGTAGACATTTCAAACTGCGAACGAGAAGAAGAAGAAGATACTTGTATTATGTCATTTTCTAATTTGTGTGTGTTATATTTATATAAATGACCACAATTATATCCATTATTTTAAGGAGCCATAGGGTAGATTTTCTCAACAAGTCTTCGAAATGCCGCCCCTTAAAAGATTTTTCTTAGAAATGCCGCCCCTTAAATGCATTTTGATTGGTGCCACCTGATGCTGTCGACTTTCTGCATCATAGCACTGCGGTTCCTGACTGTTTCGTTTCTGTGTATTACCAGTTGTCACATCCACAAATAATTCAAACACAAAGTGACACCAATGACAAATGCAACACAACATTTTCAGCACGAGCTTTTATTTATCAAAATATGTAAACAGTTTATAAAAATACAATAATCTTTAAATGTCTGAAATAATTTCTCTAGTAGCAAATGTTGAGAAGTGAGCATAACAGTTGAAGCAAATATTATAATGAGCATTTGACAAGTGAATGTATCAAAAGTACAGATCTGTGAATGTAAAAATAGTACAGATCTGTGAATGTATCAAAAGTACAAATCTGTGAATGTATCAAAAGTACAGATCTGTGAATGTATGAAAAGTGCAGATCTGTGAATGTATCAAAAGTACAGATCTGTGAATGTATGAAAAGTGCAGATCTGTGAATGTATCAAAAGTACAGATCTGTGAATGTAAAAATAGTACAGATATGTGAATGTATCAAAAGTACAGATCTGTGAATGTATCAAAAGTGGAGATCTGTGAATGTATCAAAAGTGCAGATCTGTGAATGTATAAAAAATACAGATCTGTGAATGTATCAAAAGTACAGATCTGTGAAATCAGAAATCAATTTTTAGAATAACAACAATTTCTGTACAATATGACATTTGTAATTTAATGATAATTCTTAATTTGGTCACATAAATTACGTCAACATTTAGAGGGATGGGAGTCTGAACAGGGTTGACATTTGTTTTCACGGGAAAAGGGGTGGTTTGTTTGATAAAGTTTATGTCAATAAAGCTATTATTTTTATACATCAATCACAGTTTTTGTTTTCAAACATTTTCTACATATCTGAACACAATCATATAATTTTTTCGTATTTTTTTCTGCTAAAAGGTTTTTTTTAGGAAACGGGTTAATTATGACACAATTAAACAGGGCTGGGGATCACTAAAGTCCGACATCTGATGACAAGGTAAAATTAGGGGTAAAATTTGACAAAAGAATTATTCACGTAATTGATTGACATTACTCATTTTGTATCTACAAAAATGACAAATATATACAATACTTGTTATTATTTAACAATACATATGTAAGATCAATAAACGCAAGATAACATTACATGTTTATAATAGGTACAAAATAAGAGTACGGGTACATGGTATAGATTAGTGATTCTTAAATAATTTGATGTATTGGCTTTCTTATTGGAAGCGGGAGTGAGATAAAGAGTGTCGGTGTGAGCCGTGAAACGGGTGTGAGATAGAGTAACGATGTGAGCCGGGGAGAGGGTGAGAGGTAGAGTGACGATGTAAGCTGTGAGGTGACTCCCTACAATGTGTAGTACTTTTTATCTCACAATTATTTATTAAATTAGGTACACGAAGAAGAGATGCATTCCAAGTGTTGAGAGTATGTCGAAAGAACACTTTGAGAGAGTATGTCGAGAGAACACTTTGAGAGAGTATGTCGAGAGAACACTTTGAGAGAGTATGTCGAGAGTGCAGAGTTAAAGTTTCTGGTATAAATATCAAGTTAAGAATTCTCAAGTTATAAATATGTGAACAGGGCCGGCCCTAACAATTGTGGGGCCCAATGCAAAACGGATTTCGCGGGGCCCAGTCTGGGTAGGGAAGAGGGTAATAAAATAAATTCTAATATGAATTTATGGGCCTATGAAGTGCGGGGCCCACTGCGGCCGCATAGGTTGCAATGGCCTAAGACCGGCCCTGTATGTGAAACTTAAGTATGAGTATGATCAGGTAAAACCTTATTTTCTTGACTAATGAAACTGGTTTTTACAATATGTCAATCATTCAGTGACATGAACATGCATATTCGAAAATACACGTAGTTATCAATAGGAAAAAAAACTAGGTATTTCGGCACCATGTGAAAACGTTGGCTACGGCGCTTCTCTTTTACATATATTAAATTAATCTCTATTGCCTCTTGACATTTATTGTGGCGCTCCTGACCGGTAAGGCAGCATCCAGTATCGCTCCTGATTGTTATCAACAAAACACAAACATTTTAATTATCACAGTGACATAAATCATAATTTAACGTAAAGTCATCAAAATTATAAGGAGACAGTTTAGCAAAATATTATACCAGAAGTGGTTTGGCCATAAAATACATCAACACTAAGAAACAGAAGGTGGGTTGGGGGGGAGGGGGTGAATTTACTAATGTTACCATCAAAATAACTAGTTTATTTAAAGCACCAATTAATTTATTAGAATTTGATTTTTCAATTATAAATATGTGAAAAAGCGTAAAATGGGTGTGGGGGGGGGGGGGGGGGAGAAGGAAGGGAATTAACAATTTAGAGATTTGTAGGAGCTGCATTCTTGAAGTTTTGACAATTATTATTACGGGAGGGGGAGAGGGGCCAATACATAGCAAAACGTTGTCGACATAACTTATGGACAACTTTGATCAGGTTTAAGCAGTGAAACATGTATATATATATAACCATTATGTAGTTGATTAAAATATTATCAATAGTTACATAACACATTGTTTGAGATATATATGACTTATAATAACATATATTATATACACACTACCATTTATACCAGTGAGTATGTGGTTCATATATACAAGTAACAATGTGGCTAATATAGCCTTACAATAAATTATGACTTTCTGTACAGCTGTCTTTTTCAAATGTCAGAACTACGTTCACATAATAATGGTTTTTCACAATCTAGAAAGACAAGCTTTATACAAATGTCATATATTTTGATTAGCACTTGCTAATATCCTGATGGATTGGTAAATAGTTAATTCTTAATATATGTCATATAATTATTAATTTATTTACAATTCGTGCATTTTAAAAGTGTTTAAATACATGATAACATTTATATCACAAACATATCGTATAAAATATGGAATATTGAAATCTAAAATATAAATGAATTTGGTCTGAATATAAAAACTGAAGTAATGATAATGTATACAAACAAAACAAATACCCTCCAGAATGCAACATCAAAGTAAATGGCATAAGTCTGAAGCAAGTCAACATATTCAAATAGTTTTGTGCATTAATAACATCAGACGGAAAATGTATTAAAGAAACCAATGTATTAAAGTTTTCCAGGTAAAGGCAACATTTAACAATACGAAGAACATCCTATGAAATATATCTTTACCAATTGAGGAATGTAAGTTCTGACAAGTTATATAGAACCAATACTTATGTATGAAAGTGAATTGCTGACAATAATGAGAATAGTGAACAATTACAGAGGCCAGAAACATGTGATTTTATGGAAGAATATTAATAACACGACGAACGGATAAAAAGCGTTATAATGATGTCTTAAAAATACGTTAATTCAAAAAGAAATCTGTTTACCAGCAACAGAAAGAGGAAATCCACATTTGTGGACACATCATGAGATTAGGAAAGATTGGACATTTCGTAACAACATACAAGTTGAAGAGCAGGAGGGGTAGGGAAAGACCAGGATAGTAGAAATTGACAACCTGACGTTGTGGCATGGGAGAACACCTGTATAAAAAATGATTGACGCTACGCTAAACAGAAAGCTGTGTGAAAACATGAACCGTATCTGATGTCTATTGTATAATATGTGGCCCCAAAATTTAAAAATAAAAAATTCACATATTGGAAGCATATTATATGAAGTATCCATGAACGATGTTCTCCGATTTCTGCTGTTGCACAGTTTATAAAATGCACTAGTTAAAATAATATCCATATTGGTTATGAAATGACGGCATTAAACTTTGAATTATCCATCTCAATCTCGCTAACAGGTTACAAAATGTGTTCAAGAACACCATGGCTTATTGGCGAAACAGCCTTTCATTATGTCCTACTCGTGTTACGCATGATACGGAATTACATAAATTGAAGTCTAATTGGGTCTTCTATCGCATTGCTCACATCCAGCAGACGTCCGTAAACAAACTTCTGCAGGTCCATCATTTCACTTTGTTTATTTACATGTTATGTATATTTAATGGAAGTCCACCTGCTCTATCACTTCCTCATTAATCAGAATATTTAACCAGTCCTTATAGATCTTTCTAAGCATGGACAAGAATCTGACAAGTAAATAGTATCCAAGAGCATTTATAGTTTTCCACCATGTCTGTCTACGTTTTAATATCTACTACCAAATGGAACATCATGCGTTCTTGATGACTAATTTGACTATTTGCATGATTTTATTTTATTACTATGTTTATACTTTGCGTGACAGCCAACGAAAATCATGGGACTAATCAAATGAGTCATTTTAAAAGGCTAGATTTCCCATGATCTAGTATTTCTTTTATTGTAGACAGTCATGGCTGACTTCAGCTCATCATCATACATGAAATAGTTGTCCTACAAATACACATAATAGTTGTAGATTTGTCTACATTCATCGGATTACTCACTATGTAACTTGGCAACTGTTGGTGATAGAACCTGCTATGTACGACGTTATATTACCTATAATAGCTTTGTTTTAAAATTAGACATATTCTAATGTGAACGAGAATTGGAGATCTTTAAAACTAAAATTGCAATGAGAACGTCAGATCTAATGAAAAAGTTAATTTCTTAAACTAAATAATATATTTAACTTACTATACATAAACATCCCAATAACTGCATGCCATCACAAACACACGCTCACACACAGACTATAAATAATGTGATTCTTAAAATCCCGAGTGGCTACATTAAAATGAATGTAAATTTGATAAATTCTCGCAAAGGTATGACTATTTTGCCGAAACATGAATATCAGAGAATTAACAAAACAAATGTTTTAAAGAAAAGACGTTCAACATAGTTTACATAAAAGTATAAAACATGAAGGAAGTTATAAAACATTACGAATCACAATGTATAACATACCTAATTTTCAAGAAGGTTCACTTAATAAATACAATAAGGATGTTTGCTATTTTGAGGGAAAATAAATTATTATCAAAATAATACACACAAACAAATAAAACTCAGGAATCAACATGACTTACCGTGAGCTTAGCTATAAATAAAGTACAACTATAACAACACACTGAAAAGATTTGGAAAAGAAATGGAGTATCATTACTAATATTAACACATTATTTACAAATATGCATTTCTTAAACAGTGTAAACTCATTAATTCACTTCGAAGTCTGTGCGATCTCTGGAAGCAGCTGGTTATATACTGTTAAATATACCAATCAGTCGGCTTTAAGACAGTATACAAAAAAAATATCCTGCCAAAATGGCACTACTATGGAGTGAAGTAATTACATTTCTAGTGAATACATATTTTTGGAATGTATATCGTTATCACATTGTGAAAAAAAATTAAATTACTAAAGCTGGTATCTTGGTAATTATATTTCTTAACATGTTGATATTTATATACTCAATATTTAGTAATATTCTTAAAAATGCTGCAATGTTATTGTAAATATAACATAATTTATCGAATGTTCTTGATAAAAAACAACATGGCATTGCATTAAAAAAATCGACAGATCAATCAGTTTCAAATAATGCAGTTAGAGATTAATAAAGAAATACGTATAATACATTAGCAACAATAGAAAGTGATGAAAGGGAAACGGTACGAATTATTTTGATTATCAAATATAGGTTATATTAAAGTAGTAAAAATATAATACTGTATTATTTGATGACTTAACATAGCATATAACGTGTAACTGAGCCTGCTATATCCGAATTTGAAAAACGTGTTTGGTAGTGTTGATGAATTGTTGATGACAAAAAAAAGAATTATAAAAAAATATACATTATAAATGTGACAGTCTTGGCACGTGATAACAACTATATTTACACACATGTTTAGGTAAATTAAAAATATCTTTGTAAAAAATAGAACTGAGAATGTTTATAAAACATTCATATTACCGTATATCTGCACATTTTATATTGTTCGAATATTCTTCTCTTTATGCACTCAGTGTCTGAAAATATCTGGCTAACTTTATGTTTTTATATCCAATTAAATTATGTGCGTTTTTCATTAGAACATAATTTAACATATATCGGCTTTTGCTGTCATCAACGATGTCCAAGACATCATTATTAACAACTGAAGAATCAACGAACTGGGTCACTGGATTATTTTGACTCTTCAGGATTGTATTAATCTTGCATAGATATGTATAGAATTGTTTGATGATCACATCTATTTGTACCACGAACTTTCCTCCATCAAAAGCCATCTGTGATGTCTTTACAAATTCTATGTACTTAATGTAGATTGAAATGTCCTCATAATCCCCATTGAAGCTGCTCACATTCTGAAATAATAAACAATAATAATTTAATACACTCGATGTCTAAGAATATTCAGTGTACTATTGTATTTGAGTTTTCATTAATATTGCTTGTAAACGTTATACGTGTCTGAATGCATATTGATGGTTTGTTAGCATATTGTGTAACGTTCTTAATAAAGTGTGCTTACAAAACAACATTATATATATATATATTACCTTTATAAATATTATAAGAAATTACCTTTATAAGAAATGTTTTACTTCAACACTAAGCGAAACCTTGAAATTATAAGACATATTGGCTAATAGAAAAAAAATTGGAAAATGATTTTCATTGGTTACTTTCTGATCGACAGCCACTAAAAGTCACGGGAAAACTCTAATGAGTCAATTTAGAAGGTTGTCTTCACATTAGTCAATAAATCTTATTTGTGGACAGTCACGTCCATAGTATGCCTTGTAAACTCTAAAATATTTAGACTTAATATGTGAGGTCTTTTTCCCCCTAAATACTACGTGCACATTCTTGTAAGAACATCTTAGTCATCAGTCCATCTAAAATGACTCATTCCCTTGATTTTCATTGGTTGTCACAAAAAGTATAATTATATTTCCCAATGAAAAGTGCTTAAATATTCAGTTACGTAATTAGGAAGGTTTGATTTCCCATTCGCCAATAGGTCATATACAGTAGAAGGTAATGATGTAGAAACTGAAAGTATTCTGTGGGATTTAAGATTTACCATCGTCAATGAATCACATAATATACAATCCTCTAGGATTTATTGTGATATAAAAAAATCATGAGACAGTAAACGGGAATTGAACCAGGTCCGTTTAGGTGTCATCTACGCAACTTGAGTCAACAGGTTTTCACGAATAGGTGCCACCTGATCGTAGTTGGTTCGAAATCCGTTTGCTGACTTATTAATTTCTTATTTAACATTGTCAGATGTGAAATAATAGTTCACCTAATTTAAACTACTATACTATAACTTAACATTTAATTTAAACTACTATACTATAAGTTAACATTTAATTTAAACTACTATACTATATTTTAACATTTACTTGAAACTACTATACTATAATTTAACATTTACTTTAAAGTACTGTACTATAATTTAACAATTTACAGTGAAGTATTTTTAAAATGTTAAAGTGACATACATTAAAATACAACTGTAAAAGTGCACTGGGAATGCAACATGGACGGGATAAAGCTTTACAGTGGAGCAGGATGTATAAATAGGAATTGCTTGAGAACTACCACCGGAACATGCTTGAAAATACATGCTCAGTGAAAGTAACAGACCTGTTATCTGATTATAATGTTATGCATGCACATTATCACACAATTCATTCATTCGTACTATCTTGGTAACGATGGTACTAGGCTAAATTACAGTAAACAAAAAGGCATGCAAAGTATGAAAGTAAACGTGTGCCTGTGAAAAGGGAGCTTTACAAATAGTGCAACCAATACACCACGTACATATTCCCACGGGTCCGTGACTATCGATGTCACGAACCCATATAAACCATGTCTACAGAAAATGTAATCATGTCAAGAAAGGCCTTTTTAAATTATTTCCGTGAATTTCATTGGCCAACCTTGGTTATCTTTGCATTCAACTCCAAGTATATAAATAGTGACCAGCTACAAACTCGACTATAATCAAAAACGTAACCAATAAAGTCATAATTAATTCTGTACAGACGTCTTCTACAGTCGTGGATCTCGGTGAAACATACAAATAAAAAATTAAATTATTGTCCAATGTCTCTTTAGTGAAACCATTAGACTAAATGCAATTATTATCCCACTTAGGTACAGCGAAACTAACAAACCAAATGCATTTATTTTCAACAATAAATACATTTACTTGTCCACCCCATGTATATATAATGAAACCAAACAACCCTGTGCTATTGGTTCAGGTAAACATTATTCATACAATAAGCGTAACATGTACAACACTCAAAGCAAGCTCAATGATGCACAGATAAACATAACCAAAAAGGCAGTGCTCAAGCAATATCAATAAACATCATACAAGGTGAGGATGCTTGGGATTTGCGGTGTTTGTTAGGGGTTTGGATAGCGCAAGTACCTAGTGATGTTCAGTGGGGTTCACAGCTTCCAGAGCGTTCTTCAAGTTACTAATGAACAGCTGGATGTGACGAGCCTTAGTGTATCCCAGAAAGATAGAACTCTTCTCGTTAGTAGGCATAGGCTGATTGTTGATTGCTTCCTCAAGTCTTACAAACGCGTCAAAATCAGCCAACATCATCTCATCATCGCTTTGTGATTCTTCAGTTGTAAAATTAGATTCCATGACTTTACTAGTTAATTCTATTCTGCATTTTACAGTCAGAATTGCTGACATAACATTTCTTAATGGTTCCCCATACGTTTCCATAGAAGCATTAGCCACCAACTGTTCTAAAACATTATATATGATCGTAATATTTAGACTACTATGCCTCAGAGTTCTTGTGAAAATCTAAGACATGAAAGAAATGGAATAAAATACATTATTAGCATATTAAAACAAGAATTGCAGCAAGAGTAAAATATCGCAACGATTAGAGATTACTGTTAAAACATTACAAAACAACATTAAAATCATACCTGTCAACCTTTTAGGAATTATAAACTGTTTTCGAGATCTTAGAAACTAATTATGTACCTACATATCTTATGACAATGTGTATCGTATGACAATATATATCTTATGACAATATCTATCTTATGACAATATATATCGGATGACAATATGTATCTTATGACAATATGTATCTTATGACAATATGTATCTTATGACAATATATATCTTATGACAATACATATCATATGACAATATGTATCTTATGACAATATGTATCTTATGACAATGTGTATCGTATGACAATATATATCTTATGACAATATATATCTTATCACAATATACATCTTATGACAATATATATCTTATGACGATACATATCTTATGACAATGTGCGAAATCGCAGAGTATCTTCATCTCAATAGTATATTACCGAATGACGTGTATGGTACAAATAAATAAATAAAATATATGACTGGAGATTGTTAATAAACAAAAAATTTAGATTTTTAAACAATAATCAATATTTTATTACTATTGCATCCATTAGTGAAAAAATTAACCAAACCTGTTTATACAAAACTTTAATGAAATTTCATGTTTTGTATTTGCATATAAGTATGTATATTTTTTAAACCTTAGAAACGTTATAGACAGTTACATTATAAGACTTTCTACGAGAAAGTTTATTTAAAAAGCAAAACTTGTAAGGTTGGCAGATATGTTTGATAGTTAGTCAGTTAGTCAGTTAGTTAGTCGTCAGATCATTATCTAGGCGTTAGACAAGTACATAGGTGATCCGATCTCATAGCCATCATGTTCTTCAGCATATAGTAACTGACAGTTCCACAGATAGTTGGTGGTTAATAACTTTTGATTTCTATATGTCAATAATTTTGGGAACACCAGGGTTCACTCATAGATCTAGCCATTCTAGCCATACATACAGAAGAAGAAATACACCCCCATATCTTCCAACTCCATAGTTGCGATCAAAATACCAGCATGGCCCATTTGTCATTGTGACATGCCGCTTGTGAATGTGACCACTCTGGCAAGTCTATCTGTTCTATAATTTCCCTCAATACACAAGTGTTTATGTACACAAATAAAGGTAACTCTCTTCCGCACAGATTTCGTCATCCACTCAAGATGATGATGACGTAGTTAGTTCGACTGAATATTCCGAAGCATACTTATAGAATCTGTGAGAAAACATACACATGTGGAATTCTGGGACTCAGGCCATAGGATTGCCTTAGTGAAATCATGACGTCAAATACGACATGAAGATAAATGACACACTCATTAAGATTTCAGCACAGAAACACGGACACTGTCGTATCATCATCAAGTGCCGTCTTCGCAGCGAAGGTTGGCTGCAACGTATCTCCAACATCCCAAGTCTCTTGTCTTGGTGGTGCACTCTGCTAGAGTGTAACTTGTCCATCGTGTGATGTTACTCTCCCACTTGTATCTCTGCCTACCTCTTGCTCGCTTCCCTATGACTTTATACTCAAGTAAGGTGTTCAATAAGGTGTCATGTCTCTTAATGTGTCCAAAATATTTTATTTGTCTGATCTTTATTTCTCTTAGTAGTTCTTTCTTTATATTAAGTCTTTTAGCACCTCTTTATTTGTTTTCTTCTCTTTCCATGATGTTCTCCCTATTCTTCTATATACCCACATCTCAAAGGCATCAATTCTCTCTGCTAATTGTTTAATTAGTGTCCATGTTTCTGAGCCATACATTAATATAGAATAGATGTAGCATTTTATAATTCTCATTTTTAACTTGTTTGTAATTAGTATATATTTATATTTACTCATGTCATTGAAGGTATATTTAGCCATTCCTATTCTCCTTTTAACTTCTGTTTCACATCTGCCATCATTTGTAACTATGTGTCCCAGATATCAATAATGTTTTAATTTGTTTTACTACGGACACTATAGCACTGGCGAATATAAAGGCATGTAAGTATATCTGGTTAGTAGTCATCCAAGCGGTCTTTCACAATATGGACCATATGGTCACCTGAGGATTCTCGGTGATTTGCTAAAGAGGTGGACGAAGAAAATAAAGAGAAATGTTTAATGATTTGGAAAAGCTGGCACGATTTCTATGTCGGTCTGGGGTGTCGAGGATCACCGAAAAAATGTGTTCCCGACAGCGTACGGCTAGTGAAAAAAAAATTAACACCTGACCTATGACAATTATAAGGAATCATTCATGTAAGGTGAAATTAATTAGTCAGGCACAGTTAATCGTTACTACAATATAAGTTAGTCAATCATGCTGAGTTAAGCGAAATAGTCAAGTATGCTGAGTCAATGCTACTCTAATACATCATACAGACAATATTAGAATATATACTACAGTATAACTGAAATTAGCAGTACTAGCAGACTACATCAATATCTCAAAACAAGAAATTGTTAGATGTAACACTGCAAACTATATAATACAAGTATAAATGTCACTTACATTAGCTGCGGTTAAGGTTGGCTCGTTTAATCCCAGTGGCACACCTGGAACATTTTGCAGTGGAGAGTCTAGCATACTTGTCTCGGTAGGAGTAAGCACTGCCTTCTGTGAAGTAAAGAAGAAACGGTTCTGACACCGAACGTAACGATTCAAGTCTATAAATAACTACCAATAAACATGTTGATTGTAAGTTAAAACTAGACCTTCAGGAACATTGCCAAATGTTTTTGTTGAAATTATCCTTAGAGGTCATAGTGGCGGGGCTGGCAGATTCACGACCTCAATTAGTTTTGAATGTAAAAAGCTGTATATAACTAAAGGGGACTGCGCCTGAGGTTTAAATCTGTACCGCACCGTAAGAGATACTCTTTTGCGAACATAATATAAAGGGTATTTCTGTTTCCCTTTTGCAGAGATAGATCCGTATCACTGCTTGTTACGTAAATCTATAAATAGAGCCTATACTATTTAGCCGTGGCCATGGCGACATTATACGTGTGCTAAATTGAGAATCATCCATCTAACATGACGTATTTGACTTTTCCTTAGAGATTCAGGTTCATTATGAGAGACGTGTCCCACACATTCTAACTTTTTAATATATTTGAATTGATTTCATACAGCTTCCTTGACGAGAAAATAAAAAACACGAACGTCTGCTACCGTTCATTCGATCTGAGCGCATCGAACTGAGAGCCTACCCTCCACCAATGGTCTTTTATGGGAGGGGAAGGAAGAGGACTCAGTGCGTTTCGCGCAGATTGATGGATGCTGTGGTGTATGCGCCCTTAGCGAAAGTTGGTTTCGCTAAATAATGTATGGTTTGTTTCGCAAAACACGTGAACACATCTTTCCGTAATGAACCGAGTTTATTTTTTGTATTCCGACATAAAGTATACACGAAGTGACCAATAAGGGGATCAACAAGGGGAATGAATCAAGTCAGATGCATCACTCTATAATGATGGGTTCTATATTACTGGAGCTCTGTCGTGAAATATCACGATTTATTTGGGGGAAGGGGGAATCTTTTACTTATAAGTTCAAGTACTGGATCAAAGTTGGAAGTTTATTATCAGGAGTCATCCGATATTGGATCAGTAACCAACTTTATAGTAAGCTTCAGTTTGTCTCGTGGTCAAAGGGTCAGTGGAGATCTTCTCTCTGAGTTTACTTTTCCCAGCTGTGCGGACAAGCTCACTAAGATTACATTACACAGTCTACATTCCTATATTTTAATATTAGTATAATGTATAAAGTGTGCTGTTTAGTGTTAAAAGTGGTAGAAGTTTCATACATACCAGTGCGACTTTGTATAATTGGCACATATTGTCGGCGTTGTTTGCTGCAGATATTGTCTGTTGAATCTGGTCTCGTAGAGGTAGATACTGGGGTGTTTCCGTGGCTGTCGGATCAGATTGGCATGGATTATCAATCGTTGGTAGCCTGATTACAGCACCTCGTGTTATCGTAGCCACTGCCATTGCTAGCAGAACGAATGTGTTTATTTCTGGAATGAGATAACAACAAAACAAATTAACTAAAAATAGACTCAAAATTTAGGTCAGTTTCAGAACGAATAAATATAGGTCAGGTACATAGTTTGT
This sequence comes from Meghimatium bilineatum, assembly GCA_034231615.1. Taxonomy (NCBI): domain Eukaryota; kingdom Metazoa; phylum Mollusca; class Gastropoda; order Stylommatophora; family Philomycidae; genus Meghimatium; species Meghimatium bilineatum. The sequence continues at coordinate 101,222,410 of CM067298.1, forward strand.
GTACCTTCTGCCAGTTCTGCTGTGGGACTGGTTTCGTGTTATGAAAATTAAACAGTTATTCCAAGAAAGTGGAGCAAACTTTACATAAATTAGGCATGGCGAGGGTTTTCCAGAATACCAGGCAGTTTCGGTTTAGGTCTACAGTTTACAGAATCTTCTAAATATGTTTTGTTTATTAGGTATAATTGTCCGTCTATCTCTCCCACAATTGTAGTTACAAATTTATTTATTTGTTAGTTTCTTCTTCTGCCTTCATTCTCAAACTCCAGCTGATCATTAGATGCAGTCCGAAAAATGTTTTATCATGGTTTACATCTTAGCTGGTATAATTGCGCCTTTAATTGACACATCCGTCTTCAGTATGATTTATTCATTTTTAACCCTAAAGTTTCCGGCACCACACGGACAATTTGTTAGTTTTGCACCACATAAAACGTTCAAATGATGAGCCACTTACTATCAATCAGATAAATCGTTGTTATGATGAGGAACTCACAATCAACCAGATACAACGTTGATATGATAAAACATTTACTATCAGTCATATTCAACATTGATATGATGAGGCACTCACTGTAAGTCATATACAACGTTGATATCATGAAGCACTCACTATCAATCACAGTCAGCAATCCTACTTTCTTGCAAGTGATACTACTTCTGTGTTTATATAGATAACACAATTTTCAAACCAATTTAATTGAGTATTACTATTTTGGACGTACCTAAATTAATTAAAAGATTGAAATATATAATTGATATGTGAGCTCTGATCATTTCTCCTAAATTTTGCTTCTACAATATTTGATATAACAGTCGACAAGCTTCATCATTTATATTTGATACAATATATATTTATTTTGTACATCTTTATATCGAGTATATTATGAGATTTTTTTATGGGCAGAAATGTTGTTTTTATAGCTTTGATATGTTAAGTATAATAAGTATGTATGATATGCTTGGTGTTAAAGCGAGTTGTTAATATGATATCATACCTGAGTTTAGCGACATTATGAGAGTAGATTATGTGCGGCGATAGAATATCAATATTGTTGTTTTAATTGGTGAAGAACAAGACTTGTTTCGGCTATTAACAGTTTTGATCTAACTAACATGCTGCAGGACATTTTTATATTATTTTCATGGTCTATTTTTAGTATCACTATTTAAAGGTTTGGTTGGGAAGTATATCCAGGATTTTATGAACAGATTCTGACATTAAGATGGTAGAAACAATAGGGGTTTCCCCGAATTCATTGATCTGTTGTCTACATGGACACAGTGTGTTCCGGTTTCAGTGAGCAGTATCGAGTCATCCGTTAAGTAGTACAGACCTGTTAACTCACTGATGTATTTTTCAGAATGACCCATTTTTACTTTTGTGATCTTCATTAACTTTCGACACATTGACCAATGAAAAGAGTAAGGGTCACTTTTTAATTATGACTGATGAGACTGCAAGACTGTATAATTGACGAGAGACTCAGTAGAGTCAATGATTGCATAAATAAGAGTAAAGGTAAATACTTTGAAATGCCAAAATCTAATATCCATTTGTTTTTCACACTAAACGCGTTCATTTTATAATGTTGACATCATTAAATAAGAGCTTTGACACATGTTTGAACGTTTCATCTGAGTTATACTATCAATATTTAGAGTCCCACCCCTCCGACCACACTACACATAGAGGATAAATAGAACAAGAACATTTAGTACTATGAAAGAAATAAAGAATATAATAGAATACTCCCCCAATCCCCGTTCTCTCTCTCTCTCTCTCACAGACACACACACTAACACACACACACCACACTTACACAAAGAATATTGCTAAAATGTATGATCAAATATGAAGCCCTGAGACGTTTAAACCCCCCCCACCCGCAAAGTCTTATGTAAAGGGCTGTCAATCATATAGATTTTACAGGTAATGTGTTTGGTATGTGATATGCTGCATTTGTTGGGGGAATTAGCCTAGTAGTTTTCTGAAGTGAGATTTACTTAATTTGTTCAACCAAGCGTACTCGTTACTTGATGTACCAACTTGTGCACAAATTAGATACATAAATACACACATTTGTATAATATACTCTCATCCAACAATATCTGGCCACATACACATATCTACTTCATGTTGTATTTGATTTGGCATGATAATTGAAAATGTGCTAATGTTTATTAAGAATGTAATCACTCAGACATTGCCGAAATAAGAAAATCGAATTAAAGAAACAAAATTAGTTTTGAGTTAGCAGGTAAGATTTTATTTTGCTATCTAACTTATAGACCGCAGTAGAATTTTTTGTTTTTTGTTTGTTTGAGGAAGAGAGAGGAAATGGAGGAAGTCATACAAGAATAACTTTCATAGAAAATAAACAAAACAAATGCGTACGTGAATAGAGTAAAACAAATAGGATTGGTTAAATAAAAGCAGCGAATTGGTGAGTCCATGATTATAAAGTATCCGTGTAATAAGGTTGGAAGGTTTTCCCAGTTTTGCGAAAGGTTTCAAAACCAATCCTTTGACAAGACATTTAAAATTTCACTTTTTAAATTAATTGTAAACACTGATAAAATCCTCTCACAAATTTCCGGAACATGTACCTTGATGTTTGCCAATCTTCCCTATTGTAATTTTTCTGAATATTTGTCAAACTGGCTTGTTCTGGTATTTGGTCACAAACTGGTATTTGGATAGTATATACGCTTGATTTATTATTATTTATAGCTTATAGCGTAAATTCACACGATCAATTGTTTGTTAAAACCAACGAGATAACTCATGAGATATTCCCATAAAAGTTACATGATTTGTTCTTTCAGACATCCATGATATTCAAACACATGACCCAATCAAATCTTTTTAAATAATTACTTTTCATATTTAAAGTGGAGTGTTCATTCAAATTTGGCTGTGACATAAATGTGTTTATATTTCGGTTTCTAGTTCATTAACTGCACATCCCCCATGCTCTTTTTAACTGAAGCCATTGTTTTACAATTGTAAACAATGCATGACATGTTGAGTCTGTAACTTTAGGCAACCAAGCAACTGTTATCTGACGTAGGCTAAAAATAACCTAACTATCCCTGAACGTCGTTTTGAACAAGTGTTGGAGTTCCGCTGCTTCCACGAAACCTCTGTCCTGTATGTATCCAAATGTGCTATTCCAGCTTGCTAATATAGGTCACAGGGATGTCTCCACTTGAGATATTCGGTATTTTCCAGCTTCTTTATTCATGGAGGGTATTCCGATAGAGTTATGTAGGCCAGTGGTTTGCAACAATTTGGTTTTTTAGACAGAGTTCGATTGATGCGGGCCCGAAAGGGGAGCAAAGAATAGTGTCACTGTTATCTGTCAGGCGTATCGCCAGTGTCACTTTTATCTATCTGGTGTATCGCCAGTGTCATTGGTATCTGTCAGGTGACTAAGGATGTTTAGGGATGAAGTTGGATATCCGATCTCATAGTGGGACAAAGTGAACAAGAGGTCAAGTTGATGTCGAATGTGTTAGAATATAAACCACGATACAAAGCATTCCGTTCTTGGGACTACTTTCTGATTGCAGACGTCGGAGATCACAGAAGAAGAAGACTGTTCATCTAAATCGGTCATGGTTCATCATCATTAAGTGCCGTCTCCGCAACGAAGGTTGGCTGCAACGTATATCCAACATCTCCTGTCTCTTGTCTTGGTGGTACACTCTGCTAGACTGTAACCTGTCCATCGTGTGATGTTACTCTCCCACTTGTATCTCTTCCTACCTCTTGCTCGCTTCGCTCTGACTTTACCCTCAAGTAAGGTCTTCAATAATGTGTCATGTCTTTTAATGTGTCCAAAGTATTTTATTTGTCTGATCTGTATTTCTCTTAGTAGTTCTTTCTTCATATTAAGTGTCTTTAGCACCTCTTCATTTGATTTCTTCTCTTTCCATGATGTTCTCTCTATTCTTCTATATACCCACATCTCAAAGGGATCACTTTTGTCTTCTAATTGTTTATTTAGTGTCCATGTTTCTGAGCCATACATTAATATGGAATAGATGTAGCACTTTATAATTATCATTTTTAACTTTTTCATAATTTGTTTAGATATTAATAATTTCCTCATGTCATTGAAAGTACTTTTAGCCATTCCTATTCTCCTCTTAATTTCTGTTTCACATCTGCCATCATTTGTGACTATGTGTCCAAGATATTGATACTGTATTTATACTTGTTGTATTTTCTCTCCCTGTATTTTTATGTTTACCTCCTGTTCTTCTGTGTCTTTGCTGATTATCATGGTGTTTGTTTTTTTTGGATATTTATATCCAGTCCATATTCATTACTTGATTTATTGACTTGATCTATTAGTCTTTGTAGTTCATGTTCACTTTCTGCCAAAAGAGCAATGTCATCTGCATATCTAAGGTTGTTTATTATTTTCCCATTGATCTTGAGTCCTGATATATCTTCATGGTTACACACTCTTTTTTCAGTTATTCTTAACTAGACTCCCATTACGTGACCATTGCCACGTTGCACTCCTGGGACTTAGGTAATCGACTAGATGTGTAAAAAGTATTTAATATATATATCGATTATTGATTTAAAGCCCATATTTATGTTTACAAGCAACTTTTACAGTGACAAAAAAATCCCGTTTAGTTCCTTGTATCTAGAGATCTAAGATACACGTCAAACCGTCCGACTTTCCCTGTTAATCTGTGACGGAACCGTTCACAACACGTGCGTTTAAAGAGGTCAGTCTGACACCATAACACATCGACTGACTTAATCTACTTTATAATTCTGACATCATTAAACGGGAATTTGAACGTAAAATGGAAAACTGAATAGAATCAAAGTTCACGCTTTCTGCACACCCTCTAGGTTCCCTAACCCCTTCATATAACAGTAGCTGTCAGAAACAGAATACATGTATAGTAAAAAGGTGTTGATTCCTAATATACTCCGACGAAGAAAAAACAAGTATCTATATTTAGCTGGACGATTGAAGAATCGACATTGCTGGAATTTGAATACATCAATCAATGCAAAATTTTACAGAATTACTTAGTGTGATATTTATCCATCAATTTTTAATAGCTAGGATTGATAACTGTTCAAATCGTGTCTTCTTTTTCTTCTTCAGAGCTCACCCGCTGGATCTCATTTGTAGCAGGACAATTGTTCTACTAGATTTCCAGCAGGATGTAGTCCAGAGAATGGAAATGCGTTGTGTCACCGTTTTATTTGAGCCAATTGCCCGACACAGCAGTCTTCGGCAGGAAACCATGTCAAAGCTCTTGGATTGGAGGGGTATGGGGTGTTTGATAGGTTTAGCCCCCCCTTTCCTTTCATAATAGAATATGATATTTGTCAAATTTGAAAATATAATATTCTTCAGTCTTCCAACTCGCCTCTATCCTTGATGGTTCCAGTCAAATTCTTGCCTAGTTTTTCTATCAGTCTTCTTTCAGAGAAGCTGTCATAATGTCACATTCGATCTTCTAATGCGAATTCTACTAATGTATATGGATTTTATTGGAATTGTGCTTATTTAAAAAATGAGACAACTGACGAATGGAAGAGTTTTATGTCAATAAATGAGTTTATGTCAAAGATTAGAGAGACAGCTGAGGAACAGAGGAGTTTTATGTCAATAAATGAGGTTATGTCAAAGATTAGAGAGACAGCTGACGAATAGAGGAGTTTTATGTCGATAAATGAAGTTATAGTGTCAGACAAGATCTGCTCTAGAATACTGATAACTTTTCTAATAATAAAATTATATTAATAACTTTCTTACGCGCTGATCTCGGATCAGCTTAGAATACTGACGCATATAAATTTTCCCGTACATTACATTAGTTGCCGCCAAAAATTATACTCAAAGTGACCAATTGTTAGGCAGGTCAGCTCAGATGAAGATGTCAACACGAAGGACATTCTGGAGAAAGAATTGGTGTTGAATCCCTGAGTGAAAGATAAAATGATATTTCTATTTGGTTCATGAGTTGCGGGGCCCCCACAGGGGAGCAAAGATCTGTATGTTATAACAGCAAGAGAATACTTAAAAAACGACTAAAGAAGATTTCGCTGGATTAACTTTTCAAGAAACTCACAGTAAAATAAAATAGTAAAGTCGGAGGATATGAACCGGAAAACGCAGATATCGCAGTTAAGTTGTAAACCATAACCTATTCCGTTCCTGGGGCCACATCCTGTTAGCAGGCAGCTGTGTGAGGATGAACACAAGAAAAATTTATCGAAACTTAGAACAGATCCCTATATCCCCAGATTAGAATTTCAGTATTCTCTTGTACAATTATTCTATTATATTGTATTGAATTTGGAAATTTAAATTTTGATTAAATTATATTGAATTTGGAAATTATATATATATACTAAATTTTAAAGATATTTATATTAAATTTTGATGATATTACTATAAATAGAAATATTTGAGATATAAATGTATGTATCTCGTATCAATGACTTGATAAAGACCTCTTGATAAAAACCTTAGTATTTTGTTTTACTTTACAAGACTATCTTACTATGTGGTATAATATGTCACCTCTACTGAACGTAAGAGATAATGTGGCCACTGAGAGGACACTCGGACATCATTTTAGCAAAACGCATATATCAATAAATAAATCACTACTTACTTTGCATGTTTTTTTCCCTGAAGTTGATGAGATAAGAATATAATGTCTTGCTATACGCTGCTTTTTTGCACTGTGTAAGTTAATCTTGTAGGAATCACACGTGTGAGTAAAGAATTGTGAGTATTTGATTGATAAACAATTATATTGTTTTGTATTGATTGAAGTCTTGGTACTACTGAATATAAGCAAATAATTGCCATATTTATACCATAGCAATCACAGGAACTGAAAGTGTACAATAATAACAATACCTCTTGAAAATAAATTTTCTTTGGACATTCCCCCAAACCGAGTGTATCGTTCAATATTCCAAACATAATGAGTTTAGTTTTGATATAAATAGAATCGGGGATTCTTATACAATTGCTAGTTACTTACCGGTTGGATATTTTGAAGAGTAGGACAACAATGCCGGTGTGTGTACTCTGTAGCCTACTAAGAGCTGGTTTCTACCAAGTTGTAAAAATATGTCAATATCATAATTTTAAACGGTGTGTTTTGACACGCATAAATCATTTTGTCCAGAGTTGGTGTTTCTGTTTTTCCCGCTCAATTTATGTTACAATAATTTCATTTGTGCCACATATTAAACAGGTGCATAAGATCTCCTTGATGTTTACAATACAAATGTTATTCCATGCGCGTTATAGTACCACATTGTCATTTAAATTAAAAGCAATCAGTCGAAAATTCTAACTTTTTCTGGATATTTTTATGCAGGTCTATCACATCTGTCGTAAAACTAGCTAAAATAATACTCGTGTATGAGATAATGGAAAAAAAGAATTGCATTAAGAAAGCGTATCAAAGATAAGGAAGAGAAGAGAAGATTTGGGTGACAAATATAATCTGAAATTTAGTATGATTATTAAAATGCGTTGACAATTATAAATAACCTACCATCGATTGTTTACAAAACTTAGCACAATTTGAAGAACAATGTTCTAAATAGGTTATGTTTTATTCATGTATAATATAAAATATATAATATAACATAGTGATGATGATAGCAAGGATATACAGTGTATAATGTGTGTTTGGTGATGTACAAATAAGCTAGTTACAATGACATACAGTTTATGATGTGTGTTTTGTGATGTAAAAATAAGCTAGTTACAATGACATACAGTTTATGATGTGTGTGTGGTGATGTACAACTAAGCTAGTTACAATGACATACAGTGTATGATGTGTGTGTGTGTGTGTGGTGATGTACAAATAAGCTAGTTACAATGACATACAGTGTATGATGTGTGTGTGTGGTGATGTACACATAATCTAGCTACAGGGACATACAGTGTATGATGTGTGTGTGTGGTGAGCTACACATAATCTAGCTACAGGGACATACAGTGTATGATGTGTGTGTGTGTGGTGATGTACACATAATCAACTATAGTGACATACAGTGTATCCTGCGGGGGATACCGACCCCTACCAGGAGCGTCCACAGGTGGCGGATAGTGGAAAAGCCTCTTGAGGCCAGCTGTGAATAACCCTCTGGGCAAATAAACAGCCGCTGACCAAACGGTGTCGCTGACCACGAGGACGGGGTGGAATATCAGCAGGCGCTGATATCCCCATTGATATACCCCAGATGTCCATTGACTGGCAGTATCAAAGCGAGTATGAGCCGCTATAAGCTCAGGTTGCTGGAGTGGGGTCAGTGACCCCACTCCAGGAATGTGGCAGGGGGAGGGGAGGGGATAGGGATAGGGTTTAGGTAGGGTTAGAGGGTTGGGTAGTGTAAATGGGAAATTATAGATATTAGAATGAGAGAGCAATGTTCATAAATCACCTTCCCTGAGTGAGAGGTGTCTTAGATCACAAGAAATAAACCACAGAGGAGGATAATGAATACCTGGCAACAAAATAATTATACTAGGAGAGGGGAACTCTACCTCAAAACCCCGGGCAGATGGTGCTCGTTAACCCTGTTAGGCAAGCTGTCTAGGAGAAGGAAAACTCCAAAATGAAACCTCCACTGCCCTGTGGACAATCCTTGGATGGATAAGGGCTAGGGAAACACATCCTGACTCAAAAGTAAGATGGAAGACGGAGACACTGGACCGAAAGGTACAAAATAGTCCAGCCAAGGCTGAAAACCACAATGTCACGCAATGACTTCACATGTCAAATAAAAGGTTACAGATGATTCGTTTTGGTGCTTCATCTGTGGAATCCCGTCAGGCGGATGAAGTGCCTGGCTCTAAGCCTCGAAGGAGCCCACCCTCAGCGACTGGTGGTACCTCTGTCTCAATTTGTGGAGCCAGGAAAAGAGATCAGATGAAAAAAACTACTGGTTCAAAAAAATCACATATAGATCATGATGCAGACAAAGACAAAAATAAGCACTTAAAAATATTGCAGTGGAATGCAGAGGGCGTGTACAATAAAAAGACTGCATTTGCAAACCGATTACACACAGAGGAAATCAACTAAGCATGCATACAGGAAACACACATCACAAACAACAATAGATTCAACATCCGAGGATACCAAACATTTCGGAACGATAGAGAAAAAAGACATAAAGGAGGAGTTCTTATACTTGTGAAAAACAATATCGTTGCCTCTGAAATTCGAGTAGACACAGAAGAACAGGCTGAAATCATTGGAACCTGTCTAACCCTTCCAGCTAAAGAGGTCACAGTATATAACTATTACTGTCCACAAGACAAGAGCCTATCTCTACACACAATTAACACAGAAAAAGATAACTGTCTTGTAATTGACGACTTCAATAGCCACTCACAGAGTTGGGGATATACAGAACAAGATACTAGAGGAGAAGAAGTGGAAGACTGGCAGTGTGAGGTGAAACTTCAACTGCTTAATAAACCTAAAGGCCACCCAACTTTCTACTCTAGAAGATGGCACACCACCTCAACCCCTGACCTAGCCTTTGCAACAGACGCCTTAGCGAAAATAACATACAGGGAAGTGCTGGAGCAGCTTGGTGGAAGTGACCATCGCCCCATCAAACTCACCATTGACATTAACCATACCCCTACTGGCCCTACAACCACACCCAGATGGAACTTCAAGAAAGCAAACTGGAGTAAGTTTGCTGCCCTGACAGACAAATTCACAAAAACCTTAAATCCAAGGATTAAAAACGTGAACAAAACTGCACAACTCCTGGCTTCTGCACTTCTTCAAGCAGCCAAGCAAACCATACCAAGAGGTGCTAGGAAAAATTACAAACCGTACTGGTCTGACGAACTCGATGAGTTGGAGAAAGAAGTGTCAAAGGCCAGAGACACAGCATAAAAAAGCCCATCCACAGAAAACAACATATCACTAAAAGCTGCTGTAGCCAAACTAAGAAAAACGACAATTACAAACACAAGGAAAAGCTGGCATGAAAAAACAGAAAATTTAAACTTCGACAAAGAGGGAAGAAAGCTATGGAAAATAACAAAAATGCTCAACAACGAAGATAACAAAACAGCACCAGTAGCTATAGAGAATGGTGGAGATGTACTCACAGGAAAGAAGGCTGCAAATCACTTTATACAGCATTACCAAAGTACTGCCTGCCACAAAATCGATGAAAATAGGAGAAGAGAAGTAAGAAAAGAACTACGAAATATCGAAAAAGAGATCAGCAAAGATAAACAAGATGTCATGAATATTCCATTCACGATTAATGAACTTAATGAAGAACTAGCAGTATTAAAACTTAGGAAATCACCTGGCCCTGATGACATACCAAATGAACTGCTAATTCACATCGGACCATCAGCAAAAAAGAAATTAATAAAAAATTTTAACAACTGTTGGGATAGAGGTCTAGTGCCACAGGTGTGGAAAACCGCCATAATGATATCCATCCACAAGAAAGGCAAGCCAAAAAATAAGGTACACAGCTATCGCCCAATAAGTCTGACCAGCTGTGTTTGCAAATTAATGGAGCGCCTGGTAAACAAAAGAATGATGTGGTTCCTAGAAAAAAATAAAATCCTGCTAAATCAGCAAGCTGGCTTCAGAAAGTGTAGATCAACTGAAGACCAGATTACACTAATTGCCCAGGAAGTAGAGGATGCTTTCCAGGAAAAAAAAGCAGACATCAGTGGTGTGGGTAGATATGGAAAAAGCCTTTGATTGTGTATGGAAAGATGGACTCCTCCTTAAACTACAACAAAACAAAGTGAGAGGGCGCATGTATTACTGGACATACAGTGTATGATGTGTGTGTGTGGTGATGTACACATAATCTAGCTACAGGGACATACAGTGTATGGTGTGTGTGTGTGTGGTGATGTACACATAATCAACTACAGGCACATACAGTGTATGGTGTGTGTGTGTGTGTGGTGATGTACACATAATAAACTACAGGCACATACAGTGTATGGTGTGTGTGGTGATGTACACATAATCTAGCTACAGAGACATACAGTGTATGGTGTGTGTGTGTGGTGATGTACACATAATCAACTACAGGCACATACAGTGTATGGTGTGTGTGTGTGTGTGGTGATGTACACATAATCAACTACAGGCACATACAGTGTATGGTGTGTGTGGTGATGTACACATAATCTAGCTACAGGGACATACAGTGTATGATGTGTGTGATGATGTAAACATAATCTAACTACAGGAACATACAGTGTATGGTGTGTGTGTGTGTGTGGTGATGTACACATAATCAACTACAGGCACATACAGTGTATGGTGTGTGTGGTGATGTACACATAATCAACTACAGGAACATACAGTGTATGGTGTGTGTGTGTGTGTGTGGTGATGTACAAATAATCTAGCCACAGGGACATATAGTGAATGATGTGTGTGTGTATTGTGAGCTACACATAATCTAGCTACAGGGACATACAGTGTATGATGTGTGTGTGTGGTAATGTACACATAATCTAGATACAGGGACATACAGTGTATGATGTGTGTGTGTGGTGAGCTACACATAATCTAGCTACAGGGACATACAGTGTATGATGTGTGTGTGTGATGATGTACACATAATCTAGCTACAGTGATAGACCGTGTATGATGTATACGGACTAATACATTAACATAAAATGCTATAGTGACTATATTTTGGTCTTATGAAATGCGGAGCAATAGGGCTTTTTCACATTTCTGAGAATTTTATTTGTTTTTACAGGGATGAGGGATTAAGCAAAGAGACATGCCCATAGATCAAGGTGCGGAAAGAGGTTACATGTGCAACCCACTCTCTTCATTCAGAACAACGTATTTATACACCAACATACCTTCTCCATCTTGTGCTATGTTTATCTATTGCATCCAGTTCTTTCCATGTTGTACCAAGCCTCTGTGTCTCTGCATCTAATTCTTCCCTCCAGGTATTTTTTTCCTTCTTATTTTCCACTTTCGATGTTGGTTCTAGAATAGTGCCTGTCTTACAATTCTCTTCGTTGGTCTTCTTAATGTTTGTCCTACACATGCACAGCGCTGTTTCCTTATCATTTAGAATAATAGAACATGATATTTAAGATTACAAAGCTACTAGAAAATACCGCAGCCTTCTCATCTCCTAATGATACAACCACTCAAAATTGTTTGTGTTTTCCTAAAGAAGAAAAAAAATGGTCTTCCAAAATGAAGCGAAAAGCTATTGTAAGATTCCTCCCTCTCTACGTATTTCCTAAAATTAAGAAGTAAAAAAAAATGTGGTTACATGATGGAACAAGTAAACACAATCAAATATTAATTGGGGTGCAAAGGGAACGCAATGCTCTCGGCGGACCCAGGGTTAGCAGATACCAAAGATCCCAAATGTACCTCCTCGCGGTGCACCTTGGAAACAGAAATACAACGACTCGTGCGGATTCCGGCTAAATCATATGGGGATAGTGTCCGAGAATAGTGAGGCAGCAGATGGAAAGAGATTTGACTGCATAAGAGACAGACAATATCTCCGACACCATAAGCACCAATACATTCAGCGAATGTCGACACACAGTCCGAACATTGGAGGGGCGGCCAAGGAAAAAGGCACGAAAAGGTAGATGCATGGCGAGAGACGAATACATTTCATACTGAGTACAATGAAAGGGCAGAACAGCGTCAGAGGGCAGCGTCAACTGCAAATATAAAGTGAAAACACCCCAAGCAAATCGGAACTACAAGCTCTGTTAGCTCAAGACGAGCTTCTAGTTACCTGTGCTTCTTATGGGCCGAGACCCAGAACCAATCATAGGCGCCCGGCAAAGCATGAAAGCCTGGTCTAACTCTAATATCGAGCCTTCCTATACCGGAAGCATGCTCGCGAAGAGAAAGACTTTCGTACCCAATGGGCTCAGGCACAAAAAGGACAACGATGGCAGCTCTGGCCCAACTCTACTGTCAAGCTTTCCTATACCGGAAATATATCTGCAGAGAGAAAGAGTTCAGTACCCGATGGGCTCAGGTGCTATTGGGCTTGAAAACGCCTTGCTCTCAAAAGCGTAGTAAGAAACTCAAACTTGGGCGAGGGGTTCACGTGGTCGGTGAACGATAACTGGGCTAAGAAGGCGAAAGAACCAGGGTCCAACTCTTCTGTTGAGTTCTTCCACATTCGGAACCAGGCTCACGGATGAGAAAAGGTTAAGTACCGGATGGGCAAAGGCACAGAACGTCCAATTCCACGAGGCAAGTTCATAGACGGTGAAACACCTCGTATGAGATAGACGTGAACGAGAATCGTCTCAGCGAAGAGTCACTACACACCCGCGTGCCAGTCAATAGATAGGCAGGCTGTCACGGTCTAATGAAGCCTCCTACCCGAATTAAAGGTATAGTATTGTGTAGTCATCACAAGTTATGGAACTAAATTGAGTATAGGAATCACCAAATTATGAAACTACATTTTGTGTAAATATCACCAAATTATGAAACTACATTTTGTGTAAATTTCACCAAGTTATGAAACTACATTTTGTGTAAATTTCACCAAGTTATGAAACTACATTTTGTGTAAATTTCACCAAGTTATGAAACTACATTTTGTTCAGTCATCACCAAGTTATCAAACTATATTTTTTGTAAGCATCACCAAGTTATGAAACTATATTTTTGTGTAGTTATTACCAAGTTATGAAACTACATTTTGTGTAGTTATCACCAAGTTATGAAACTACATTTTGTTTCAGAATTTTTTAAAATTTCATGAAGAACGTTTTCGTATCCTCTTATAAATCATTATTTATCATTATTTGGAGTGTTGGCTAGTAACGTCTATCTTTAATCTCTATAATTATATCCATGATGTTCATCCGTCGTGATCGACGATGACCAAAAACTCAACCATAATAATAATAACAATAAATAATAAAATAATAAAGTTAATAGTGCGTTTTTAAATGACTAGCAAGCCCAATGCTCGCACAAAATGTTCTTTTACATAATTGACAACAATAGAAGGTATCTGTGTGAGGTTGAGATGTTTTTTCTTTTCTACGTGTCCGCTTCTGTCTTGCAGTTTCTTGTCTGAATTCTTCCGCCGCTAGTGCTCCCGTTCTAATGCTGTAACGCCATGCTGTTCTATCCTGAGAGAGGCTCTCCCAAGCGCCTACGTCAATGTTAAGATGTTTCAAGGATGATAGGATATATCCATAGTGTAATATGTAAGATTCACTTCTGACTCAATGTCTTAATTACTTAATTCATATCCAGCGATGATAATAAATTATCCATCTTTTCTATGGTGCCCTAAATTTTAAAATTTAAGTAAATAGTTTTGTATATTTCACATAAGTAGTAAAATATTGTTGTTCTTCTCATACATTCTTTGTCAAGTTTCTGGAGATTATTGAATGTAATCCAGAGAGTGAAAGGTGCTGTGTCATAGTTTACAGCTTGGCTGCGTAATATGCATTTTTCACTCTGAGAAATCCAAGTTTAGCATGGCCTCTGATCACTGTTCCCTCTATAGGATCAGCCAAACCCACTCCCAAACCTCTTAACTGTCCCTAACGACATGCTTGACAAGTCAGAGTATCTCTATTCTTGGCTTTCCTTTCGTGAACCGGCAAGTATATTGTATATTGATATGATTATCACGTCGAGTTAGCAGGTGACTGGAAGAATCAAACCTTTTATTTTTAACTTTTTAAGAATTGCAATAGTGCATGATGAATAATAGCCGTAATGATAATGATAATGGTATTTATGATGATAGTGATAATGATGGTGATAATAAGTATAGCGATAATGATGGTGATAATAGGTCCCTACACGTGTCTTTAGTGATAAAACAACTTGTAACGTTTTTACCAAATGCTAGTTGGCTGCTGATTCGTTAGAATCTAAGAGTATTTTCTTGTTATATAGACCACACACATTTCACAACCGCCAAATAGATTATATATATTTTCATATACTCTACAACCGCCGTATATACCTTGTATATTACTTATATACTTCACATTCATCATATAGACCATATATATTTCTTATATACTTCTCAGCACCCAGGATTCTACCGTTGCCGGGCCTCGCAATATGTCTAAAGGGCCGCGAGAGCTTCTGATTGAATGTTAAAATTATTTATGAATATATAAGTTGGTATCAAATTAATGTTTTAACACGGACGAGGCATAACAAAGGTTGACGCGCACTTGTCTTGGGGTAACATGATGAGTATTTAACTTCAATAAAAATACTGATAGACAGAGTCCACAAATTTCCAGATGCAAGGGTATTCTTTGATATATTCATGTCATGATAAACGTTGATCGTAAAATAAAATACTGTGGGACTCCTTCGCGTAGCACGAGTGCATAATGTGTCGTTGTTTGTAGTTTAGAGATGTCATTGTTATTGATAGACTTTCATAAATTTATTTGGCATGAATATCTTCGGGATTTCCATTAGTCATTTTGATGTGTTGTCAAGATTGTACCAATGAAAATCACGCAAATGTTGAAGTATTCTTTAGAAGAGTCACTATTATGACATGTTATGCCAGTTTCGCTAGATTTTTGGTTGGATTACCTAATTTTGTGTATTACGGTAAAATATTAATGTCATATTTTCCTGCTTGTGGAATACTATATAGCAAAAAGATGTTTCGTGCATTTTCCAATCTACGTATCAATTTGTAAAGTATGAACTCCTAAGGTCGTGCTGTGTATAAGACTAATTGCGAAATATGGTGGATATACATCAGGTAGTTTTCGTAAACATTGAGCTCCAGTGAATAGCATGAATTATGGAACGAACTCTAGTGTCGGCGCTGCCTTCAGGATCCGCAGAGAGAAAGGATTAATTCTAGCTTTATCAGAGAGAACTAACAATCACTGTACATTATTATAATCACTTAATTGGCTTCTGTGGCTTAAGAGTGAGATAGTTTCTCAATGCGAACTTGCATTAACTAGTTGAGCGTTTATGTTTCAATCACAATGTTTGGACGTACACGCTCGTAGATAAGGGGTGGAGTGTTGAGATGTTTAAAGGTGTTTTCTTCCTCCCTTTAGGAATACATAACTTTTATTTTAGTACTAGGAATTTAGCGAACATGCTGGTAAATCCCTCGTCTCTGTTACGATTTTCCAAAACTCCTAAGTCACGAACAATCTCATGAAAATGACACAAAAATGTGCGGATGAACATTGACAATTTCTTTTTAAGTAAAACTCTCCCCCTTCCCATCTCTTCCTCGAGATGTTCCTGCGTCCCTGTAAAGTGTGACTTGTACTAAATATACAGCAATAAATGAAAGTAGTACCCTATGTATGATATTCTAGAGTTTTAACGAATTTTCGCACTTTCTCGTATACACTTTGCCAGCCTCAGTGACTGATGGCTAATGAGACCACTAAATGTTTGAATACAAGTAGAGGATATACTTCAGTGTAGTCGGTTTACCCCATATTTACTACGTGCCTCTCAACGAAGCAAAACGCCGGCTGCCGAGAGTATCACTCATAGCACGTAGCCTCTGTAGCTTCAATTGCATGGAATCTCCAAAAACATTCACTTTAGATACAAGGTGTCGTGAACTCATTTGAACTCATAACCGCTTGATCACAAAGCAAACAGATTTATCAGTACGTGAAAGATATTCCCTAAAAAAACACTAAATAGTTTTCATTGGCACGAACGTGGTTGTGGTTCGAAACGCAGTGTGGATAGTGCAGATCTTTTAGTAAATGAGAATGTTACTAAATATATAGTTGGTACCTATGAATATAATATTGATTGAAAAGCAATGTCTTTTACAGAAGTGATTCAGTCGGAGTCGCATGGTGAAACAGTGGATAATGAGGATCGTGATGGTAAGCCACAATTAAACAATGGACATTTGAGTGGACCACAGAAAGGTCACTATTCTCTGATATTGTTTGACAAAAATATATATTAAAATATGTTCAAACATACATTGTACAGCTATTCGACTAACAGCAAAGTTCATATGAAGAAGTTGAAGAGCTCCTCTAGTCCGTGGAGTAATGCAAATATGATTTACTTGAAAACTGGGCAAAAACTAACAAAACGTAGAGAACAGCTGCTTCGCAAGGACATACGTTTATAACGTTTTACTTTTAAATTTAATACAAATTTATCTTATAGTAATTTATAACATATTGATCTAATTCATAAGTAAAAATAATATAATGAAAATATTAGTAGTTCGTTTGTTTTATGTAATATATTGTTTACGTTCTCAGTGTGAATTGTATTCAATAGAGTCAACACACATACATCTAGATATAAGTAAGATTTACCTACGGAATTTATTATGTCACGGTATCAGGCGGTTGTAAACAAACATGTTCCTGGATTTCATGAGTAGTATTACTTGTCTTCTATGTGATCTTTAGAGTCATTGGTGAAACTTGTGAAGTTGGCTAGCACGTCATTGAAACAATTTTTACATTATAGTTAGAGAATATACGAGCTGTATATACATTAGAAGACGAATTCCGAGTGATTGTTGATTGTTTAGGTACATTACGGGATGCAGTGTTACATTTTTAACGAAATAAAAATATACATTATTTAACGAAGAGACATACCGATAAATACACATTTCACAGTAACTAATACTACTGGCGGATTCAGCGATCTGTCCTCTACACACTCCCCTTGGAGTACCATCCCCTTGGATACCTCTGGGAGACAGGGGTGTTATCCGTGGGTAGCGAGCAGATCAATGCAGACCTATGGACTTTTTGATACAAGTTCAGCGAGGTCACGAAAGCTGAATTGCGCATGCTGTTGCGTCTGTGGGTCTCACCAATGGCTCACTAGATAAACCAACCATGCAACAGAAAACCTTAATAGATGACATGCCTTTATATTGGGGTTATTTTCTTATAGAAGCTTCATGGCACGTCATCTATACAGTCCCGTAGTCTTAAGCTTCGATAACAGTTACCATGTTGTTCCGACAGGCTAACGTTGTGCTTGAACTAGTTACGGGCATGGCGTGGGTTGGCGGAACAACAAAGAAACCTGTCTCAAGGACCAGAGTTGTGCCCTGATGTCGACGTCTGTTTGGCAGCATTAGACTCGAAAGACCATCAAGTCGAGTGTCTGCTGGAACAGAGGTCGGAGCACTTATGGGAATGCCTCACATGCTGTGAGCCAGTTTCTAATCAAGAATCAAGAAGCTGAATGAAAATACGTACTTTATTAAACAATTTAAAATGTGGCCACTGCTCCCCGTATTTATTTGTTTTCGAACCCCAGAAAATACAAGACATTAGCTCATGCTTGCTCTATGAACTGAAGATGCTTATCCGAGCTTTCTTTCATACCCAGGAGAATTCAGTTTTCGGTTGGTGGAGCCTATTGGAGGAGCCTTCTTCTCAGAGAGGATACATGTAACGAGACTATCTGGCAGTATGCTTTGGTTACTAATTCTTTGTCTATCCTTCGACGAGGCGCTTCTCAGCCAGTGAGTCGCGTAGGAAGACCATTCCAATACCACCCATTATGCCTCTAGGTCCCATACCTAATTTCTTATGTATGAGCCGTGTTGTGTAACGACGATATTGGAATTAGACTCAGAACACCTTTCTAGAAGATGTATCGCTTTGACAAACACGCTGGGAGTCGGGATTTGACCTGTGCATTTGTACACGCACTCGCCTCGGTAAACCCAGTCTCAAACAAATAGGCATTATACAAATGTGTAAACAGTAAAAGCGATAGATGTTCCCCATAACTCATGGAGAAGAGGCGGGCAAATTTTTTGGTTGGCTGGTCAATCCTTCTATTTGTTGTGTGCTATGGGTCCAGTAAGCTTTGACTATTATGTCTTTTTTAGACTCTTGGAGCTGCGAGTTGCGTTTTCAAAGCTTGAGTGCCATTGTCACTACTTTTGGATCCAGCCCGGCGGACCAGATCAAACAAATGTGTTGGAGGGCTGTGGTTTGCTAATCTCTGCCACAGTGTCATTTGTATAAATAAATGCTAATCTAGTAGCAAGTTTCGCAAATGCCTCACTTGAGACATAATGAACTGAATTTCTTTGTTATACTTGTATTACGTCGTCATTTTCTAACTTGTGTGTGTGTATATATATATATATATATAAATGACCACAATTATATCCATTTTTTTAAGGGGCCGTCCGGTAGATTTTCTCAGCAATTCTTCCAAATGCCGCCACTTAAAGGATTTTTCTTCGAAATGCGGCCCCTTAAATGTATTTGATTGGGGCCGCCTGATGCTGCCGCCTCTCTGCATTATAGCACGGCGGACATTGGCTGTTTCTTATCTTTGTATTATCAGTTGTCACATCCACAAATAATTCAAACACAAAGTGACATCAATGACAAATGCAGCACAACATTTTCAGCACGAGCTTTTATTTATTAAAATATGTAAACAGTTTATAAAAATACAATAATCTTTAAATGTCTGAAATAATTTCTCTAGTAGCAAATGTTGAGAAGTGAGCATAACGGTTGAAGCAAATATTATAACGAGCATTTGACAAGTGAATGTATCAAAAGTACAGATCTGTGAATGTATCAAAAGTACAGATCTGTGAATGTATCAAAAGTACAGATCTGTGAATGTATCAAAAGTACAGATCTGTGAATGTAAAAATAGTACAGATCTGTGAATGTATCAAAAGTGCAGATCTGTGAATGTATAAAAAGTACAGATCTGTGAAATCAGAAATACATTTTAGAATAATAATAATTTCTGTACAATATGACATTTATAATGTAATGATAATTCTTGATTTGGTCACATAAATTACGTCAACATTTAGAGGGATGGGAGTCTGAACAGATTTGACATTTGTTTTCACGGGGAAAGGGGTGGCTTGTTTGATAAAGTTTATGTCAACAAAGCTGCTATTTTTATATATCAATCACAGTTTTGAATTTCAAACATTTATCTATAAATCTGAACACAATCATATAGTTTTTTCGTACTTTTGTTTCTGATAAAAGTTTGTTTTTGGGAAACGGGTTAATTATGACATAATTAAACAGGGCTGGGGATCACTAAATTCTTGACATCTGATGACAAGGTAAAATTAGGGATACAAATTTGGCAAAAAAAATTGTTCACGTAATTTATTGACATTACTCATTTTTTATTTTAAAAAATTAACAAATATATAAAGTACTTGTTATTATTTAACAATAAATATGTAAGATCAATAAACACAAGATAACATTACATGTTTATAATAGGTACAAAATAAGAGTACGGGTACATGGTATACATCAGTGATTCTTAAATAACTTGATGTATTGGCTTTCTTATTGGAAGCAGGTGTGAGATAAAGAGTGTCGGTGTGAGCAGTGAAGCGGGTGTGAGAAGAAGAGTGTCGTAGTGAGCCGTGAAGCGGGTGTGAGATAGAGTAACGATGTGAGCCGGAAAGCGGTTGAGAGGTAGAGTAACGATGTAAGCCGTGAGGTGACTTCCTACAATGTGTAGTACTTTTTATCTCACAATTATTGATGAGATTAGATACACGAAGAAGCAATGCATTCCAAGTGTTGAGAGTATGTCGAGAGAGTATGTTGAGAGAACACTTTGAGAGAGTATGTTGAGAGAACACTTTGAGAGAGTATGTTGAGAGAACACTTTGAGAGAGTATGTCGAGAGAGCGGAGTTAAAATTTCTGTTAGAAATATCAAGTTAAGAATTCTCAAGTTATAAATATGTGAAACTTAAGTAGGAGTATGTTCAGTGAAAAAATTACTTTCCTGACTAATGAAACTGGTTTTTACAATAGGTCAATCATTCAGTGACATGAACATGCATATTCGAAAATACACGTAGTTATCAATTGGAATAAAACTAGGTATTTCGGCAACATGTGAAAACGTTGGCTACGGCGCTTCTCTTTTACATATATTAAATTAATCTGGATTGCCTCTTGACATTTATTTTGGCGCTCCTGACCGGTAAGGAAGCATCCAGTATCGGTCCTGATTGTTATCAACAAAACACAAAAATTTTAATTATCACAGTGACATGAATCATAATTTAACATAGTCATCAAAATTATATGGAGACAGTTTAGCAAAATATTATACCAGAAGTGGGCTGGCCATAAAATACGTCAACACTAAGAAACGGAAGGTGGGTTGGGGGGGGGGGGAATTTACAAATGTTACCATCAAAATAACTTGTTTATTTAAAGCACAAATTAATTTATTAGAATTAGAATTTTCATTATAAAAATGTGAAAAAAACGTAAAATGGGTGGGGGGGGGGGGGGGGGGAGAAGGAAGGGAATGAACAATTTAGAGATTTTTAGGAGCTGCATTCTTGAATTTTTTACAATTGTTATTACGGTAGGGGGAGAGGGGTCAATACATATCAAAACGTTGTCGACATAACTTATGGACAACTCTGATAACGATTAAGCAGTGAAACATGTATATATATATAATCATTATGTTATTGATTAATATATTATCAATGATTATATAACACATTATTTGGGATACATACGGTTTAAAATAACATATATGTATATATATTATATACAAACTACCATTTATACCAGTGAGTATGTGGTTCATATATACAAGTAACAATGTGGCTAATATAGCCTTACAATTTATGACTTTCTGTACAGCTGTCTTTTTCAAATGTCAGAACTACGTTCACATAATAATGGTTGTTCACAATCTAGAGAGACAAGCTTTATACAAATGTCATATATTTTGATTAGCACTTGCTAATGTTCTGATGGATTGGTAAATAGTTAATTCTTAATATATGTCATATAATTATTAATTTATTTACAATTCGTGCATTTTAAAAGTGTTTAAATACATGATAACATTTATATCACAAAAATATCGTATAAAATATGGAATAATGGAATCTAAAATATAAATGAATTTAGTCTGAATTAAAAAAAACTGAAGTAATGATAATGTAAACAAACAAAACAAATACCCGCCAGAATGAAACATCAAAGTAAATGGCATAAGTCTGAAGCAAGTCAACATATTCGAATATTTTGGTGCATTAATAACATCATATAGAAAATGTATTAAAGAAACCAATGTACAGTTTTCCATGTAAAGACAACATTTGACAATCTGAGATCTGAGAAGTTATATAGAACCAATACTTATGTATGGAAGTGAATCAATTGCAATCATAAGAATAGTGAACAACTATAGAACCCAGAAACGTTTGGTTTTAAAGAAAAATATTAATAACAGAACGAACGGATAAAAAGCGTTATAATGATGTCTTGAGAAACATTAATTCAAAAAGAAATATGTTTACCAGCATCAGAAAGATGAAGTCCACATTTGTGGACACATCATGAAATTAGGAAAGATTTGACTTTTCGTAACAACATACAAGTTAAAGTGCAGGAGGGTTAGGGAAAGACCAGGATAGTAGAAATTGATAACCTGACGTTGTGGCAAGGGAGAACACCTGTGTAAAAAATGATTGACGCTACGCTAAACAGAAAGCTGTGTAAAAACATGTACTGTATCTGATAACTATTGTATAATACGTGGCCCCAAAATTTAAAAATAAAAAATTCACATATTGGAAGCATATTTTATGAAGTAACCATGAACGATGTTCTCCGATTTCTGCTGTTGCACAGTTTATAAAATGCACTAGTTAAAATAATATCCATATTGGTTATGAAATGACGGCATTAAACTTTGAATTATCCATCTCAATCTCGCTAACAGGTTAAAAAATGTGTACAAGAACACCATGGCTTATTGGCGAAACAACCTTTCATTATGTCCTAATCGTGTTACGCATGATACGGAATTACATAAATTGAAGTCTAATTTGTTGTTCTACAAATACACATAATAGTTGTAGATTTGTCTACATTCATCGGATTACTCACTATGTAACTTGGCAACTGTTGGTGATAGAACCTGCTATGTACGACGTTATATTACCTATAATAGCTTTGTTTTAAAATAAGACATATTCAAATGGGAACTTACGTAAATTGGAGATCTCTAAAACTAAAATTGCAATGAGAACGTCAGATCTAATGAAAAAAGGTAATTTCTTATACTAAATAATATATTTAACTTACTATACATAAACATCCCAATAATAGCATGTCATCACAAACACACGCTCACACACAGACTATAAATAATGTGATTCTTAAAAACCTCAGGGGCTACATTAAAATGAATGTAAATTTAATAAATTCTCGCAAAGGTATGACTATTTTGCCGAAACATGAATATCAGAGAATTGACAAAATAAATATTTTTAAGAAAAGACGTTCAACATAGTTTACATAAAAGTATAAAAAGTGTAAAACATGAAGGAAGTTATAAAACATTACGAATAACAATGTATAACTGATAACTAATTTTCAAGAAGGTTCACTTAATAAATACAATAAGCATATTTGCTTTTTTGAGTGAAAATAAATTATTATCAAAATAATACACACAAACAAATAAAACTCAGATTCGGAAAAGAAATGGAGTATTACTACTAATATTAACACATTATTTACAAATATGCATTTCTTAAACAGTGTAAACTCATTCATTCACTTCGAAGTCTGTGCGATCTCTGGAAGCTGCTAATTATATACTGTTCAATAAACCAATCAGTCGGCTTTTAGACAGTATGAAAAAAATATCCTGACGAATGATCGGCACTACTACAGAGTGAAGTAATTAAATTTTTAGAGAATACATATTTTTAAATGTATATTGTAATCACATTGTGAGATAAAACTAAATGACTAAAGCTGGTATCTTGGTAATTATATTTCTTAACATGTTAATATATATATACTCAATATTTAGTAATATTCTTTAAAATTCTGCAATGTTATTGTAAATATAACATAATTTATCGAATGTTCTTGATAAAAAACAACCTGGCAATGCATTTTCAAAAACAGACAGATCAATCAGTTTCCAATAATGCAGTTAGAGATTAATAAAGAAATACGCATAATACATTTCATCACTTTCTAATAACAATAGAAAGTAATGAAAGGGAAAGGGTATGAATTATTTTTATTATCAAAAATAGGTTATATTAAAGTTTTTAAAACATAATACTGTGTTATTTGATGACTTAACATAGACTATAACGTGCAACTGAGCCTGCTATATCCGAACTTTGAAATACGTGTTTGGTAGTGTTGATTAAGAAAAATGAATTATAAAATATATACATTACAAGTGGGACAATCTTGGCACACGATAACAATTGTATTTACACACATATTTAAGTGAATTAAAAATATCTTTGTAAAATATATAACTGAGAATGTTTATAAAACATTCATATTACCGTATATCTGCACATTTTACATTGTTCGAATTTTCTTCTCTTTATGCACTCAGTGTCTGAAAATATCTGGCTAACTTTATGTTTTTAGATCCAATTAAATTATGTGCGTTTTTCATTAGAACATAATTTAACATATATCGGCTTTTGCTGTCATCAACGAAGTCCAAGACATCCTTATTAACAACTGAAAAATCCACGAACTGGGTCACTGGATTATTTTGACTCTTCAGGATTGTATTAATCTTGCATAGATATGTATAGAATTGTTTGATGATCGCATCTATCTGTGCCACGAACTTTCCTCCATCAAAAGCCATCTGTGACGTCTTTACAAATTCTATGTACTTAATGTAGATTGAAATGTCCTCATAATCCCCCTTGAAGCTGCTCACATTCTGAAATAATAAACAATAATAATTTAATACACTCGATGTCTAAGAATATTCAGTGTACTAGTGAGTTTTCATTAATATTTCTTGTAAACGTTATACGTGTCTGAATGCATATTGATGGTTGTTGGCATATTGTGTAACGTTCTTAATAAAGTTTGCTTACAAAACAACATTATATATATATATATATATATATATATATATATATATATATATATATATATATATATATATATATATATATATATATATATATATATATATATATATATATATATATATATATATATATATATATATATATATATATATATATATATATATATATATATATATATATATATATATATATATATATATACTTCAATACTAAGCGAGACCTTTGACATTATAAGACATATTTGCTAATAGAACAAAAATTGTAAAAGGATTTTCATTGGTTACTATGAATTTTTTCATTGGTAACTTTCTGATTGACAAGCCACTAAAAGTCACGGTAAATGTCTTATGAGTCAATTTAGAAGGTTGTTTTCTAATTAGCCAATAAATCTTATTTTTCGACAGTCACGACCACAGTATGCCTTGTAAACTCTAAAATATTTAGACTTAAATGTGAGATCTTTTTTTTTACCTAAATACTACGTGCAATTAGACTCCACATTCTTCTAAGAATTGACCTGTGTCATCAGTCCATCTAAAATGACTCACTTGACTATTCCCTTGATTTTCATTTGTTGTCACACAAAGTATAATTATATGTTCCAATGAAAACCGCTGAAATATTCAGATACGTATTTAGGAAAGCTTGATTTCCCATTCGCCAATAGGTCATATACAGTAAAAGGTAATGATGTAGAAACTGAAAATATTCTTTGGGATTTAAGATTTACCATCGTCAATGAATCACATAATATACAATCCTCTAGGATTTATTGTGATATAAAAAAATCATGAGACAGTAAACGGGAATTGAACCAGGTCCGTTTAGGTGTCACCTATTCGCTTCGCAACTTGAGTCAAAAGATTTTCACGAATAGGTGCCATCTGAACGTACTTGGTTCGAAATCCGTTTGCTGACATTAATTTCTCATCAGATGTGAAATAATAGTTCACCTACTTTAAACTACTATACTATAATTTAACATTTACTTTAAACTACTATACTATAATTTCACATTTACTTTAAACTACTATACTATAATTTAACATTTACTTTAAACTACTATACTATAATTTAACATTTTACAGTGAAGTATTTTTAATATGTTCAAGAGACATACATTAAAATTCAACTGTAAAAGTGCACTGGGAATGCAACATGGACGGGTTAAAGCTTTACCATGGAGCAGGATGTATAAATACGAATGACTTGAGAACTACCACGGAACATGCTTGAAAATACATGCTCAGTGAAAGTACCAGACGTTTTATCTGATTATAATGTTATGCATGCACATTATCACACAATTCATTCATTTGTACTACCTTGGTAACGATGGTACTAGGCTAAATTACAGTAAACAAAAAGGCATGCAAAGTATGAAAGTAAACGTGTGCCTGTGGAAGGGGAGCTTTACAAATAGTGCAACCAAAACACCACATACATATTCCCATGACTATTGATAGTACTATAATACCTGTCTACAGAAAATGTAATCATGACCTGATAGGCCCATTTTAATTATTTCCGTGAATTTCATTGGTCTTCCTTGGTTATCTTTGCATTCAACTCCAAGTATATAAATAGTGACCAGCGAAAAACACGACAATAATCAAAAACGAAACAAATAAAGTCATAATTAATTCTGTACAGAGGTCTTCTACTGTCCTGGAACTCGGTGAAACATACAAACTAAAACTTAAATTATTGTTCAATGATTCTTTAGTGAAACCATTAGACTAAATGTAATTATTATCCCAATTAGGTACAGCGAAACTAACAAACCAAATGCATTTATTTTCTTCAAACACTAAATACATTTACTTATCCACCCCATGCATATATAATGAAACCAAACAACCATGTGCCATCTAAAGGTTCAGGTAAACATTATTCATACAATACGCGTAACATGTACAACAATAAAAGCAAGCTCAATGATGCACGGATAAACATAACCAAATAGGCAGTGCTCAAGCAATATCAATAAACATCATACAAGGTGAGGATGCTTGGGATTTGCGGTGCGTGTTGGGGGTTTGGATAGCGCAAGTACCTAATGATGTTCAGTGGGGTTCACAGCTTCCAGAGCGTTCTTCAAGTTACTAATGAACAGCTGGATGTGACGAGCCATAGTGTATCCTCGAAAGATGGAACTCTTCTCGTTAGTAGGCATAGGCTGATTGTTGATTGCTTCCTCAAGTCTTACAAACGCGTCAAAATCAGCCAACATCATCTCATCATCTCTTTGTGATTCTTCAGTTGTAAAATTAGATTCCATGACTTCACTAGTTAATTCTATTCTGCATTTTACAGTCATAATTGCTGACATAACATTTCTTAATGGTTCCCCATACGTTTCCATAGAAGCATTGGCTACCAACTGTTCTAAAACATTATATATGATCGAAATATTTAGGCTACTTTGCCTCAGAGTTCTTGTGAATACCTAAGACATGAAAGAAATGGAATAAAATACATTATTAGCATATTAAAACAAGAATTGCAGCAGGAGTAGAATATCGCAACGATTAGAGATTACTGTTGAAACATTAAAAAACAACATTAAGATCATACCTGCCAACCTTTTAGGAATTATAAACTGTTTTCGAGATCTTAGAAACATATCTTATGACAATATGTATCTTATGACAATGTATATCGTATGACAATATATATCTTATGACAATATGTATAGTATGACAATATGTATCTTATGACAATATGTATCTTATGACAATATGTAAAGTATGGCAATATGTATCTTATGACAATATGTATCTTATGACAATATGTAAAGTATGACAATATGTATCTTATGACAATATGTATCTTATTACAATATATATCTTATGACAATATATATCTTATGACAATATGTATCTTATGACAATATGTATCTTATGACAATATGTATCTTATGACAATATGTATCTTATGACAATATGTAAAGTATGACAATATGTATCTTATGACAATATGTATCTTATGACAATATGTAAAGTATGACAATATGTATCTTATGACAATATGTATCTTATGACAATATGTATCTTATGACAATATGTATCTTATGACACTACATATCTTATGACAATGTGCGAAATCGCAGAGTATCTTCATCTCAAAAGTATATTACCGAATGACGTGTATGGTACAAATAAATAAATAAAATATATGACTGGAGATTGTTAATAAACACAAAATTTAGATTTTTAAACAATAATCAAAATTATATTACTATTGCATCCATTAGTGAAAAAAAATATCCAAACCTGTTTATACAAAAGTTTAATGAAATTTCATGTTTTGTATTTGCATATAAGTATGTATATTTTTTAAACCTTAGAAACGTTATAGACAGTTACATTATAAGACTTTCTACATGAAAATTTATTTAAAAAGCAAAACTTGTAAGGTTGGCAGGTATGTTTGATAGTTAGTTAGTTAGTCAGTTACTTAGTCGTCAGATCATTATCAAGGCGCTGGACAAGTACATAGGTGCTCCGATCTCATAGCCATCATGTTCTTCAACATATAGTAACTGACAGTTCCACAGATAGTTGGTGGTTAATAACTTTTGATTTCTATATGCCAATTGTTTGTGGTAACACCAGGGTTCACTCATAGATCCTGCATTCTAGCCATATATACAGAAGAAGAAATACACCCCCATATCTTCCAACTCCATAGTTGCGCTCAAAATACCAGCATAGCCCATTTGTCATTGTGACATGCCGCTTGTGAATGTGACCACTCTGGCAAGTCAACCTGTTCTATAATTTCCCTCAATACACAAGTGTTGATGTACACAAATAAAGGTAACTCTCTTCCGCACAGATTTCGTCATCCACTCAAGATGATGATGACGTAGATAGCCCGACTGAATATTCCGAAGCATACTTATAGAATCTGTGAGAAAACATACACATGTGGAATTCTGGGACTCAGGCCATAGGATTGCCTTAGTGAAATCATGACGTCAAATACGACATGAAGATAAATGACACACTCATTAAGATTTCAGCACAGAAACACGGACACTGTCGTATCATCATCAAGTGCCGTCTGCGCAGCGAAGGTTGGTTGCAACGTATCTCCAACATCCCAAGTCTCTTGTCTTGGTGGTGCAATCTGCTAGAGTGTAACTTGTCCATCGTGTGATGTTACTCTCCCACTTGTATCTCTGCCTACCTCTTGCTCGCTTCCCTATGACTTTATACTCAAGTAAGGTGTTCAATAAGGTGTCATGTCTCTTAATGTGTCCAAAATATTTTATTTGTCTGATCTTTATTTCTCTTAGTAGTTCTTTCTTTATATTAAGTCTTTTAGCACCTCTTTATTTGTTTTCTTCTTTTTCCATGATGTTCTCCCTATTCTTCTATATACTCAAAACTCAAAGGCATCAATTCTGTCTTCTAATTGTTTATTTAGTGTCCATGTTTCTGAGCCATACATTAATATAGAATAGATGTAGCATTTTATAATTCTCATTTTTAACTTGTTTATAATTATTATATATTTATATTTACTCATGTCATTGAAGGTATATTTAGCCATTCCTATTCTCCTTTTAACTTCTGTTTCACATCTGCCGTAATTTGTAACTATGTGTCCCAGATATTGATAATGTTTTAATTTGTTTTACTACGGACACTATAGCACTGGCGAATATAAAGGCATGTAAGTATATCTGGTTAGTAGTCATCCAAGCGGTCTTTCACAATATGGACCATATGGTCACCTGAGGATTCACGGTGATTTGCTAAACAGGTGGACGAAGAAAATAAAGAGAAATGTTTAATGATTTGGAAAACCTGGCACGATATCTATGTCGGTCCTGGGGTGTCGAGGATCACCGAAAAAATGTGTTCCCGACAGCGAACGGCTAGTGAAAAAAGATTAACACCTGATCTATGACAATTATAAGGAATCATTCATGAAAGGTGAAACTAATTAGTCTTGCACAGTTAATCATTACTACAATATAAGTTAGTCAATCATGCTGAGTTAAGCGAAATTAGTCAAGTATGCTGAGTCAATGCTACTCTAATACATCATACAGACAATATTAGAATAGATACTACAGTATAACTGAAATTAGCAGTACTAGCAAACTACATTGATATCTCAAAACCAGAAATTGTTAGATGCAACACTGCAAACTATATAATACAAGTATAAATGTCACTTACATTAGCTGCGGTTAAGGTTGGCTCGTTTAATCCCAGTGGCACACCTGGAACATTTTGCAGTGGAGAGTCTAGCATACTTGTCTCGGTAGGAGTAAGCACTGCCTTCTGTGAAGTAAAGAATAACCGGTTCTGACACCGAACGTAACGATTCAAGTCTATAAAAAACTACCAATGAACATGTTGATTGTAAGTTAAAACTAGACCGTCAGGAACATTGCCAACTGTTTTTGTTGAAATTATCCTTAGAGGTCATAGTGGCGGGGCTGGCAGAATCACGACCTCAATTAGTTTTGAATGTAAAAAGCTGTATATAACTAAAGGGGACTGCGCCTGAGGTTTAAATCCGTACCGCACCGTAAGAGATACTTTTTTGCGAACATAATGTAAAGGGTATTTATGTTTCCCTTTTGCAGAGATAGATCCGTATCACTGCTTGTTACGTAAATCTATAAACAGAGCCTATACTATTTAGCCGTGGCCAAGGCGACATTATACGTGTGCTAAATTGAGAATCATCCATCTAACATGACGTATTTGACTTTTCCTTTAGAGTTTCAGGTTCATTAAGAGAACGTGTCCCACACATTCTAACTTTTTAATATATTTGAATTGATTTCAAATAGCTGTATAGCTGTATAGCTGAATAGCTGTATTGAAAAGCTGTATAGAAAAGCTGTATAGCTTCCTTGACGAGAAAATAAAAAACACGAACGTCTACTACCGTTCATTCGATCTACGCGCAACGAACTGAGAGCCTCCTTTCCCCCAATGGTCTTTTATGGGAGGGGAAGGAAGAGGACTCTCAGTGCGTTTCGCGCAGATTGATGGATGCTGTGGTGTATGCGCCCTTAGCGAAAGTTGGATTCGCTAAATAATGTATGGTTTGTTTCGGAAAACACGTGAACACATATTTCCGTAATGAACCGAGTTTATTTTTTGAATTCCGACATAAAGTATACACGAAGTGACCAATTAGGGGATCAACAAGGGGAATGAATCAAGTCAGATGCATCACTCTATAATGATGGGTTCTATATTACTGGAGCTCTGTCGTGAAATATCACGATTTATTTGGGGGAAGGGGGAATCTTTTACCTATAAGTTCAAGTACTGGATCAAAGTTGGAAGTTTTTTATCAGGGCTCATCCGATATTGGATCAGCAACCAACTTTATAGTAACCCTCAGCTTGTCTCGTGGTCAAAGGGTCAGTGGAGATCTTCTCTCTGAGTTTACTTTTCCCAGCTGTGCAAACAAGCTCACTAAGATTACATTACACAGTCTATATTCCTATATTTTAATATTAGTATAATGTATAAAGTGTGCTGTTTAGTGTTAAAAGTGGTAGAAGTTTCATACATACCAGTGCGACTTTGTATAATTGGCACATGTTGTCGGCGTTGTTTGCTGCAGATATTGTCTGTTGAATCTGGTCTCGTAGAGGTAGATACTGGGGTGTTTCCGTGGCTGTCGGATCAGATTGGCATGGATTATCAATCGTTGGTAGCCTGATTACAGCACCTCGTGTTATCGTTGCCACTGCCATTGCTAGCAGAACGAATGTGTTTATTTCTGGAATGAGATAACAACAAAACAAATTAACTAAAAATAGACTCAAAATTTAGGCCAATTTCAGAACGAATAAATATAGGTCAGGTACATAGTTTGTGTACCTTCTTCCAGTTCTGCTGTGGGACTGGTTTCGTGTTATGAAAATTAAACAGTTATTCCAAGAAAGTGGAGCAAACTTTACATAAACTAGGCATGGAGAGGGTTTTCCAGAATACCAGGCAGTTTTGGTTTAGTTCTACAGTTTACAGAATCTTCTAAATATGTTTTGTTTATTAGATATAATTGTCCGTCTATCTCTCCCACAATTGTAGTTACAAATTTATTTATTTGTTAGTTTCTTCTTCTGCCTTCATTCTCAAACTCCAGCTGATCATTAGGATGCAGTCCGAAAAATGTTTTATCATGGTTTACATCTTAGCTGGTATAATTGCGCCTTTAATTGACACATCCGTCTTCAGTATGATTTATTCATTTTTAACCCTAAAGTTTCCGGCACCACACGGACAATATGTTAGTTTTGCACCACATAAAACGTTCAAATGATGAGGCACTTACTATCAATCAGATAAATTGTTGTTATGATGAGGCACTCACTGTAAGTCATATACAACGTTGATATCATAAAGCACTCACTGTAAGTCATATACAACGTTGATATCATGAAGCACTCACTATCAATCACAGTCAGCAATCCTACTTTCTTGCAAGTGATACTACTTCTGTGTTTATATAGATAACACAATTTTCAAACCAATTTAATTGAGTATTACTATTTTGGACGTACCTAAATTAATTAAAAGATTGAAATATATAATTGATATGTGAGCTCTGATCATTTCTCCTAAATTTTGCTTCTACAATATTTGATATAACAGTCGACAAGCTTCATCATTTATATTTGATACAATATATATTTATTTTGTACATCTTTATATCGAGAATATTGGGCGATTTTTTTGGGTCAGAAATATGAGTTTTATAGCCTTGATATGTTTCTACTATAATAAGTATGTATGATATGTTTGTTATTAAAGCGAGTTGTCAATATGGTATCATACCTGAGGTTAGTGACATTATGAGAGTAGATTATGTGCGGCGATAGAATATCAATATTGTTGTTTTAATTGGTGAAGAACAAGACTTGTTTCGGATATTAACAGTTTTGATCTAACTAACATGCTGCAGGACATTTTTATATTATTTTTATGGTCTATTTTTAGTATCACTATTTAAAGTTTGGTTGGGAAGTAAATCCAGGATTTTTATGAACAGATTCTGACATTAAGATGGTACAAACAAGAGGGGTTTCCCCGAATTCATTGATCTGTTGTCTACATGGACACAGTGTGTTCCGGTTTCGGTGAGCAGTATCGAGTCATCCGTTAAGTAGTACAGACCTGTTAACTCACTGTTAACTTCAAGTGACCCATTTTACTTCTGTGATCTTCATTAATTTTTGATACATTGACCAATCAGGAAAAGAGTAAAACAGAGTCACTGTTTAATTATGACTCTGATGAGACTGCAAGACTGTATCATTGGTTAAAGACTCGGTAGAGTCAATGATTGCATAAATAAGAGTAAAGGTAAATACTTTGAAATGCCAAAATCTATTATAACTTTGTTTTTCCTACTAAACGCTTTCATTTTATAATGTTGACATCATTAAATAAGAGCTTTGACACGTGTTTGAACGTTTCATCTGAGTTATACTATCAATATGTAGAGCCCCCCCCCCCCGCCCACACTACACATGGAGGATAAATAGAACATGAACATTTAGTACTATAAAAGAAATAAATAATAAAGAATGTAATAGAATACTCCCTCCCCATCCCCGTTTCTCTCTCTCTCTCTCTCTCTCTCTCTCTCTCACACACTAACACACACAATTACACAAAGGATATTGCCAAAATGTGCGATCAAATATGAAACTCTGAGACGTTTAACCCTAGTAGTTTTCTGAAGTGACATTTACTTAATTTGTTCAACCAAGCGTACTCGTTACTTGATGTACCAACTTGTGCACAAATTAGATACATAAATACACACATTTGTATAATATACTCTCATCCAACAATATCTGGCCACATACACATACCTACTTCATGTTGTATTTGATTTGGCATGATAATTGAAAATGTGCTAATGTTTATTAAGAATGTAATCACTAGGACATTGCCGAAATAAGAAAATCGAATTAAAGAAACAAAATGAGTTTTGAGTTAGCAGGTAAGATTTTATTTTGCTATCTAACTTATAGACCGCAGTAGAAGTTTTTGATTTTTGTTTGCTTAAGGAATATCGTGGAAGTCATACAAGAATAACTTTCATAGAAAATAAATAAAACAAATGCGTACGTGAATAGAGTAAAACAAATAGGATTGGTTAAATAAAAGCAGCGAATTGGTGAGTCCATGATTATAAAGTATCCGTGTAATAAGGTTGGAAGGTTTTCCCAGTTTTGCGAAAGGTTTCAAAACCAATCCTTTGACAGGACATTCAAAATGTTTTTTTTTAAATAATTGTAAACACTGATAAAATCCTTTCACAAATTGCCGGAACATGTACCTTGAGTTTTGCCAATCTTTCCTATTGTAATTTTTCTGAATATTTGTCAAACTAGCTTGTTCTAGGATTTGGTCACAAACTGGCATTTGGATAGCATATACGCTTGATTTATTATTATATATAGCTTATAGCGTAAATTCACACGATTGATTGTTTGCTAAAACCAACGAGATAACTCATGAGATATTCCCATAAAAGTTACATGCTTCGTTCTATCAGACATTCCGTGATATTCAAACGCATGACCCAATCAAATCTACATCTTTTTAAATAATTACTTTTCATATGTAAAGTGGAGTGTTCATTCAAATTTGGTTGTGACATAAATGTGTTTATATTTCGGTTTCTAGTTCACTAACTGCACATCCCCCATGCTCTTTTTAACTGGGGCGATTGTTTACAATTGTAAACAATGCATGACATGTTGAGTCTGTAACTTTAGTCAACCGTGCAACTGTTATTTAACGTAGGTTAAAAATAACCTAACTATTCCTGAACATCGTTTTGAACAAGTGTTGGAGTTCCGCTGCTTTCACGAAACCTCTGTCCTGTATGTATCGAAATTTGCTTTTCCAGCTTTCCAATTTAGGTCACAGGGATGTCTCCACTTGAGATATTCGGTATTTTCCAGCCTCTTTATTCATGGAGGGTATTCCGATAGAGTTATGTAGGCCAGTGATTCGCAACAATTTGTTTTTTACCGTTGCTAGTTTGATGTCGGGCCCGAAAGGGGAGCAAAGAATATTGTCACATTTATCTGTCAGGCGTATCGCCAGTGTCACTTTTATCTGTCTGGTGTATCGCCAGTGTCACTAGGGCCTATCAGGTGTATCGCCAGTGTCATTTTTATCTGTCAGGCGACTAAGGATGTTTAGGGATGAAGTTGAATATTTGATCCCATAGTGAGACAAAGTGAAGAAGAGGTCATGTTGATATCGGATGTGTTAGAATATAAACCACGATACAAAGCATTCCGTTCTTGGAACTACTTTCTGATTGCAGACGGTAGAGATTACAGAAGAAGAAGACTGTTAATCTAAAGCGGTCATGGTTACACAATCTTTTTTAGTTATTTTTAACTAGACTCCCATTATGTGACTATTGCCACCGTGCGCTCCTGGGACTTAGGTAATCGACTAGATGTGTAAAAAGTATTGAAAATACATATAGATTATTGATTTAAAGCACATATTTATGTTTACAAGCCACGTTTACAGTGACATTAAAATCCCGTTTAGTTCCTTGTATCTAGAGATCCAAGGTACACCTCCAACCGCCCGACTTTCCCTGTTAATCTGTGACGGAACCGTTCACAACACATTCTTTTAAAGAGGTCAGTGTGACACCATAACACATCGACTGACTTAATCTACTTTATAATTCTGACATCATTAAACGGGAAATGTATTTGGAACGTAAAATGGAAAACCGAATAGAATCAAAGTTCACGCTTTCTGCACACCCTCTCGGTTCCCTAACCCTTCATATAACAGTAGCTGTCAGAAACAGATACATGTATAGTAAAAAGGTGTTGATTCCTAATATACTCCGACGAAGAAAGAACGAGTATCAATATTTAGCTGGACGATTGAAGAATCGACATTGCTGGAATTTGAATACATCAATCAATGCAAAATTTTACAGAATTACTTAGTGTGATATTTATCCATCAATTTTTAATAGCTAGGATTCGATAACCGTTCAAATCATGTCTTCTTTTTCTTCTTCAGAGCTCACCCGCTGGATCTCATTTGTAGCAGGACAATTTTTCTACTAGATTTCCAGCAGGATGTAGTCCAGAGAATGGAAATGCGTTTTGAGGGATTGGAGGGGTATGGGGTGTTTGATAGGTATAACCCCCCCCCCTCCTATCATAATAGAATATGATTATTTCCATAATTTGAAAATATAATATTCTTCAGTCTTCCAACTCGCCTCTATCCTTGATGGTTCCAGTCAAATGCTTGCCTAGTTTTTCTACCAGTCTTCTTTCAGAGAAGCTGTCATAATGTCACATTCGATCTTCTAATGCGAATTCTACTAATGTATATGGACTTTATTGGAATTGTGCTTATTTAAAAAATGAGACAACTGACGAATGGAGGAGTTTTATGTCAATAAATGAGTTTATGTCAAATATTAGAGAAACAGCTGACGAATAGAGGAGTTTTATTTCAATAAATGAGGTTATGTCAAAGATTAGAGAGACAGCTGAGGAACAGAGGAGTTTTATGTTAATAAATGATGTTATGTCAAAGATTAGAGAGACATCTGACGAATGGAGGAGTTTTAATTCAATAAATGAAGTTATAGTGTCAGACAAGATCTGCTCCAGAATACTGATAACTTTTCTAATAATAAAATTATATTAATAACTTTCTTACGCACTGATCTCGGATCAGCTTAGAATACTGACGCATATAAATTTTCCGGTACATTACATTAGTTGCCGCCAAAAATTATACTCAAAGTGACCAATTGTTAGGCAGGTCAGCTCAGATGAAGAGGTCAGTACGAAGGACATTCTGGAGAAAGAATCGGTGTTGAATGAGTGAAACATGCAATGATATTTCTAGTTGGTTCCTGAGTTACGAAGCTCCACAGGGGAGCAAAGATCTTTATGTTATAACAGCAAGAATACTAAAGAGATTAAGATATTAAAGATATTAGAGACGACTAAAGAAGATTTTCGCTGGGTTAACTATCTTTTCAAGAAACTCACAAACAAACAAAATAGTAAAGTCGGAGGATATGAACCGGAAAACGCAGATATCGCAATTAAGTTGTAAACCATAACCTATTCCGTTCCTGGGGCCACATCCTGTTAGCAGGCAGCTGTGTGAGGATGAACACGAGAAAAAATTATCGAAACTTAGAACAGATCCCTATATCCCCAGATTATAATTTCAGTATTCTCTTGTACAATTATCCTATTATATTGTATTGAATTTTGAAATTTTAAATTTTGATTACATTATATTGAATTTGGAAATTATATATATATACTAAATTTTAAAGATATTTATATTAAATTTTGAAGGTATTACTATAAATAGAAATATTTGAGATAGAAATGTATGTATCTCGTATCAATGACTTGATAAAGACCTCTTGATAAAAACCTTAGTATTTTGTTTTACTTTACAAGATTATCTTACTATGTGGTATAATATGTCACCTCTACTGAACGTAAGAGATAATGTGGTCACTGAGAGGACACTCGGAAATCAATTTAGCAAAACGCATATATCAATAAATAAATCACTACTTACTTTGCATGTTTTTTCCCCTGAAGTTGATGAGATAAGAATATAATGTATTGTTATACGCTGCTTTTTTGCACTGTGTAAGTTAATCTTGTAGGAATCACACGTGTGAGTAAAGAATTGTGAGTATTTGATTGATAAACAATTATATTGTTTTGTATTGATTGAAGTCTTGTTACTACTGAATATAAGCAAATAATTGCCATATTTATACCATAGCAATCACAGGAACTGAAAGTGTACAATAATAACAATACCTCTTGAAAATAAATTTTCTTTGGACATTCCCCCAAACCGAGTGTATCGTTCAATATTCCAAACATAATGAGTTTAGTTTTGATATAAATAGAATCGGGGATTCTTATAGATTTGCTAGTTACTTGCCGGTTGGATATTTTGAAGATTAGGCCAACAGTGCCGGTGTGTGTCTGTAGCCTACTAAGAGCTGGTTTCTTCCAAGTTGTAAAAATATGCCAATATCATAATTTTAAACGGTGTGTTTTGACAAGCATAAATAATTTTGTCCAGCGTTGCTGTTTCTGTTTTTCCCGCTCAATTTATGTTACAATAATTTCATTTCTGCCACATATTAAACAGGTGCATAAGATCTCCTTGATGTTTACAATACAAATGTTATTCCATGCGCGTTATAGTACCACATTGTCATTTCTTCTTCTTCTTCGGCGATCATTACTCAGTCAGGTTGGGACTTCGGATTCTATGATATAGGCTGCTGTCTGTTTTAAAGTGTCCACTGTGCCATACAGTTTCTCTTCAACACTGATTGGGGTGGGCCATGTTTTGTTTCTCAGGTCTGCATACTGGGGACATTCTTGTAGGATATGTTCTGCTGTCACATTGTCATTTAAATTAAAAGCAATCAGTGGAAAATTTTAACTTTATCTGGATATTTTTATGCTGGTCGTAAAACTAGCTAAAAGAATACTCGTGTATGAGGTAATGGAAAAAAAGAATTGCATTAAGAAAGCGTATCAAAGATAAGGAAGAGAAGATTTGGGTGACAAATATAATCTGAAATTTAGTATGATTATTAAAATGCGTTGACAATTATAAATAACCTACCATCAATTGTTTACAAAACTTAACACAATTTGAAGAACAATGTTCTAAATAGGTTATGTTTTATTCATGTATAATATAAAATATATAATATAACATAGTGATGATGATAGCAAGGATATATAGTGTATAATGTGTGTGTGCTGATGTACAAATAAGCTAGTTACAGTGACATACAGTGTATGATGTGTGTTTGGTGATGTAGAAATAAAATAGTTACAATGACATACAGTTTATGATGTGTGTTTGGTGATGTACAAATAAGCTAGTTACAATGACATACAGTTTATGATGTGTGTTTGGTGATGTACAAATAAGTTAGTACAATGACATACAGTGTATGATGTGTGTGTGTGGTGATGTACAACTAAGCTAGTTACAATGACATACAGTTTATGATGTGTGTTTGGTGATGTACAAATAAGTTAGTACAATGACATACAGTGTATGATGTGTGTGTGTGGTGATGTACAACTAAGCTAGTTACAATGACATACAGTGTATGATGTGCGTGTGTGTGTGGTGAGCTACAGTTATAGACCGTGTATGATGTATAAGGACTAATACATTAACATAAAATGCTATAGTGACTATATTTTGGACCTAAGAAAAGCGGAGAAATAGGGCTCGTGCAGATTTCAGAGAATTTTATTAGTTTTTAGAGGAATTAAGCAAAGAGACATGCCCATATATTATAGATCAAGGTGGGGGAAGAGGTTACAGGTGCAACCCGCCCTCTTCATTAAGAACAACGTATTTATAAACCAACATACCTTCTCCATCTTGTGCTATGTTTATCTATTGTTTCCAGTTCTTTCCATGTTGTACCAATCCTCTGTGTCTCTGCATCTAATTCTTCCCTCAATGTTTTTTTTGCTCCCTCTTTTCCACTTTCAATGTACGTTTCAGAACAGTGCATGTCTTACAATTTTCTTTGCTGGACCTCTTAATGTATGACCTACCCATGTACAGCGCTGTTTCCTTATCATTTAGAATAACAGAACATGATATTTAAGATTACAAAGCTACTAGAAAATACCGCAGTCATCTCATCTCCTAATGATACAACCACTCAAAATTGTTTGTGTTTTCCTAAAGAAGAAAAAAATGGTCTTCCAAAATGAAAAGAAAAGCTCTTGTAAGATTCCTCCCTCTCTATGTATTTCCTAAGATTAAGAATTTTTTTTAATGTGGTTACATGTTGGAACAAGTAAACACAATCAAATATTAGTTGGGGTGCAATGGGAACGCAATGGTCTCGGCAGAGTTAGCAGAGAACTAAGATCCCAAATGTTACTCCGCGCGGTGCACCCTG
Organism: Meghimatium bilineatum; assembly: GCA_034231615.1. NCBI lineage: Eukaryota > Metazoa > Mollusca > Gastropoda > Stylommatophora > Philomycidae > Meghimatium > Meghimatium bilineatum. Next base: position 101,262,346 of record CM067298.1, read on the forward strand.
GAAACAGAAATCTAACGACTCGTGCTGATTCTGGCTAAATCATTTGGGGATCGTGTCCGAGAATGGTGAGGCAGCAGATGGAAAGAGATTTGACTGCATAAGAGAAAGACAATATATCCGACACCACAAGCACCAATACATGCAGCGGCTGTCGACACACAATCCTAACATTGGAGGGGCAGCCAAGAAAAAAGGCACGAAAAGGTAAATGCATGGTGAGAGACGAATAGATAATGAGTACAATGAAAGGGCAGAACAGCGCCAGAGGGCAGCGCCAGCTGCAAATAGAAAGTGAAATCGTCTCAATTAAATCGGAACTACAAGCTCTGTTATCTCGAGACGAGCTTCTAGTTACCTGTGCTCCTTATAGGCCGAGACCCAGAACCAATCATGGGCGCCGGGCAAAGCAAGCAGACCTGGACTAACTCTAATATCGTACCTTCCTATACCGGAAGCATGCTCGCGAAGCGAAAGACTTCCGTACCCAATGGGCTCAGGCACAAACAGTACAACGATGGCAGCCCTGGCCCAACTCTGCTGTCAAGCTTTCCTACACCGGAAGTATATTTGCAGAGAGAAAGAGTTCAGTACCCGATGGGCTCAGGCGCTATTGGGACAAAGTCGTTCAGCTTGAAAACTCCTTACTCTCAAAAGCGTGGTTTGAAACTCGAACTTGGGCGAGGGGTTCACGTTGTCGGTGAACGATAACTCGGCTAAGAAGGTGAAACAGCCAGGGTCCAACTCTTTGTTGAGTTCTTCCTCATTCGAAACCAGGCTCGCGGATGAGAAAAGGTTCAGTACCCGATGGGCACAGGCACATAACGTCCAATTTCACGAGGCAAGTTCATAGACGGTGAAACAGCTCGTATGAGATAGACGTGAACGAGAACCGTCTCGGCGAAGAGTCACTACACACCCGCGTGCCTGTCAACAGATAGGCAGGCTGTCACGGACTAGGAAAGCTTTCTACCCGAATTAAAGGCATGACGAAAACGGGTGTGCTGGTCCTCGGGTGTCCAGACCACAAAGTGGCCAACCGAGATGCAAGTAACACAATTTTACTGTGGAACTTGCAGGACAACGTACTTTCCCCGGCAGAAATCACACGAAATATTCGTTGTGGTTATATAAGAGCCAACACAGACGAAGAAGAAATATTAGTTGAATTAATTTTGTGAGATAGAAAATGGAAACTAATATAAATGCTAGAAAATAATTAACAGACAGTCAGTAACTATTAAATAGGGAACATAGTAAGCACAATACAAATAAAATGATATATTATTAAATTATTGAAGAACATCAAACTGCCATATTTTATATAGAGAATAATCGTCATTCAAATGTTAACCAGGAATATTGAACACCTCATAATTTTAGAAAAATGTTTCTTCCTCCAAGGCAAGAAAAATGGAACACCCTATACGGAACAAAGCATCAAAAACGTGCATATATGGCATAACTATATTATGCCAAGGACATAGCCAATGAACCACTGAATCAACAACCATCCAATCAATAAACAACTCACAAAACGAGCTTAGATAACAAATAAATAAAACAGAAAACTCACAGGACAGTGGCAAGACTAATGACCTAAAAACTAAGTTTAGCGATAAACTACGATTTAAATATGATATAGGAAGTGTGTCTACAGTTTCACTAATCAAGTATTTGAAACAAGTCCTGTATCCTATTCTTCTTCTTCAGCGTACATTCTCAAACTCCTGCTGAATTCTCTTGTAGCAGGACATGTCCTACTATATTTCCAGCAGAATGTAGTCCAGAAAATGGAAATGCGTTGTGTCGCCGTTTTATTTGCGCCAATGGCCCGACACATCCGTCTTCGGCGGAGTATCCTATTCAGGACGTAGCTATCAACCCAGCTGTTGGCTATGGTGATTATCCCGTTGCTTTTCAAATATTGTTGACTTTTTTAGGCGTCACAAATATAGTGTGGTTGCGCATGGTCAAGAGATTAGAGCATTGGTATCACAACCAGGGTTCGATTCTGGGTAAGGACTGGTTTTTTATTCTGTAATAGAGTAAATGAAAAAAAACTCACCCTGTACACGACGTAGCTACAGCAGGGGGCATGCGATTTTTTTCATACGAGCCACACGCACCCTCCCTGCAAATCCCTAACAGGAAACATGCAGTATTGACAATTGTTTGACAGACATACTAATATATTATCTAAAGATCATACAAAATGAGAATGGAAACAGTGGAGGCAAAGAAAGACAAAGACGAAGGTGGATTGAAGGAGGTTGGGGCAGTTCATAAATTACATCAACAGTTTTAAGCCAATTTTTGAATCCCTCATCTCTTGCGAACAGACTGTGAAGCATTCATGGGCCCCATCTGCTTAGCTATATAAACAAAATTATCCCCCCCCCCCAATAAAAAAAAAACTTTGCATAAAAACTGCGAAAAAAACTACATGCATTTTTAAGTTTTCTAAATACTGTTAATATTAAAACAATTGAATAAGTGTTTAATATTTTACTGTTAGCGTCAATTTTTGTCAAAAATCCCATTGTCAACAATTGTCAACAACATTTAAAAAACCATTTCCCCCATTTCTGTGACGTAATTTATGGACAATCCCTTATCAACTATCTGAGACGTCACGATATTACTGTATATGGAGCCACGAAAAATGCTAAATGGCACGATATAACTGTATATCAAACGACGAAACTTGCCATTGCCCGAAAACTGAACGTCATTCAATCCGGCGGACACCTATAGCAAAAGCGGAGAAAAGACAACAGAGATAGACTATTAACTTGTATAGCCAGTAAATCGTGAACGATTGACATTCCAAACACGAGCATATTCGACAAGATTGTGTTTGTAATTTGGGTTCTCTAATCAATATAACCATTGAATCTCAGTTTTGGTTCTCAATAAATTGGTTGGTTGTGATAGGAGGATGATATAATAGAACATGCCACGAAGACGAAGCACAACATTAAAGTATGTTGATAGCTTAAAAGCATGGAGCAAGATCGATCTATCTATTCGCTAAACCCAGGACCGGCCCTAACAATTGAGGGGCCCAATGCGAAACGGATTTGCGCGGGGCCCAGTCTGGGTAGGGAAGAGGATAATAAAATAAATTATAATATTAATTTATGGGCCCATGAAGTGCGGGGCCCAAAGCGGCCGCATATGTTGCAATGGCCTAAGACCGGCCCTGGCTAAACCCTTTATTGCCTTTCAGCGTCAGGGGTAGAAGAGTTCTCTGGAGATAGCCCTCGTGTGTGCTGAGTATGTTGTGAAATTTATCGTCACTTTTATTTCGGTGGTCTATTGTTTTCGAGGTCGGCATCTAGGTCTGACTTCACTGTATCTGTATAGCTTAGCTTGCTATGGTATGCTGTCTGGTGGTAGTCTGCTGATGTGTGCAAACCATTTGATCTGTTGGCTCTTAATATACTCCAAGATTGGGGCGGTACTGGTTCTTTGTCTAATGTCCTCGTTTCTCACTCCCTCTCTTAGCGATATTCATAGGATTTAATATAATATGGAATACACAAGAAACACCAGAAGACTGGAAAAACGCTGTAATAATACATATTTAGAAATTTAGAAGGAAAAAAGGCAGCAGAAGAGATTGTATAAAATACAGAGGTTTCTTGGTACTTGATCCTGATTAGAAACTAGCATCACAGCATTCCCATAAATGTTCCGCTCTTCTTTCCAGCAGTGCCCCAGTGTATGTGTGTATATATAGACTCACAGTCCCGATAAGGTGTTGATATACGATCTTTGGTCCTTCCACGAAACAACTGCTTTTCATCTCTAGAAACACCTATGTCTGACATTCTTTGTGTGTGTGTGTGTGTAAGTTCTCAGTCTCATTGACATCATATTTTTCTTGCAACCATTGTGCTGTCTATCGCCACATTGCCTACCAACAAGACGTTCGATTTTCCTCTCACCCATTGATGTTTGTTTGTTTTTCGTTCGCTCCATTGTGTTGGCAGTATATTCACACTCTGGACAATTGCGCTATTCAATAAATCTAACCATTCCTTTCTAAGCATGCATTTTTCTATCTTGCGCAGCATGCTTTGAGAGTCTGTGAGTGTTACCGAGTGTGTTGATGTATCAATTACCAACCAATTCAGTGCTACCGCAACTCCCCCTGTCTCTATCCTCATGCTCAATGTGACAGTGTAGTACGCAGATGATTTTTCAACTAATTTCACGCCTTTTATGTATGCAACAAAACCTCAACCGTTTTTATTTGTATTTCTGTTGACTGAGCCAACTATGTATATAATTATGGCTTGTGGTTTCCAGTGTATCTGGGAAAGCTCATGCACTGTAACATTGGCACTGACACCAGTCAATTTCTGACAAGCTTTATCTAATTGTATTATAACAAATACTGAGGTATTTCCCTTCTAATTCACTAAGGCATGAAACATTTTAAGCATAGTTCTATAAAAAAGATTATAAGTAAAAAACAACACCAAATGAGAGTTCGTAAGAATATCGGCTGTAAATATGACACTTTGTAGAAAAAACAATTTACAACAACCAAGAATTGTATATCGCGTTTGTCAACCAAGAAAAAAGGCTTCAACAGAGTAGACAGACACCAACTATGGAAAATACGATCATATTATGGGGTTCTACAACATCTAATCAGCTTTTGCGAACGTAATTACATAGGTAGTCAATGTGCATTTAGAACGAGTGTAGAGTTTCCAGACAAATTTCACATACACTCTGATGTGCGACAAGATCATGTAGATGATGTATTCAATCTCCCATGTATCGATTGCATATGTAAAATTGTGATCACCATTGAAGAAGATAATCTAAAGAACCTACTAAGTAAACTTCTATTTGCAGACGATCAAGCAATAATATCAACATCAGAAGACCAACTACAACATATAAATAGACTTCACTCAACATGTAGGGACTTAAACATGAAGATAAACACTGAAAAAAATCCAAGGTTTTTGTAAATGGCAAAACAGAAAGAAACACTATTATTTTCATCGATGACCAACAACTTACACAGATGAAAGAATTTACTTGTCTTGGAAGCAGCATACCATCAAATGGCAAAAACACCAAAGAAATCCAACATAGATGCAACATAGCATACCCGATCTTAGGACAGATATTTCCTATTTTCAAAAACACGTGAACATGAATACCAACACTCCACTATATAAAACGATCATCACACCATCACTATTTTACCAATGTCAAACGTGGATACTAACAAAACAAGACAAAAGAGAACTTTTAACAACAGACATGACTTGTCTACATAGAATTCTCGGAGTAACAGTAAGAGACAGAATCAGAAATCAAAATATCAGAAGACTTACAAACAATGCCAATCCTGGATTACATCAGAAGCCAGCCGATTAAGTGGTTTTCACATGCTTCCAGACTACCATAGTGCCCCTCAAAAAGCATTGCTGTACAAAAGCGATAGATACTAAGCGAGGGGCAGACCATGCAAAATATGGATTGTATATATAAAAGAATCATCTATAAGAAACATGTATGAAACACAAAAAGGTTATCTCCGTGGAATTCTTGTACTCCTGATGCTGTAGAGCATAAATGGGTAGAAATCGGAAAAAAAGAAAGACATTTTGAAATCCAATTGTCATGGCACGTGCTGCTGATGAAGGATAATTTACATATATTTTCTTCTGAAAAGCTATTGTTTGTATCCGGCTCTGTGGCTGACAGCTAGTCAACACGTCTGGGATGCCTGGGATGTTGAAGATTTCGTATTCAGTATGATACAGTTAGACATCAGGATTATTTATAAAGCACTTGCAATATGCTGAACGTAATTATTGCACAGAAAAGCGCTTCATTAAAAAAAATACTGTGCTTACCGTTACGTCCTCAAAAAAATATGCTACCAACAACCTCTTAGAATTGCAAATGTGCATCTATGCGAAAGTCATTCCGCTTTTAATAAAAACACAATGATTGAATGCATCGAATACAAAACGAATTCAACAACAATTTATTTTAAAAATGTATTTAATAGTATGTATATATGCGGATACTATATTACAATTTGATACAAGTGAGAGAAATCTACATAACTTGTTGAAACAATTAAAAGTAATAATATATCATCTATCTATGTGGCTTGTCCTTTACAGGATGTCCGCACTACCATTCCGTAATCCTCTCCGTTCTGCGCAAGCTGTCCAGCCACTTTCTCTCAGTGTCATGTTCAGAAGGTTATAATATATTTCGTTCATCGTAAACTTGGTCTATCTCTTGTTCGTGTTCTCTTACCTGGCACCCCCTCACCTCATGGACCGATTATTCTAAATCATTGTGTCTTGTTGATATATCCGACAGATGTTAGATTGTGTCTTGTTGATATATCCGAAAGATGTTAGATTGTGTCTTGTTGATATATCCGAAAGATGTTAGATTGTGTCTTGTTGATATATCCGACAGATGTTAGATTGTGTCTTGTTGATATATCCGAAAGATGTTAGATTGTGTCTTGTTGATATATCCGACAGATGTTAGATTGTGTCTTGTTGATATATCCGAAAGATGTTAGATTGTGTCTTGTTGATATATCCGAAAGATGTTAGATTGTGTCTTGTTGATATATCCGACAGATGTTAGATTGTGTCTTGTTGATATATCCGACAGATGTTAGATTGTGTCTTGTTGATATATCCGACAGATGTTAGATTGTGTCTTGTTGATATATCCGAAAGATGTTAGATTTTTCTTGTTGATATATCCGACAGATGTTAGATTGTGTCTTGTTGATATATCCGACAGATGTTAGATTGTGTCTTGTTGATATATCCGACAGATGTTAGATTGTGTCTTGTTGATATATCCGACAGATGTTAGATTGTGTCATGTTGATATATCCGACAGATGTTAGATTGTGTCTTGTTGATATATCCGACAGATGTTAGATTGTGTCTTGTTGATATATCCGACAGATGTTAGATTGTGTCTTGTTGATATATCCGAAAGATGTTAGATTTTTCTTGTTGATATATCCGACAGATGTTAGATTGTGTCTTGTTGATATATCCGACAGATGTTAGATTGTGTCTTGTTGATATATCCGACAGATGTTAGATTGTGTCTTGTTGATATATCCGACAGATGTTAGATTGTGTCATGTTGATATATCCGACAGATGTTAGATTGTGTCTTGTTGATATATCCGACAGATGTTAGATTGTGTCTTGTTGATATATCCGAAAGATGTTAGATTGTGTCTTGTTGATATATCCGAAAGATGTTAGATTGTGTCTTGTTGATATGTCCGAAAGATGTTAGATTGTGTCTTGTTGATATGTCCGAAAGATGTTAGATTGTGTCTTGTTGATATGTCCGAAAGATGTTAGATTGTGTCTTGTTGATATGTCCGAAAGATGTTAGATTGTGTCTTGTTGATATATCCGAAAGATGTTAGATTGTGTCTTGTTGATATATCCGAAAGATGTTAGATTGTGTCTTGTTGATATGTCCGAAAGATGTTAGATTGTGTCTTGTTGATATATCCGAAAGATGTTAGATTGTGTCTTGTTGATATATCCGAAAGATGTTAGATTGTGTCTTGTTGATATGTCCGAAAGATGTTAGATTGTGTCTTGTTGATATGTCCGAAAGATGTTAGATTGTGTCTTGTTGATATATCCGAAAGATGTTAGATTGTGTCTTGTTGATATATCCGAAAGATGTTAGATTGTGTCTTGTTGATATGTCCGAAAGATGTTAGATTGTGTCTTGTTGATATGTCCGAAAGATGTTAGATTGTGTCTTGTTGATATGTCCGAAAGATGTTAGATTGTGTCTTGTTGATATGTCCGAAAGATGTTAGATTGTGTCTTGTTGATATGTCCGAAAGATGTTAGATTGTGTCTTGTTGATATTATTGAGGAGCCAGTCTTCTTCTATGTTCAGCTCTTTCCGGACGCCTGCGTTGTTTCGTCTTCCTGTTCGTGGTATTCTTAGGATCTTTGTATAACATTTTATGAAATGCCGATATTTTCTTTTACATTTCTGATGTTATTGCCCAGACCTTACAACCATATGTTGTCACTTGAAAAATATAACTTTTAATAGTTGCAACTTTGTTTTTCTGTTTGCTGTTTGCCTATTGCTATACATATTTCATTTGTGATGTTTTCGTGACGCCATTGTTAATCTAGTTCTTTTATTACTAATATATTAGTACACGAAATAAACGTCAGAAACAATGCAACAATTTAATGTCAAGATGAGTTAACACTTAAGCACTTCTGAGTCAGTGCAACAATTAAAAGTCGATATTGTTTAACACGTAAACACTTTTAAATCAGTGCAACAATTAAAAGATACATTAGATAGCATTTATTGGGGGAAAATATGATGATGTTTCCTTTTTCCAAAGGCTATTTTTAAATTTGAAAGCATCTGCTTCCCGAAAACTCCATATGACGTACATTTCCCCATATTATGAATCTTCGTGGCATAGTGGATAAGAGCTTTCTATAGAGTTGAAGAGGTTAGATCCTGGATCGTGATGTCTTATTTTCAGGTAAATTTTTCGGAGATCTCTGCAAATTATCACATGAAACTACCGAGTTATTGTGCTATGAGTGGTGCTCTCTGCAGTTGAGAAAGGTGAGACGCTGCTCATGCTTCTGACCATCGTGTAAATTCATCTCGTATCTTTACCTAACATAAGAACCAAGTTGTGTTTACTACGAACATGTATATGTGTTTCCTGTGGGGACATGTGGATGTGAAGCTTGGACACTAAATAAAACAGTGGCCGAGAGAATAACATCATTTGAATAACATCATGTGCTATAGAAGAATTATGTGAATACCGTGGACAGCAAGAAAAACAAACCAGGAAGTGTTACGAACAATTAACGTCCAGGAAGGCTGGCTTCTGAACAGCATATTAAAGAAAAAGCTAGTATTTTGGGTCACATTAAGAGACACAACTATATGGAGAGAGTGTTATTGGAGGGGATGATATGTCACTAAAACAGGCGGGACCACTTGCTGAAGATCGCGGGGGAATATAGAAATCCATAGGGAAGACTACGTTCTGGGAACAATATGTCACTTGATGATGATCTTTATCTTTCGATATTTTTCTTTTATTATTATTGTTCTGTTCATGTAGTATCGTACAATGTAAAAACAAACAAACAGGCTATAACAAGTAGCTAAGCAGTATCACAAGTAACTAAGCAGTATCACACGTAGCTAAGCAGTATCACAAGTAGCGAAGCAGTATCACAGGTAGCTAAGCAGCATCACAAGTAGCGAAGCAGTATCACACGTAGCTAAGCAGTATCACAAGTAGCGAAGCAGTATCACAGGTAGCTAAGCAGTATCACAAGTAGCGAAGCAGTATCACAGGTAGCTAAGCAGCATCACAAGTAGCGAAGCAGTATCACAAGTAGCGAAGCAGTATCACAGGTAGCTAAGCAGTATCACAAGTAACTAAGCAGTATCACACGAAGCTAAGCAGTATCACAAGTAGCCAAGCAGTATCACAAGTAGCGAAGCAGTATCACAAGTAGCGAAGCAGTATCACAGGTAGCTAAGCAGTATCACAAGTAGCGAAGCAGTATCACAGGTAGCTAAGCAGTATCACAGGTAGCTAAGCAGTATCACAGGTAGCTAAGCAGGCGTGAAGCCAATATTAGAGTATCAATTTATTTATCTACCTATCTCGCCTGTGTGATACACAAGCCTGGAAGAAGATGATACCAACATTGTGACTTCACAAGTATGTCATAAATGCGAATAAGCAGATATATTTACTACCTCAACCATGATCGATGTGAGGAAAGTTCATGGCTTGATTGCTGGAACAGAATCAACCCTTTAATCTGTTATCATTCATGTATCATGTATAACAGAGATAATGACTTTTCCTAGAAGCCACGTATGATTTATTCCCCACAAAAGAACTGCAACTAGCTATAAAAAAGTTAAAAACAACAAAACAGCTGGAAACGACGAGATCTCCACAGAAATGTTAAAAGCTGCAGATGAAAATACCCCGCAACACTTATTACAACTGATCAATGAAATCTGGCTGAAAGAAACACCACTAACACAATGGAAGGAAGGGATTATTTTCAAACTCCCCAAAATATGAGACCTAACCGATTTCAACAACTGAAGAGGCATTACATTACTCACAAGTGCAGGAAAAGTATTCTGTAGTATGGTACTGGAAAGAATTAAAATACCAATAGATAAAAGATTAAGAGAGGAACAGGCAGGATTTAGACCAAAACTGGTCATGTGTTGATCAAATATTTACACTCAAGACAATAATAGAAGAATCAGTAGAACATCAATCACAGCAAATTATAAACTGTGTTTACGTTCAAAGGCCTTTGATAGTATACATAGACCTTCACCCTGGAATATTCTTGAAATATATGGATTCCAACAGAAATACGTGAACATTATAAAAGCATTTTACGATGCTGTGTAAGAACAGAAGCTGGTAATTCTAACTGGTTCCCAGTAAATAAAGGAGTGAAACAAGGATGCGTCCTGTCATCGATGTTATTTTCTATTACAATGGATTGGGTCATGTGAAATTGCACAGCCGATAAAAATCGTGGTATTGAATAGCTTGAAAATAAGTCTGGAAGGTCTCGACTTCGCAGACAATCTAGCGTTACTTAACTCAACTCATGATGATGCCCAAGAAAAAACAAATCGCCTTCAACAATTCTCTGCACAACTTGGGCTTGAAATCATAACATCCAAAACCAAAATATTTGATCTTACTAACAAATCTACGGACATCAAACTAAACAACACCACTCTTGAAAAATTCTTCACATACCTTGGCAGCAAGATATCAACAATAGGACATTCAACAGAAATATTACACCGTATTGCATTGTCTGCAAACGCATTCAATAAACTAACAAATGTCTGGCATTAAAAAACGCCAAGAAACAACACAAAATCAAAATCTTCAACTCCTGAATAATTCCAACATTAACATATGGATGCGAAAGGTGGAAAGCAACATCAAACTTAGAACAAAGACTAAACACCTTTGAAAATAAATGTCTTAGACGACTACTGAACATTCATTGGTTGGACTTCAAATCAAACACAGTTGTCAGGCAAGAAGCAAAACAAGAATATGTATTCACCTATGTTAGAAAGCGTCGTTGGAATTACATAGGACACCCGATTCGAATGGATACCAAAAGACTCTCCAGTCAAGCTTAGATGTGGTCACCATGGGCAAGAGAAAACGAGGAATAATATTACGTAGAACTATTACATGAGAGCGTTTCACCATCGGTATCAGAAACAATGAAGACTTAAGACAAATTGCAATAAATCGTGAGACATGGAAATCTATGACATCCGCCCTATGTGCCGCCTTTGGCCATAGAGGAATAACTAACTAATGCATCGAGTGTAAGAAAGCCAAGAAATAGTTTTCTCTGAAGTAGAATACTGCCAAGCTCAGGGCATTGCACCCTACCTCTATATTGAATAATAAATACATTTATTTTAGCGTTGCCAAAGTTCTAGAAAAGCTTTAGATATATCGATAAAATCGACAGTGGTTTTGGATTCCCTATTATTGCGCTTACAGGTCTGATAAGGTCAGTCCTCACAACTGTATGATTCCATTATTTTGTATTGAATATAATGGTACTATTACAGACTTTTGCCAGTCACCAGGAACTACTCTTTCTGTACACGATACTCTGAATATTTTTGATTGCAAATTTACCCATATTTCTTTGCATACTTTTATTGTTTCACTGGGTATGCAATTTACAACTGACGATTTGTGTTTTGAGGACTATTTTATACTGCTCTTTCTAATTCATGACTGTTCAAATATTTTATTTACTCCCTTCTGAAATACTATCTGGACCAATCGTTTTTCCATCTGTTATAAATCTATTATACATTGTTTGTGCCGGAACATCAACAAAAATAATACGGCTACACAACGCATTTTCATTCTCTGGTTCACATTCTGTTTGAAAACTAGTGGGACCATCTTGTTACACGACACATTCAGTGGGACTTTGAGAACAACGAAAATAATTTTTTTTTATTTTCTCGATATTTCACAGTTAAAATTCATAACTTTTATCTTTATTTCAGATGATTTTTGAAGATTTGGTCTCTAAATATATTTGGAAAATCAAAATCTTCACAGGCATTTAGCATCATGTATTGTTTTACGTTGAAATATACTTCCTCCTATCACTAATTCATTTGCTAATTTAAAAAATGGAAAACACTTCCCATATTATCATTGATTGAGGAACGTTCACGTTCTCTGGTGAACACTTCAAATCCGAGTCTTCCTGATTGTTTTCGCATTGAGACATCTATTCATATTCATGATTTCTCATTATACTTTGTAGCTTCACATGGGGTTTTCTCTTGTTACATTACATCATGTGTTGATTAGTGCTAATGGATGACGACTAAGACTTAGGTCAAAGATCATGAGCCCACAGACTGCTGGACGTATATCCGACTTTCTTTCTTACTGGTGGTACGGATGTTGCTGACAATATACTAGGAGATATTGCTTTTAATATTTTTATGTGACTAGTGAGTTTCCTTGGATAGAACTAAAACAATAACTTTATATCAAACACTACTGTGCGTACTCTTATGTGTTCGTTATGAGAATTAATAGTTTCATCTGTTTTTCTGTTTAGTTTCTTTCCTTATTAGTTCAACAATTCTAAGAATCTCGTTAATGGCCTCTCTGTTCTAAGAATCTTATTTCTCCTGCAGTAACATTGTTCAAGAATCCAGCAAACAAAAAAAAAAAAAAATTTTCGAAGATGGAAGAAATGTATGTCAGCTAGTCTCACTTATTACATCGCTTTTCTGGCAGAGTCATATGTGTTTCACAACTAGAGATCAATTGGAGGACCTCCTGGCAGAGTCATATGTGTTTCACAACTAGATATCAATTGGAGGACCTCCTAGAAGAGTCATATGTGTTTCACAACTAAAGATCAATTGGAGGACCTCCTCCTGTTTAGGATATCTGGGTTATGGTTTTTTTATTTTCTTTGCTTAGTATAGTATTTCTGGTTTACGTGTTCTGATATGGAGTAGCCAACTCACAGGTTATTCTCAGTTTTGTGAATTAATCGACCCACGTAAGATTATTTCAAAATCATGGTTGTGTTTAAGGGTGTTTATGGATGCATATTCCAGAAGGCAGGCATTCCAATGCGCCAGTATACCAAAATTACGACGTCCTGCCAAGAGTACAACACAGACTTCTGGGCCGACAATTGCACCATTCTTCTGTCATACTTGTTAACCTATCCACAGAGAAGACACATTTAGCATTCCCTGTCACCTTCTATAAGCCTGACACAAAAGGAGAAATGTACAATTTTCCCTGGCCTGCATTTCTTCGTTATCCATAGGGTTATTTGATAGAAAATAAAAGTAAGAGGTTCATTGAGATACGATGTGACAATGTTGATTTTTCACATGTTATCAGCTTATTCCCCAACTCTCCTTAGTCGCATCCTACGATGTGCCTGGAAATTAAGACAGAAATAGAAATAAAAGTAACATAGTCTTAGAGACATTTGTAATTATTGGGAATATACGTACCGGTATATAATAGATCTATAGGAGCTACCCATAAGTTACGTCAACGATTAGAATGGGAGTGGGTCTGAAAAATTTTGACAGTTGTTGACAGGGAGGAAGGGTTGACAAAAAAGTGAGGTTAACAATAAATGTATATATATACACCGATTAAGTTATTTTTCTGTAAACATGTTTCTAAAAATATGAAACACAGCATGCAATTTTTTTTCGTATTTTCCCGATAAATAAATTGTGTGTGTGTGTTGGGGGGGGGGGTACGTGTGTTGATATTAATGTGGAATTTCTGAATTCATGATAGATGTTGGGGAGGGGATACTAATTTAGTAAAACAATTGTTGGCGTAATTTATGGACAGCCCGCTCCCCTCCATATGTTTGTTAAAATCAAACAGTGAAATAAGAACATTCATGATTTTTGTGAGATTTGAGCATTCATGATTTTGTGAGATTTGAGCATTCATGATTTTGTGAGATTTTGGCATTCATTATTTTATGAGATTTGAGCATTCATGATTTTGTGAGATTTGGGCATTCATGATTTTTTTTTAAAATGCGAATATACATGATCTTAAGAACATATGTTGGTAAATATCACTGGAAAGAAAGGAAATATTATTCTACAGATCAGTGGATCTCAACGTGGGCATTATCACTGGGAACCATGGAGAAAATGCTTGAAATTTCAGAACCATAGATCCGTTCTGGAGGTATCAGGAAAGTATCTTTTAGAACGATAAACAATAAGAATTATAGAGATAAAGTTTAAAAATCCTTGGTGATTCACTGAACTTTTTCTACATGCACTAGTGGATCACAGAAGAAGATATATCACAATAGGGGACCACAAGCCGAAAACGGTTGAGAACCACTGATATGGACTAGTGTACAGCTATAGTTACATTTGAAATAAAGTGACGTCTTTAGAATATTCTACATTTAGTTACTACTAGAACATATTACTTATCACATTTTAATTCAATGTATCTGTTTTCAAACCATATGAGATCAATGGCGGTCGTGGTGACTGATTTGCCAGAGCCACTACCACTATTTTTTTATGGTTAATAGCACTGAAAAAACAAAAAGAGACAAATGTCAGCGGTTTGACAGAAGTATACCTCACCATTAGAGACATCACAATATAAATTATGTCCACAACGTTATGCTCTCCCACTTGTCAACAGACTGTCAGAAATTACCCTGCGCTTAACCATATCACAACACATTTCAACACTTATCCTACAAACAAATTTTGACACACAAAGTAAGCAAGAGCGACATATTTTTTTCAGATATAATTTTTGTTTCAAATTCAAACAATTTAATTGGTATATACAAATTTTGTTGTTGATGTCATCGTTTGTCTACCCCCCACCCCACCCCCCCCCCCTCGCCTATCTCACTTGCAAACAACTGTCACACCTTTTCAGAACCCGTCACCCCAATTGTTGACGTAATTTATGGACAGCCCCTCAGATGTGCATTTTACTTAAGCAAACCAAAGATAGATTACTTGTGCGATTGCAATCACGACACTGTCTAAAATATTAAAGGATATTTAACAAATGTTAGTAAACAAATAGAATATGTCTCGCAACAATACAAACTATAAAAACGAAGCGTGAAGTATTTGATGATTTCTGGTTTTTCAAAACAAAGGGAAGCTAGTCTTAAGATCCGTGTTGATTTTACTGGTAACTGTTAACTGTTTTAATTTATTGTATATGGTAACCTGAAAACTATTGGGCAACCAGGAACACGTTACATGTCAACTAATAATATCACGACTCACTCTCAAAATAGATTAGTGTATTCATAAGTAGTTCCTTGACACTCTGATGGACATACACACCCTCAGAAAGATTTCATATGAATTCTTGTTGGTCCAGGAAGTATTGACAAAACAAAACAGAAATTAATATTGTTTGTCTCTTCTAAATTATGTGTGTGCGTTAAAGACGGAAGTAATCAAAGGGCTAGAACTTCGACGTAAGCATGGGGCTACTTTTCTAAAGTAGTGGAAAGCAGAGGATTTCCCCTGCTATAATTTAGTTAAGCTGTTCACTTTATGCTCAAGATGTCGAGTGTTCGAATCCCTATCACGATGTCGTATTTACAAAGCGAATTTCATAGATCCCAGGAGATTATCGCTTGAAGATACGGAGTAACGTGCTATGAGTGGTACTCTTGGCAAGAACTCTGCCGCTTCACTGAGTGGGACAGTATACATATGGGGTAAATAGAATACAGTGAAGTCAGTCTTTTACATTTTACCTTTGCTAGTGGAAGGATTAGAGCATTGAAACAGTCGATGAGTTAATGAAATAATTTCTATAGCTGTGAGCATGTAGTTCTATACAATACCCAGTCTGACAAAATCATAGGTCTTCATCAGTTTAGTTATCGTGGTGACACTCAAACACATACGGTGTGCTGTCTGCATGTTTGTGCTAAGGGGAGATTTTGAACACATGTTTAGAGACGCATTCCAGTGTGACCACGTTCTGCCAGGAGTGCAACATAGGGGACTATACAAGTGTTGGCCACCTTATTCTTCCGTCGGATCTGCTGATTCAACTATAGTGATGACACACCGATCATTCCCTGCCATCGAGGACTCTGCCAAAAAATTAACAAGATGCAGTGTTCACTGGTTTCATCTTTCCACTGTCCATGGTGATCTTGCTTGACAGAAGATAAAAGAAATCGAAGCAAGTGATGCAGTGGCAATACCTATTTCAACCGGAGACAGGTTGTTCGAAAGCTCCCCAACTTTCCTTAGCCGACTCTTAAGACATGTCTGAAAAGAAGACAGTGTCCATATTCAATGTACACTGAACTAGAAGTTCAGGCTCTAGTTGCGACACGGGCGAGTCGAGAGGTTAAAAAACTCAATTAGTCAGGTGGTTACAACGCTGTAATAGTAGTGTTATTACACTGGAATAGTAGAGTGGTTATAACATTGGAGCAGTAGAGTGGTTATAACACATGAGTAGTACATTGGTTATACCATTGGAGCAGTGAAGTGGTTATAACACTAGAGACGTAGAGTGGTTATAACACGTGAGTAGTAGAGTGGTTATAACATCGGAGCAGTGAAGTGGTTATAACACTAGAGAAGTAAAGTGGTTATAACATTGGAGCAGTGGAGTGGTTATAACACTAGAGACGTAGAGTGGTTATAACACATGAGTAGTAGAGTTGTTATAACATTAGAGCAGTAGAGTGGGTATAACATTGGGGCAGTAGAGTGGTTATAACACTGGATTAGTCAACTGGTTAGGAGGCTGATATGTAGAAGAAAGAGAATTGTGTGGAACGAAACTAGTTCCCGCAGCTGTCTCTATAAGTGGAATAACTAAAAAATGAACCGCACCCTCTCAATTCATATCTTGTTTCTGTGAAGACGCAAGTACTTTATTGATTACTAAATTAAATGTTTCGGGATGTCCCTGACTTTATGTGTGTCATTTGTCATACATAGTCATTACGTTTTAGAAAATATTGACATGAGCTTACAACAATGTACATTTTCTAATATCAACCTGTTAACTATACCAACAGTACTAATATTATCTGTTACTAACATCATCTTCTTACTAATATTATATGTTACAAATAGCATATGTTGCTGTTGTCCTCTGTTACTGATATTATTTGTTACTAATATCAAGTGTTATTGATATCATCTGTTATTGATATAGTCTGTTTCTTATATCCTCTGCTACTAGTATCATCTGCTAATAATATCATATATTACCAATATCAACTGTTGCTAGTATCATCTGTTCCCAATATCATCTATTACTAATATCATAAATTACTAAAATCAATTGTTATTAATACAAATTGTTACTAATCTCATCTGCTATTAATATCATTGATAGTATTGATATATGTTAATAATTTCAATTGTTACTAATAGAGTGTGTTACCAATATCATATGTTACTAATATAATCTTTTACTAATATCAACTCTTACAAATATCATCAGTTATTAATACCATCTGCTGCTGATATCACCCAGTACTAATATCATGTATATGCTAATCGAATTTGTTACTAATATCGTTGTTATTGAAATCACATGTTACTAATATCAGCTGATATTAATATAATGTGTTATTGCGATCTTCTGCTATTAATATTATTTGTTACTAATATTATCTGCTACTAATATTATATGTTACAAATGACATCTGATACTAAAACCATATATTATTAGTAGCATCTGTTATTAATATCATCTGTTAATAATATAAACCCTTGTAAACTCTAATATAAAATCTTGTTACTGATATCTATTATACTAATATAAACTCTTATTAAAATCATCCATTACTGATATCATCTGCTACTTCTATCAGTTACCATAAATATCAACTATAATTAATTGTATCTGTTACTAATGCCAAATGTTTACTATTTTCAACACACAATTCTTTAACTAAAACGTAATCTCAAATACAGGCATATTAGCTCGAAGTAGGCAGTTGAATTCATCTGTACCATTTGTTCTCAATGTGGGTCATATAGTTTTCCTAGGGCGAGAGACACGTCGTTTTTCGAGGTAGAAGGGGTGGAAAGAAAAAAACAATATTTGAATATTGGCTCAAATGAGATAATAAGTAATTGGTAGCCACAAAGAAAAAAATGTGAAATTAAGAGACACAACATCATTTAGTAGGCAAGCATAAAAGGTAACAGTTTTAACAATATTTAATACGAAATCGTTTTTTTTTCTTCTACGTTCTCTATCAGACTACTGGAGATTAGCAGGATGTAGTCACCAGGGAACGGAATGAGTTGTGTCATGGTTTACAGATTTTGCTGCGATATCTTTACCTTTCGGACTGAAGCATCCAACTTCAGCATTGCTTCTGGGTTCTTTTGACCTTATATGGGAAGAGACAGCAAACTCCGCGATATAAGATCCTTAGTCGCATCTTACGATATGTATGGATTGTAAACAGTGTTGCTATTCGTTGCTCCCCTTTCGGGTCCTAGCAAAACATGGGCGAAGAAATATAGTAATCAGAATTGAAAAAAAAAAGTCTACAAGCTTTTCGCTTTTTTAAAAGCACTGTATTATTCCCTGCAAAACTCTTTGTAAACAATAACAAATATGTGAGACTTATGTAAAATTTTATTATCGGTGGTGAAAAATGAAAGCACACAGACATTTAGGTTTACAGATCATAAATGACAGTCTAAAGCAACGTTTCGAATCAAAAGGCTTTTATCAAGTATTCAGTATAAGTCACTCAAAGGGAAAACGCATAAATAGTGGTATTCTAGTGTAAATAATAAAAGTCACATGCTGACTGTGACTTTGTATGATCATATCAGAGTTGAAGCTTGCGTGTATTCGCGACAAGAAGAATAATGAGACGAACTTCTCAGAGTGTGATCACACCACACATACATTGTTAGTTTCTATGTTAATAAGATCTTCGTTGTACTTAGATCATTAGCCAAATGTTTTCTAATCTCTTTCTTACACAGCAAGCTATCAAAGTCAGCTTATAAACCATGTAGCACAAATGAGAGTTCCTTATATAACCCAGACTTTTTATGGCCTGTCATTGATACGACATTCCCAAATAACTTTATGAATTCATTTAACTGAGAGCGATTTTTCAATCTACTTTTAGTGATTTATAAACTTTCAAGGGTTCTTTAATGTCTGCACCGTACACTTTGGACGTCCAAGTTGAGCGTTAATCTCCGCTGGAACTTGAAACTGATTCGAATGTTCAAGTATTCGTGCGAATTTTTTTTTTTTAAATCTATTGATTATTGTTCCTGGGGCGGTGAAGGACAGCGTACGTCTCAAGCAATTCAGTGTCTCAGGCGGACAATGTAAAATTAGTTTAAAAAATATAAACAAAGTACCAGAGGATTTTATACGAATAAAAAGTTATAAGACTAAGGAGAAGATAAAAATATGTTATTTTTACTACAACGCTAGATACGTCTCTCAACCGACCAATCTGTATATACAATCATATCACCTTCCCTGGAATTTTCACTGATTAGAGCGAGTACCTCCAACTCCACCACTGTCGGATGCCATTCCCTGCATTCTCTACTGAGTGTTATTATTACTTTGAATGCTGTCGGACAATCTAAGGGCGCACGACTCCATTCCGTACCAGGTAGCACATCCTCCAATCTGCACACACTCTGTATAATATCTTCTGCGCGCCCCATCCACGACTTTCCTTTCTTAAGTCGACTGCCTTTCACTTTGAGAATTTCAGGGTGTAGAGGATGTTCTTTATCAGCGTTGATTTGTATGTAGTCCCAGTGCAGATCTGTATTTTTTGCTCTGCAGTTGGGCAATTAAGTAAGTATCGCATAGCTCGTGCCGACGTATCTCTCGTACACCACAAAATATTTCGCATTGCCTCATTCTGAATTATATCCAATCTTTCTGTTTGAGTCTGACTCAGTGTTACAATCGTCAGTGCGTACTCTAGCACCGCCACCACAATCCATGATACATCAGAAATAGCAGCCTCTGTTCACATTGAGCAGCAGCCATATAAGACCTTTATAAGCCTTTACAATGATTTGGTCAACATGATCTTTCAAACTCTCTGCGGTCCAACATAACCCCTAAGTATTTCATTGTGCCGGTTCTCTCGAGGACATCCCCGTGTAAATGATAAGAAATAATGAACGTGAATGATAAAAAATAATGGATGTAAATTATAAGAAATAATTAATATAAATGATAAGAAATAATGAATGTAAATAGGGGGGGGGGGAGAATGTTCTATGTCGCAGGAACAATCGGAGCTTTACAAGAAACACAACAGGAACAAAATTATTGCATTAAAATTTTTTTTTAAAAAACAACGTAATAGAACGCCCCCAACAACCATTCATCATTGAACAAAGTACATATAACAAAGACAACAGAAGACGTACAGTTCCAAATTTGTCCTTTGGATCACAATGCGTACCAATGGATGTGTTGACAAGACAACTGTGCAACCAGACCGTTCATAAAGTAATAGCAACCTACTGAACCTATTTATGTTGCATAATAAATAACTGCAGTTTAAAAATGTTGGGTTGATTGCTACTTCCAGAAAATGATATGCTACCAACAACCTATTATTGACTCGAACCAGGACCGTTAGGGCAAAAGGTCAATGACCGATGCGAAAGGCGGATAATTCTGATTTTATTTCATTGCCTATTCATGGTGTAATCAATGTGTCACTGTCAAACAACCAAGAATGAGTCAAAACTAACCTAAATAACATATAGGTGGATACAGGAACTAACGCAACTGATCACAAACAATTGAGTGGAAAAATAATGTCATATTGTTGGTGAGAAATGAGTATATTTTTGGAGATTATATATCAAATATGCATTGTTAAAAGAAGTGCGGGGGGAGGGGTGGTGTTGGTTCGCATAAAAATATAGGCTATCCATTTTTGTTAAGGCCTATACCATATTCTCAAAATTTTTAATAGAAAAAAAACCCACTGATTATTAGTAGCTATAACTTGGGGCGCTTAACATAATTCTTATAATTTAAGAGAGTTTTCTTTAATTGAAAGAAAACCAATTTTTGCTACCCAAAAAAAAAAAAACAACAACAAAATAATTCAGAAACCATGCTTTCAGACTACCATCAGACAGTGTCCCTCAAAAACATAATTATACAGGCACGATGGTTATAAAGCAGGAGCAGACGATGCAAACAATGGATTACAGAAATAAATGAGTCAACGAAATAAAACATATATGAAACATAAAAAAGCCATCTTCAGAGAACTCTTCTACCACTGATGCTGCAAAGCAACGAAGCAAATACGGCGAAAAGAAAAACGAAGAAGACTTGTTACTGCAATATGTAACGAATTACAGAGGTGAATGTAACTGTGAAATTAAAGATTGCTTAGTTTTAACATTTACCACGTTGTGTTAATGGCCGATTTTATATTTTACTTTCTAAAAATAAAAATCAGTTCTTATGAATTTATATTCTTCCATCACGATTGTGAAAGCAGAATTTTCACGAATTAGTCACGCGCTCAAATCCTTGCACTTTTTTACTGTAGTAATTTTCTAGACAATATAAATTCGTTCAGTAGTTTGCCATTTCTTTCTGAACGGTCCAGATGGACAATTGCCTAAGGTGGGATTCGAACTCGGTATCTTGGCAGATATTTGTCCCAGCCGTTACAGAGCCGGACATAGTCAAATTAGTCATTTTAAAAGACTGAATTTCCTATTAGCAAGTAGGTTTGGATGCCTTGTTGAACAGACCTACATATCGTAAAGTCACAGAACTTACACAGTTTTGAAAATGTCTATTCAACTTCTATACAAATTTGATTGGCATGCGTACATCACCATACGAAATGTTTGTTCGTCAATGAATAAATATTAGTTTCAACCCTTCACTGACCTTTCACATTCCGCATGCACTCTGGTGTTAGACAAGGATGTGTTTATCCGTGACCATACGAGTACTACGTGAGAATATGTGACCGCGTTAGCACAGTGGTTAGCACACTGGCTTCGCATATGAGTGGTCGTGGGTTCATTCCCCAGTTGAGGCGGAAATGTTTTTCAGATCGCAACGGCTCCCGGGTCGACCCAGCCTTAAATGGGTACCGGATTAATCCGGGAAGTAAAGACTGAGAGGGTGAGGAGATGGCTACCGCCCTCATTTGCAGAGCCTCTGAAATGTGAAATCGCTAACATCTCATACCCCTACGGCATTAATAAATGCTATGGATTACTTTACTTTTTAGTACTACAGTATTACGAGTACTACAAACCTGATGTTATCTAGAATTGTCACGCATCAGATGGGTCCTCCTGTTGAGACTACTCAATATATAATTAAAATTCCATGCTAAAAATAGCCAAGTATATAAATAATGGCAAACACATCCGTCTTCGGCGGAAGCCAAGTATATAAATAATGGCCCACCGGCTACCAAACAATAATCAAGAACGTAACGAATGGGGGTTCACATTATTTCATAAAACAGGTCTTCTATTCTGCCGAAAGTCTCAGTTTATCTCCCTTCCTCTTAATTACATATATCGATTGTGTTTGCCAACATCAATGAAGAGACAACTTAAACAACCTCCTGAGTGAACTTATTTTTGCAAACAATATCAAGCAATAATATCAACATCATAAGAGCGACAACAACATATACATGGACTTCACACAACATGTAGGGACTTTAACATGAAGAGAAACATAGGGAAAAAAACGATATAATGTCACTCGCAAAAAAAAAGAAAAAAAAAGAAAAAGAACAACACTACTGTTTTCATTGATGACTAGCAACGTTAAAAAAAACACCATTTCTTGGTAGCATCATGCGCGTTTCATCAAATGGGAAAATAGAAACATCAAAGATTTTCAAAATAGATGCAGCGTAGCATAGCAGATATTAAGGCAGGTGTATCCTATTTTCAACCAAAAAAAACACACACAAAAACATGAGAACATGAACTCCATAACTGCAAACGATCATTATACCATCACTATGCTACCAATAGCAAATGTGGATACTTACAACAAAGTCTAAAACAAACTTGTTAGAACAGAAATGGCTTGTCTACGTAGAATTGTGGAAGTAACAATAACAGACAGAATTATAAATGAAAAAAAAAATCATAGGACTAGCAAACCAATGCCAATCAGAGATTACATCAGAAGACAACATATTAAGTGGTTTTATCATGCTTCCAGACTACTATCATATAGTGCCCACAGAAAACATTTCTGTACAGACATGATGTATACAAAGTGAGGGGAATACCATGTAAAAGATGGTTACAGAAATAAAAGGGTGAACAATAACAAACAGGTATGAAGCACACAAAAATAGTCATCTCCATGAACGGTTCTACCCAAGAAGCTGCAAGACATAAAGGGGTATAAAGTAAAAAGAAAGTAAAAGAAAGAAAAAGACTGACCAAATAATGTATAACAAAACGGTACTCCTCTTTAGTTCTTGTCACTAATGATGAACAAATACCTATAGGTCTTAGTTAATGCATTTAATATATAGCTACATATAACAATAAGGAGAAATTCTTGGAAAGAGAAGAAAATGAACAAAAACGTACCGATGACACTAGGTATGGAAAAAGAACTATTAAAGGAAATAAAAAGCAAAGAAATAAAATATTTTGGACATTTAAAATAAACCGTTGTTCTCAGGCAACTTGTGGAGAGTAGCACTCAAAGAACGCAACTTCATGCGACAATCCCAAGGATTTCCGAGGAATCCATCATTATAAGCAAACGTTGAAAGCGAACCCGAAACATCTTGGACATAAAGCGTATAGCTAAAACACTATGACAGGTAGATCCCCAAGAAAAAGAATAAGAAATGAAGAAGAAGGAAGAAAATATTAAGAACGACACCTGATGATGATGAAATATTTCAGATCCGCTGAACTAATTTGACTTTAGAAATTTACCCCTTTGACGCACGAGTGGCGTTTTAAAAATGTTAAGAAATGGCTCATAGAGTTCTTAATTTAAATCCGTGTTAACCTACAAACAAATTGTGGTTAGTTTCATTATATTTAAATTTAGCATATTTGAGAGTGTACATTTTATGTGATTCCCATGTTTATTAATTTGTTTTAGCTAATTGAAACTTTGGTGAAGTGTATAATATCGAAACTTGTGTGCCAACTGGTCATCAATTTATTTAGTGCAGAACATGCTGCTAGACTATAATAGACTTTCAATATGTTTCTATAGTCCATATATAAACTTTCAGCATGTTTCTATAGTCCAGATATAAACTTTCAGCATGTTTCTATAGTCCAGATATAAACTTTCAGCATGTTTCTATAGTCCAGATATAAACTTTCAGCATGTTTCTATAGTCCAGATATAAACTTTCAGCATGTTTCTATAGTCCAGATATAGACTTTCGTTTCTATAGGAATTCGAATAGGAATGTGACAGAATATTTTTGTACATATCTAATAGAGAGCATAAGATGTATGTGTAGGCTTATGTAAGAAATAAAATAGAATTGTAATCCGGTATTTTCTATCACCGGGTTACAGCGTGCCAGGTTCGAAACCACGTCAAGACAACAACAAAAATCCGGGTTGTGATTTCTCGCTTGACACGACCACTCCTCGAGTCAACTCAACTGTAAATGAGTACCTGACGCATGAGTTAGGGGAGGTAAAGACAGCAAGCAAGGGAACTGGCCACCCCCACCTAATAGTTGCTGCGGCTTAGTACATGAAAAGTTATCTTCATCCCCGACGGCAGGTTACTGCCATGGGAATATACCATTATATTTAACCACAAGAATCTACTACTACTTTCAATAGTAAAACGACGGAAGCTTGGATACTTCAGACGGTCAACACCACCCCTTATTTGCTGGGAACAGTCGACGTTGGAAGGAGTAGAGGAGAAAAAGAAAATCATGGTAACATTTAAAACTGGGCCGGTCAAGATTTTTTAAACAGTTATTCTTATCGCTGAAGATGGTTAATAAAGTATTCCCATTAGATGTAAACATATAGCTCTTGACAGACCATACACTTTCTGAAAAAAGCACATCAGTTGAATAACCGAGGTTACACCCGAACTCGTACACGGTTTGTTGACTCAAAGGCATGATTTTGTTAGGGGGTAGGGTTGAGGTTATAGTTCCATTTTATTCCCCTAAGAGAGGCACTGATGTCTTGACATGCCCGATGTAGGACTAACGGTGTTTTCTGATAACATCTGTGATGAAATTTTGATGTGTCTCTCCT
The DNA here is from genome assembly GCA_034231615.1 of Meghimatium bilineatum. Classification (NCBI taxonomy): domain Eukaryota; kingdom Metazoa; phylum Mollusca; class Gastropoda; order Stylommatophora; family Philomycidae; genus Meghimatium; species Meghimatium bilineatum. The sequence goes on from CM067298.1 coordinate 101,287,786, forward strand.
CTGATTTTATCATTCGATTTGAATTCACTCTAATGAGTGTTAGTTATCCTACGAAGACATTTGTTCTCGAAACTCATTCTTTTCTTTTCTGAAGATAAAGAGCTTTTCCAGCTCTCACATCCATATAATAACACCGGAATAACGCAGGAATTAAATAAGCGCATTTTCGTGCGTGTGTTGATTGACTTTGACTTCCAGATATTAGACAGTTTATTAAATGCACTTGATGCTCGGGCAATGCGAGTTGTAATTTCGCATCATATAAGGGAGTATACAGAAATAGTGGTAGGAAAAACACATGAAATCGGGGAATGAGAGAAGTTTCAGAGAAATGCTAACAATTTGAGAGAATAGTAAGTGGCATTTATGGAAAAAGTGAATTTGAACTCACATTTTTAGTGCAAATATTGAGAAAAAGAGATATATAGAGAGAATTATGAGAGAAATATGTAGATAGAGCTTGAGAGAGCGGACGTGAAAGAGCCTGAGGGAGAGGGGGAATATGAGATAGAGCTTGAGAGAGACAGGGGGAATATATAGAGCTTGAGAGAAACAGGGGGAATATATAGAGCTTGAGAGAGAGGAAAGATATATATATATATATATATAAGAGCTTCAGAGAGGGGGATATATAGATAGAGGTTGAGAGAGACAGGGGGAATATGTAGATACAGATTAAGAGGGAAATATGTAGAAATTGAGAGGGTAATATATAGATCAACGTGTGTTTCTATACCTTGGATAGCAGTTGTTATATGGAGTAGATCTCTTACTTTCATGAACTTAATAAATATAGATTGCAGATAGGGTAACGGTAATTCCGTAGCATGTAATGTGTACTTCCGTAATGTGGTGTGAATCTCACAGTAGAAGGTATTATTGTATGTACATATGAAGTATCGGTTATCTTCCTTACAGAAATTTCACAGCTAAGTCAATTACGAGTCATAAGTCAGAAATCTTAAGTTATGTTGATTAAAACGAGCATGAGTAAATGAAGGGAACACTGTTACTTCCGCAAGTGATGCAACTTGTGATGCAACCACTTGTCAATACATTTTAATGTGTGTTGCAAAACGATTACCTTTTAATAATTCGAGGCATGCCGTGTTTTGGTTGCATCAAAACTTTGTGTACCAGTTAAGTTGTTCTCAATAAGTGGTATGTCATCCCCCCCCCCCCATATAAAAAAGTGGTCGTTTTGTAAATGTCAGGCGGCGTTACTGTTATAGCCATAGGGAAATACTTTTTATGATTCTGGTTCTAAATTGTATTAGTAATTACATTTCAAACATCTTTAGCTGAGAAAGGCTGGAGTTGATTCAATAACAATCTTTCTTGTCTTTTATTAAATAGGTCAATATCTCACCTCATGCATAGGCAAACAGGTTGAGAGTATGGTTAACAGACTCTACTGGTGGCTGGAATATCATACGAATCTAAATTATAATTAATCAGGCATCAGGCGCAAATGTTGCACAGATGAACCTCTCTTCAGATTCACACTGTGATGGGTGGCCTCCAAGAAGGAAAAAAACACATTAGCAGTGTTAATTGACATTGAGCAAGTCTGCGATAGAGTCTGGAGAATATCACTTTTTCTGAAGCTGAGTAGAATATGAATAGGTGGGAATATCATTAAATAGATACACGAATTCCTGACAGACAAAACCATAGCCATTACCTATACTGGTACATTATCCCGGAAAAAATACTGGAGGAGGGATTACCTCTAAGCTGCACACTTTTACTTATCTTCATTGATCATCTGGCAAACCACCTCAATGTATTGAATGAATTGTTTGCTGATGACTATGCCATCTTGACTACTGATAAATATCCCATCCTGACAAAAACAAAGATCAACAGAGCTCTACTCACAATCTCAGTACATTGTGCAAACTAAACATCAATACACAAAAACTGTTTACACTATTTTCTCTCGAAGCCAAAAAAACTGCCACAAGATCTGTCAACATCAAAATGAACGGGAAAATATTAACAAAGGAAGAGTCACCTATCTTGGAGCAAAACTAGACATACAACTAACACTAAAAGACCACGTGGAAAATATCAGAGAAAAAACAAGTAAGCGCCTAAACATCATTAAGAGACTAGCAAGTACAAACTGTGGAGCAGAAAACTGACTCTCCGCCAACTGTATTACGGCTATGTGAGATCAGAAATAGATTACAAACCTCTCTCTCCAGATCAGTGTGAGCAACACTACTATCTCATCCCCGAATACAATGCAAAACCAAGTTCTGAGATTAATCTGTAGAGGGATGCGATCAAAACCAACAACAGTATGTTAGATAGTGCAAATGTATAGCCGGATATAACACGGAAAAGAACACCGACAGAAGCAGTAGAATGATGCAATGGACAAAAGAATGATTACTCACAAAATACTTATTGACACTTGGAAAAGAACAAAACGACTAAAACAACCGAGGATGACAAACACCATTTACGGCGTGAAAGAGAACTGGAAAACAAATACCTCGGACCACACCCTTGGGATATCTTGCACCAGTCAACAATCCAAACAAAACTACTACATAAAACAGCTAATAAGGGAACATTATCAACAATCCTGAAGACATGAACACTAGAAACCATGAACAGTTGCCCATCATCAGTTATCAAGGCCCACATTGGTGGACCGGCTTTCAAGGCCACCTGTTGTGTAGGATATTACATCACATACAATACCATGATGGTTCTGCCTATAAGTTCTGTGGAGAAAATTGCTCAAATTATGAAGCACAGATTGAGGCCAGCATGACAGTCACTGAGTTAGTACACCAAAAGGATGATCTTATGGAACAAAATCCATCAGACACGTTCATGTTTACATACCCCATGTCTATTTTGGAGGCACTTAAACAGACCACCTTATGAAAATCATGATATCCTCTACATAGCAAAAGTAATGCACAGTCTTATCTCCGCATATCCAATCAGTGTGACTCTGCAATGAATCCCTGGACATTGCGATCTGGCAGGAAATATAACAGCTGATAGAACTGCAAAAAGAGGTGCCTAAATACAACACAAGCAAAGACCATGTAGTATGAGAACCGTCAATCAGATTTTCAAATACACCAGGGAAATTTGGTTGAGCGTATGTCCAATTGTATATATATATATACAGACACATATATAGGCAAGACATACGCAAGCACGCTCTCTCTCTCTCTCTCTCTCTCTCTCTCTGTCTGTCTACATTAAAATGTGTTTTTTTGTGTGTTTCGAATCCCGGGAATTACCAGCGATGAAACGCTTCTGTTTTCTATGTGTAATTTTATTGTATATTTTTTGAAGTGTGTGAGTGACTGTATCCAAAGCTATCTTTCATCTGCAGAATGGAATACTCCAACTGTCAGCGTTGTGCACTGCCCAGGGAAGACTATTTGCATAGCTTTTTTATTTTATAATGACATAAATTAGTTCATGGAACTGTGATTAGAATTAATATCCTAAGCTCTAGGTACTGTGCTCATGGGTAGCACGAGTGATGGATGGCGTTAAAAAATGCTCTGAACAGTATTATTAGTCGTGACCAATCGACAATATGACATGTAGGCTCATTGGAAAACATACTTCTAAAGTAATCTAAAGTGACTTTTGTACGGGATGTTCGTTGTTGTTGTAATAATCCTTGTCTCAATTGGTCACTTCTCAGTGACTGGAGTACATAGGTTTAATGTCTGACGAAATTACATTTGTGGGGTGGGGGAGTGGAGTGGATGCTAAAGTACGGAAAACCTGTTTATTTGAGTTGCTAGGCGATTCGGTTCCGCTAGAACAGAACTGGTTCAATTTCCGTCAGCCAGTGACTTATTTGATATTTCCCGTGATTTTCATTGGAAAGCAAAATAAAGTGATAAATTACATTTTAGGGAAAAGCCAAATGAGTCACTTTAGAAGGGCGCTTTCCAATGAGCCACCAGGTCTTACATTATTTGTCACGTCTTAGCTCAGTTATGGTTGAGAAACGTTCATATAGATGGATTGACTAGGCCAATATTCATATACTAATTGTATCTCGGAGGTTGTAATTCACTGAACCGCAACCTCCATTATTTTTCTTTATCCTAAAAAGTTATGAAATAACCAAACTGTACTAATATTTGTGGTTGAAAGCAGTGCGCCTCAACATTACAGGTGCCTTTAATAATTCAAAAACAATTCATCAGTACTGGACTGAAGATAGTGATACTTTGTTCAAGCGCCTTGTTTATTTGATAAATGCTGACGATAACTTTATTATCTTGACCGGCTGTATTACTGACCGAGCAAGCTTGGTTTCGATGTCCAGTTAGCTTTACCTCATAATTACTTTGACTGTATTGAAGTATTGACAATAAAGCCATGATCATTATGTTTCGCTAGGTAGCTAGATTTTAATTATGTTGTTATTGATTGTACAAAATCACTAAATAAATCAGAAACGGTACAAGAGACGAAGGGGCACTACTGTAGTAATTTCTAGGACGAATTTGAGATGAGTTATCGGTACATAATGTGCAACGTTGAGTAAAAGGAATGCCACTGTAAACACTCTGTTCCCTAGACATTACCTTACCCTGAACTTGGTATCATATATCGCCATAACTGTATCTGTTTTTGGTGATTAATTATGTTGCTGATACCCCACCATACCATTATACTCAGCTCCATAGAATATTCTCTCCGTCATCCCCTACTTCCTTAGAATCTTTCTGAAAGCCTGCGAAAAAACGCATGGGACAGAAGAGGAATAACAGCTAGCACCACTCATAGTTTACCAAAAAGCAATAATATCATCGCTCCTTCATGCCTGTGAAGCATGGACAGTATATGCCAGACATGCTAGAAGACTCAACCACTTCCACCTAAGTACTGATGAAATCTAAGACTGTAAGCATACATACATTGTTCATGAAGGCGCAGACATACCGGGCAGGAAACATTGTCCGCATGAAAGGTCATAGTCTACCCAAAAAGTTGTTATATGGAGAACTCCAGACTGGCCCTCGCAAGGCCGGAGGACAAGTGTTTTAAAGATACTCTTAAGACATTACTGACCCACATCAAAACAGACACAAATTCATGGCAGAATTTTGCACAAGACAGATCTGACTGGCGTCGCATAATCAAGTAGTGCAGCAGCTGCAGAGAACACAGACATCAAGCTGCACAACAAAAACGCTCTAGAAGAAAGAAACTGCTCAATGTCCCACAGACTTCTTCCACACATACTCAGAGTTTGGTAGGCAATTGCAAGCACGCACATGACTCATTAGTCACAGTCGGGCACACCGCAGACATCGTCATCTTCATCCCAGTTGAACTGAATGGTCATCGTCAACTCCGACGGATGAACAACGATCTTTCCATTCTTCACTACCTGCTGAAATCTGTCACAGTATTGCCTGACCTAAATATGAGCTTCCATTATATTTGTCAAAAGTTGCTTTTTCTCCTTGATCTCTTTTGCTTCCCATGCGAATATTAACACTTTTCTGTAAAACTATATCCATATATCGCCACTTTTGCTGGCATGTTTATTGCTCAAGATTCACATACATGTCTCAGCATTGGATCTATGTATCAATATGATCTTTGTCCCAATTAACACAGATCTTCTTCTTCTGCATTCATTTTCAAACTCCAACAGATTAGCAGGATGTAACCCAGAGAACAGAATTTGATGTTATCAGATCATCGAGATATTTCAATCTGATGACGTGTCCTAATTGTACACAATTTATTTCTGTTAATTTGTGGCTCATGTTTTTAGCATAAAGCCATGATTACATTTTTCATGATTAAGTTCTAGACCGCAGTTTGCACTTAGTTCACCAAAATATCTTATCACATTCTGTAGAGATGTCTCACAATATCACATTCTGTAGAGATGTCTCACAATATCACATCATGTAGAGATGTCTCACAATATCACATCATGTAGAGATGTCTCACAATATCTTCATCACATCATGTAGAGATGTCTCACAATATCTTCATCACATCATGTAGAGATGTCTCACAATATCTTCATCACATCATGTAGAGATGTCTCACAATATCTTCATCACATCATGTAGAGATGTCTCACAATATCACATCCTGTAGAGATGTCTCACAATATCACATCATGTAGAGATGTCTCACAATATCACATCATGTAGAGATGTCTCACAATATCTTCATCACATCATGTAGAGATGTCTCACAATATCTTCATCACATCATGTAGAGATGTCTCACAATATCTTCATCACATCATGTAGAGATGTCTCACAATATCTTCATCACATCATGTAGAGATGTCTCACAATATCACATCATGTAGAGATGTCTCACAATATCACATCATGTAGAGATGTCTCACAATATCACATCATGTAGAGATGTCTCACAATATCACATCCTGTAGAGATGTCTCACAATATCACATCCTGTAGAGATGTCTCACAATATCTTCATCACATCATGTAGAGATGTCTCACAATATCTTCATCACATCATGTAGAGATGTCTCACAATATCTTCATCACATCATGTAGAGATGTCTCACAATATCTTCATCACATCATGTAGAGATGTCTCACAATATCTTCATCACATCATGTAGAGATGTCTCACAATATCACATCATGTAGAGATGTCTCACAATATCTTCATCACATCATGTAGAGATGTCTCACAATATCTTCATCACATCATGTAGAGATGTCTCACAATATCTTCATCACATCATGTAGAGATGTCTCACAATATCTTCATCACATCATGTAGAGATGTCTCACAATATCACATCATGTAGAGATGTCTCACAATATCTTCATCACATCCTGTAGAGATGTCTCACAATATCACATCACATCATGTAGAGATGTCTCACAATATCACATCACATCATGTAGAGATGTCTCACAATATCTTCATCACATCCTGTAGAGATGTCTCACAATATCACATCATGTAGAGATGTCTCACAATATCACATCATGTAGAGATGTCTCACAATATCACATTCTGTAGAGATGTCTCACAATATCACATCATGTAGAGATGTCTCACAATATCTTCATCACATCATGTAGAGATGTCTCACAATATCACATCCTGTAGAGATGTCTCACAATATCACATCATGTAGAGATGTCTCACAAAATCTTCATCACATCATGTAGAGATGTCTCACAATATCACATCCTGTAGAGATGTCTCACAATATCACATCATGTAGAGATGTCTCACAATATCTTCATCACATCATGTAGAGATGTCTCACAATATCACATCCTGTAGAGATGTCTCACAATATCACATCATGTAGAGATGTCTCACAATATCTTCATCACATCATGTAGAGATGTCTCACAATATCACATCCTGTAGAGATGTCTCACAATATCACATCCTGTAGAGATGTCTCACAATATCACATCCTGTAGAGATGTCTCACAATATCACATCATGTAGAGATGTCTCACAATATCACATCATGTAGAGATGTCTCACAATATCACATCATGTAGAGATGTCTCACAATATCACATCCTGTAGAGATGTCTCACAAAGACAGTGCCATCATTAAATCTCAGGCAATTTATATTATCAGACAACCCTCCACCTCACTAATATTACTGACAGATCTTGCACATATCTCAAGTCATTCATGTTGTCCTTCCACCGTACTAATATTCCAGACCCATCTTGTAGATATCTCAATGTTTCACAGTACGCTGACTACAGATCATGTCACAGAACATATTCTAGAGTAAAAAGCTCAATTTTTGTATGAATAAGCAGCCGTAAGTGGTTGAAACTCCATAATCATAGCACAAGATAATTATTCTCTCTACTGTTATTATAATTGTTCACTGATAACATGTTTTACAACTATTCAAATGCAAACTGAAATATTTATTGGCATGGAAAAACAGGATATCATTATCAACTTCTGAGAAATGATTCAGTACAGTTGTGTTCTTAGATCAAACACTTGAGTTTTACTAACAGCAGTGATGTATTTATCAATAACACAACCATAAACATAACACAACCATAGACAACAACATAATAACATAGTTATAGCTTAATGGCATATACAAACACAATGACATGGCTCTACATTACTGACACAACTACACAAATAATTAATATGGTTGCATACACATCACAACACAATTCAATAAACTGAATACTTGTGAGGAAGATCTCTAAAACATTGTGTTATATTTACATTCAGAGAAACAATGTACTACTAAAATATTTTACCAATAACAATACCCACTTGCCAGCATACCATGTACTCAATGAAGCAAATAAGTGTCAATGTTTAACAAACTGACATATCAAGTGGACATATATCATGTAACAAAAAACAAACTAATCAAATTGATCAATGGTCAACACTACAATTTCAAACGGATAATCCAATAACATGTTTAAAAAACTTGAAATGCACAATTAAAGTGCCATTTAGATTTTATTTTCTAGTCCTTCTCTCTATCAGGAAGATATGACAAATGAAGATAGCTCAAGAACAGAGAGAATACTAATTTAAGAACACATCAGAAATAGTGTTACATAAGAATCTCAGATGAAACAAGAACAGTTCAATTAATAACAGGAACATTCATCACTATTATTCTTAGATGTAAAATATATAATATAGGTACTATAATAAGCTGCTACTGTATTCAGGTCCTAGAGATAAGCTCAGCATGTTCTGGCTGTAAGGACTTTCTAGACCGTGTGTGTCAAACTCATAAAGCACAATGGGCCTCATAAGATACTTTGAGTATACCGGCGGGCCACACTAACAAATCTGAGAAACACTGTAATATTATTGAATTATATGTAATTAATTTGCACACCTACTACAACGGTTTTATTAAGCTAACGCCCCACAACGCCAAATATAACAATTGTAATGCAACATTTATTTAAGAACATTCAATAATTTTTACTGTTTAATCAGTGTTTTGTCCTGAGGTGTGAAATCCAACTTTTATTTAAGAACATTCAATTATTTGTACTCTTTAATCAGTGTTTTCTCCTGAGGTTTGATGCCTCTTTTTCATGACAATTTTTCGTATATCTGGTTGAAATGTATTTGCAGTTCTGACCTTCATCAGGGATGACAAGTGTTCATCGGTCAGCCTTGTTCTCTGAGAAGTTTTTGTTAATTTCATGAAGGAAAATAACTGTTCACACACATAGGTGGAACCGAACATTGCCATAATCCTAGTTGAAAACTTTCTTAATTTCGTAAACTTTTCAGGCAGGTATGAATAGAAGCCAGGTATCCCGACTTCTAGATACTTTGCTTTGAGTGTAGAATCAGACTGCATCTCTAACAGCTCTATCTGCAAGTTTTCCTCTGCTTTAACAACATCAAAGTTGAATGGTGCCGAGAATAATGCAAAATGGTATTCAAAAGATGAGAAATCACTAAATATTTCCTGGAACTCTTTTGACAATAAATCTAGGTGACTCTCATATTTAGCAAAGGTAATTACAGATTCAGCATTGGCCTGGTTTTTGAGTTCTTTGCAGTTAGGAAAATGAATCAAATTTTCACATGACAACGTGTCTTCCATAAGCTTATTTTTGTAATGAAACATTTGATATCATAGTACAACTGAGTGATGAGTTTGTTTTTGCCTTGTAATTTCCAATTAAGATCACTTAAATGTGCAGTAATGTCCACAGCAAATACTAGATCCTGGACCCGACTTTCATCTTTTATTTCATCAGTGTTTTTACCTTTCATCTCCAAAAATAAAGTAATTTCTGGTCTTAGCAAATAAAATCTTTTCAGCACTTTGTGACAAGACAACCAACAGACTGCTGTGTAAAATGGAAAATCGGTGAACTGACTATCCTTGTCTTCTAATAGCTGACTGAATTGACGATGGTTGAGAGCATTGCATTTGATAAAGTTCACTGTTTTTGTGACCACACTAAGCACATGATTGAATTTTAAAGTCTTTGATCGCAAATTTTGTTGATGAATAATGCAATGAAAATGTGCAAATGATGAATTTGGATACGAGTTCTCAATTTTATTTCGCAACTTGGCATCAACACCATTATGTCTGCCAACCATATTTGCAGCACCATCAGTAGATAAACATACAAGTTTACTCAAATCAAAATCATAGTCATGCAGAGTCTGCTCGACTTTTTCAAAGATATCTTCGCTCGCTGTAGTCTCATGCATTGGGATTAGTTCAATTAGTTCTTCATAAATATTAAATTCACTGTCACAGGCCCTAATAAAAACTGCAAGCTGTGCTATTCCAGTGATGTCAACGGTCTCATCAATAGCAATAGAAAAATGTTCAAATTTGGATGATGCAGACTGTTGTTTCAAATCATCTGCCATTTATCAATCCGCCTAGCAACAGTATTCCTGGTTAACGAAATATCCTTAAATAACTGTGCTTTCTGTGGGCACACAATGTCAGCAGCTTTTACAAGGCAATACTTTATGAAATCTCATTCACTGTATGATTTCCCACTCATGGCGACCATTTGGCTGAGTTCATAGCTTGCAGTAACGGAAGCGACATTGGCTTGATCTATTTTTGTAAAACATGTCTGTTGCTGTATCAAATTAGCCTTCAATTCAGTGAGTCTTGAAACACGCATTAATCCCTCATATTTATCGCAGGATCGATGGTTGGTTTTATAATGTCTTTTTAAGTTGTACTCTTTTGGCGTGGCAATGCTGTTATTGCATACTAAACAATGTATCTTTCCATTTACCATTGCACAAAAATACTGTAGTTCCCATTTTTCTTGAAATACTCGCCTTTCTTCATCAAGTGTCCTTTTCTTCTTAGCTGAAAGTGCTGTAGCCATTTTAAACGGAGTCAGTTTATGCAGTACTTCGTTAAAACAAATAATATAATTACCGACATGATTCCACAAGATACAATTTATTATTGTTTAAAAATTTTAACATGGCAATAACAATCTGTGTGCTACTTCTGGTCTATGTTGTCAATTGTCATAGATATAAAACCCTTACTAGCTTAAAACAGCCGTATTGTTTTCTTATACATGGCACTATGCCAGATTTATGTTTTATACACCAAGTTTAAAGTATTAAAACTGCAATTTTCACCATTAAATTAGACAATTACAGTATTCTTAGTGTGGGCCACACACGTGCTTGCAAAGGGTCGCATGCGGCCCGCACGTTTGACATGCCTGTTCTAGACAATATTGACTATTTACATTCAATAATTACCATTACTGCCTGGGTGGTTAAACCCCCACCCCCCCTGTGCTGAAGCCTTCTAAAAGGGCAATAGTGGGTTCAAAAACAATTTGGGTGAGGGAGCTCCTTATACAAGAAAATGAAGGTTCTTGTTTGAAACATGTTCCTACATGCTTATTCTACATATTTTACAACTAATCAAAATATTATAGCAACAATTAATTAATAGTTAATTTAAATATTAACTATTTAAGGTTAGGGTAATTGTGTATTTTACATAATTAACCCTAAATACATTTATATTTACATTAGTAAACCATAACATGGTCAAGGGAAATAATCAAATAGGTAGGCATGAATGGGAGTGGGTGGATATCAGTAATTCATGAGGAAACTTACTCATTTCTTCAAATTTCCTGAAGGATCATTCTGTATTAAAATCCAAAATAAATCCTAAAATTCTGTATAAAGAATACTTTTTAACTTGCAAAAAATAACTGTAGTTGTTTCCCCTTTAGATAAAGATCAATAGTTAACACAGTACATAAAAACATCCATTGAAATTCTGTATTAAATGTCAATAATGTCACATTGAATGACACCTCGGTATATGCTGTACAAAAAACATGTATACGGTAATAGTTATGTTAATATGAGTGATGATCAAAATCACACACTCATAAAGATTTGTTGTAACTGACCCACCTGGAATTGTACACGGCTATCTAAATTAGAGAAGGAAGAGTTGCGAGAGAAAGTAAACTAGATATCACAAAATTAAACTCTGTCTTATCTATTTTTCAGCTTTATCCCTTTCTATCTTGCAGCATGAAGGGTAGAAGAATTCTCTAGAAATGACCTTCTTGGGTGCATGCATGTTTGTTCCCATGGATTATTTTATTTCTGTTATCCATGTTATGCATGGTCGGCCTATGGCATTATATTCATTGTGACCATATAGCAACGTTTTTTGGGGAGTGCTCCTGGAAGTAGTCTGGTAGCATGAGCAAACCATTTATTCTGTTGTCTTCTGATGTAATCCACAACTGACATTGTACTAGCTAGTCTCTTAATATTTTATTTTTGAATGATACTGTCTCTAATAAATTAAATCTGAATGATATCATATTCTATATTACACATTCCTATACAAGAGCCAGAACCATCCCGATCTTGGAATGTATTAAGAGACAAAAGATTAAATGGTTTGCGCACATCAGCATACCATCAGATAGCATACCACAGCAAGCTATGCTACATAGATACAGTAAAGGCAGACCTAGAGGTCGACCACAAAAATGATCAACCACCAAAATAAAAGAGGTGACAAATTCCACAATATACTCAGCACACACAAGGGCCTTCTCCAGAAAATTCTTCTACCCCTAATGCTGAAAGGCAACAAAAGGTTTAGTGAATAGATAGAGAGATATTACCTGTACTGTTTTACTATTACATTATATATGGACAGTGCAAGAATGTTGATATTATTGACTAGAGAAAAAATTAATATTTGCAAGTAATTGTCACATGATAAAATGCTAGGAAAATATATTTTTCAAAGTATGAAAAACATATATTTAACAACAATAATAATGTAAGATCTTCTAAGACATGGGATTAAGTAGACAGAAGCAACTATAATATTTGAAATTTACTTTATATAGAAAACTGATTTTCAATTAGATTTAACGTTTAAGGAACCTCTAAAACATTTCAGCAACAATGCCAAAATTATTTAAAACTGTATGACTTGTGTTATTCTTAAACTATGCAACGTTCAGACAAGTTGGGACTATTTGACTGTCGTGACTGAGAAACCGGTGATAACAATTATAGGTACATAAAACAAAAACTTGATGAAAAAGAATACGTTCACCTCTACCCTTTCATATCATACAAAATCTGATTATACTTTCAAGAATAATACACAAGACTGTGAATCTGTGGTAAACACTGCAGTGATGGACAATGACACAGGCAAACCAACACCACATATTAATAGTAGTAATATCTAAAGACTTCATTTTGACTCACACATCAATAACACATATGAAAATACACATATGGTATCAAAATATCATGGGCAATAAAACTTCACAGTGCAACATCCTGAATTTTTTCATATTCATTTAATTTATAGAAAAAAACTCAAGTTTCCATCTTTAATATATAACATAAACCAAAAAAAACAGATCACTGAAATCTGAACATATTCAAAGCAAATGTAAGAAGAAACCAGGCACACACTTAAAATATGAATACAATTGAAACAAGAATATGAATGTATTTTCAGCAGAAGGCACTTAATTTTAACCACACAACTTTGTCATAATGTGCCTCGGTTTTAAGAAAAATAACCATCTTACATAATTCTATTGGTTTTTGGTGAAGTCTAAAGCATCCATGTTGCAGGAACACATTCAATTTGTGAATATTTGATAAAAATTGATAGTTTAACTTAAGAAGGGAGAGTAATGACTTCCTCCTACAATGCATACCGGTAAGTAAATAAAACTCAAGTTCTTTGAGTAGTGGAAAAAAAAAAGTTTAACATGTAGAAATATATGGCCTCAAAAGTAAATCCAGAAATACTATATAGGAAAATATGGAAAATGGCATATAGGCAAATACTATTGCAGGAGAACCCAAGATAAACATTATTTAAAAGTTACATACCCGATAATCTCATGCCCTGAAAAATAACTTTGTGATGTTGATGCTTAGATCTACACAGCTATGATCTTGTAGCTGATTAGAAACTGTTCCAGACATAAGCTACTGCTCAAGCTATTCAGCTATAGATCAACTCTGGTCAGAATTAATATACACTACATTCATTACAAAGCTGTAAGTTACACGAAAAGAATCCACATACAAAATCTATACATTTTTAAAAAAAGATCTGTGGTAGAACATGAATGATCAAAAGTTAATGATAATGTTATTTAAAAATTCAGTCTCATTAACACTAAAATAATACCTGGAATATATTTTGGATTTCAAATTTAGCCACTGCACTATCATGTTTTTATCTCTTCACTTCATAGGAACCCAAGTAGCAGCGTACAAATAATGTAAAATTGAAAGGGTTCAGGACGTTTATTTGTGCAGTATTACATTTGTTGGAATTTAAATGAAGAATGTAATCATTAACACTGTTCCTGCTAAGCTGTGCTATTGTGCACTAGCACACACATTGTTAACCATTGGTGCAGCGTTTGGACTTGATGTTCAAGACGTGCATATATAAATGTGCGTAAAAGTTCTTATAATAAAAAAATACAACTGGTGTAAATAGAGTAAGCTGAAGAATATTAGATTTTTTTAGGTAGAAAAAGTGTAGAAAAGGTAGAAAAAAACAATAGAAAAAACTCTGAAAAGTGGTGTTATATATTTTTTGCCCACATGCACTCATCTGAGATTAAACATTGGTCATCAACCCAGCAAGTTTTGGCTGCAGTGATTTTCTTAGCAATATTTATGTTCATTAATTTTCCATTTCAATCATTTCTGAGCTTCCTGGATGCTCAATTACCTGTGGTGGGATTTTTTCCTGGTACCTTGGCAGTTAAATATACATTCTGTACCTTTCTTCCACACAGCTGGAAAAATGAATGACTTTACAGTTTACTCTTTTAAATTAAAAATTTTTTAGTTTTTATTATTGTGTGCAAGTTTCATCGTCAGAGTTTGTCATCAATCTTTGAGAGGACTAGGAACTTGACTATGCTGCATTTTTAGATAGGTATGGAAGGGAGTGGGTCACTTCACATTGTTCATGAATAACCACACAGACAAAATTGAACATATAATCTTCTTTGTGAGCTACTAGTGTTAAAACTTAATGTTAAGTTGTCTCCTGTAATCACGATGTCTACTAAAGAAGTATGCATCTTCTCTCTTGTCCACAAAAGGAAATGATGCCCAAGTGTTACCTTCATGTGGGGGAGACATAACACCCTCCATGTGCATGTGTCAATTATTTTCTTCATGCAGTTGTTTAATGGTGGACTTTTAGAGATGTATGGCAGTAACCAACTTGTTGCATTTTCATTTGTCTCAAAATGATGGAATGACTTGACCAGTCTTATTGTGTCAAAGATTTGGTGATACTCAAGCAGAAATCATTTGAAAGATTCAACACATTTTTAGTGAAGATATCATGATTAAGTAGTATCACTACTTCAAAGACAGCTGCACATAATTGATAACAGGATCACATTCTTGTAGAATTGGCAAAACAAAATTGACAAGATCATTGGTTTTCTTCTTCTCAGCATTCAGTCTCACAATCAGGATGTAGTCCAGAGAACAAGCATGCATTGTGTTATGGTTTCCAGTTTGAGACTTAAGTGCAACATATATCTGACTTCAGCATTACTTTGACACTCTATGGAATACAAAAGCCAATTCTGCACCTAAAACCTCTTTAGTACTCTTGTGACATGCATGACTTATCACGTTATTGCCATTTTTGTTTACTTTTCTTTGGGCTCTGGAAAAACATGGGCAGGATATTTATTAAATGTTGACTTTGGTCATGCAGAATCTTTGTGTCACCATCTGAGAACTTACTGACAAGGTAAGTATAAGCATGGGTTCTGTAAAGTCCATTTTTATGGAGAATTTGGCCATGAGTAGGTGTCCAGGAAATGTGTACTTAAGCTGTTACCAGAAGAAACAACTATACAGAGTATGTGACTGCAAATATTACATCACTGATTCCTCAACTTTGTGGTAAGGAGTCATGGGAATGCAGTTAATGATCCAGATCAAGGTGCAGTTGTTACAAAATTATCATTCATGAGACCCCCAAATAAAAACCATGTTGATCAAATTAGACTCTCATATAAAGGTCATCAACCTGGAGGTCATCAAATGCCATCATGAAACTGTGCAATGCAAGTCTATGTACAAAGTGAAATTAGCAGTTCCATCACGAAAATGCAACTGCCCATTCTTCCCATCTAACATCTGATTTATACTTTCTCTGTAAAATACAACATTCCTCTGATTTATCCAGCTTCACTTTCTTGTTTTAATTTTTGTCTATTCATCAAGCTGAAAATGCAGTTAAAAGAAATCTTACTTGAATCACAAGATAGAATTATAGATATAGATTCAGTTCACTCCCAAAGATATCCTCCAGAAATACTCCTAACAATGGTGGGACAGTTGGAAAATGTGTGCAGTCACATGGAAAGTACATGTACAGAAGTTTAGGGTTTTTGATCTCCATGCAAGTAACTGTACTCTGTCCTGTCTACGATTGTAAAGAAACTGTGAGCAGACATCATACTCTGCATACATAACAGTATCAAATAAGTGTGGTTAGAAATTGTTGCAGCAACATACAACAATAACATAATTTTGTCATTTAACTGCAGCTATTTGAATCAAAACTCAGGATTCAACTGTGACCATACCCACTATGAAACCATAATGATCTAAATACTTATACGTTTCTGGGCACTGTGGATTTTCATGGTGTAGTTATTAAGACATTTGTCTTGTGCTCAAGATGTTGAGGGTTCAATCCTAAGCAGTGACTTCTTTACTATAAATACATTTTTGGAATATCCCTGGGGAATAATTGCTTGAAACAACAAAGCTATGTGCTATGAACATAATTTCTAAAGGTGGCATGCTGCATCATTGAAAGAGGGGCCAAGTACTTGTAGGGAAAGCAAAGTACAATAAAGTCCATTCTCTATGCCTTTGTGGGAAAAGGGGATCAATTTTGAGAACATTTTCTGTTCTGCTTCATTAGTCATTATGAATATAGACAGTAGTGACTGTTACAAATGGTTGTGTATCTTTAACTTATTAGTTTATCCAGATTAAGTTAATCTGATCAGCTGTTTATAAACTTAATGCAGAATCAGAGTTAAAAGTGTTCTCTGTTAAAGAAATGCATGCCACATTTTACATGAAAATATCAATGACTACCATTATTTGCAAGTATATTGTACAATGTTATATATTTTTTTAACTCATATAAAAAATAAGTTTTCACAATAACATTCAAAATATATTTCAGTACAAGCAGTGACAGTTACTTTTTTCTGAGAAGAATATGGAAGATTAAAGCTACTTTCTCTTATATTTCCTGTTTACAGCATACAAAAGGTCTGCGGGTCTTGTACAACAGACTTAGCACTATGCAACAGTATATTTCTTATATTTGATATGACTTTTATGAGATAGTAAGGTTTTTCTTTCATTGAAAATCCCTCCCACATTAATTTTTAGTCATAAATATTTCCTAGTGTATATTCTGTTGTTCCCCAATCAAAGATTAAATACATAAATATATCTCGTCTCAATTTCTTATTTTTGTCTGCTATCAAATAAATCCCACAGATTATGAAGAGATGCTGTAGCAAACTTGTAAATAGCAGAGAATACTAGATGCACTAACACTGGAGAAATATCAACAAAGCTGTTGGAAGTATGATAATTAGTTGGTCCAAAACTACAGTATATGCTATGCTTCTGGCAGGTTGTGATAACCCTAGGGTACTGCTACACTGAAAAGCAGTGGAAAACTGCACTTCAGAGGCAAAACGTGCATCCATAAACCGTCGAACACAACTATACCTTTATTTAAAAAATACCTGTGCGTTTGTCAGGCTATGGGCTGTCAAGAGTTATCTGCTTACAGTTAAGGGGATTATTTCGTCATTCTCTCCTGTTAAAGCTATGAAACATGACTGACTGGTTTTACTTATTACCGGTAGTTATTTTCATATCACATTACAAGTTTCAACATCCTTATCATACGACCAAAATTAGTGCATTTTTTGTAGTACAGTACCAGTAAACGCCACCACATAGTTCAGATTTGTAAATTCCACTTTAACGGTAGTCACTGCACATGAAAACTTGCTGCTACAAAACAAATATGGCTGCTAACATAAACGTGGCTGTTAACACCTAAGTCTTTCAAGAACCAAGCAGGATGCAGTTGTGTAAAGCAATGGAAAACTGCACAAGTCAGAGAGAGACGACCTGTTTCTAAACTCTGCAGTCTCGACCATAAAATGAAACTGTACTACACAGCTAGAAGAATCATGTGAAAGTGCACAGTGCGCTCACATCAACAAGAAATTAGTGAGCAGTTCAATTTTGCAATTCTCGTCCATCGCTGTCGTCAATATAAATCCGTTTCATCTACTATTGGTCTATTAAAACAATGTCACAAAAATACTCTTAATGAGTACTGAATATGAGTAAAAACAGTGTTGTGTATTGGAATTTGATTCTACGAGAAGTGTGTATGTGGTGGCTACTCAGATTACAGCGACAAAGAATCGGCGATGAAGGCAAAATCGTAGAAAGCCTGTTCACAAAATGGAAAAATTAAGCAGGCTGTGTTCTACCACAACAATCGATCTGTGGCGACTTCTGCAGAGAGACAAAAGATATGTTTTTAGTGCTGGTACCAAATCGTTGTGCTGCAAAACTCCTGCAAGTCATAGAAGACAACGTTGAAGCTGGGTCTATAATTGATACTGACTCTTGAAAAGGATATCCAGCAAGAAAGTCTAGGTTTTGAACATTTTAAAGTAAATCACCAGTACATTTTTGGGTAGGTAGGTGATGAGTTTACTTCTCCTTCGATGAGGCGCTTCTTTCAACCAGTGGACAATGTCCAAGTAGGCTATATCAAGATGCACTATCAAAAGGTATTATAGGTAACAAAGACTTTGCGTATTTACTTCATGTTTTAACATTTTCGTAGGTGATGAGTATACCTCTTCTTTGGAGAGGCGCGCACAATCAACCAGCAGACAAATTCCAAGTAGACTAAATCAAGACTCACTACCAAAAAATATTTGAGATAACAAAGATTTTTAAATAAATATTCAAATTTTTTAATTTAAATTTTTTGGTTTCACTTTTAAAATTTTACTTTGTAGATCCATTCAAGTGTGCACACTCAGAACATTGAATGACTGTGGGTAGCATCAAATGGAGAAACAAGAAACATCATGGCACTTCTCTAAAGATAGCGTGCCGAATTTATGTGGAGATCATGGCTAACAACTACAGAAACCGCATTTAACGCTATTCGCGATTTGAAAGAATGCTGGTCCTCCCAAAAATGTGTTAACTATTTATGATTGTTTCCCTTGTATAATTTAGTGTTGTCACCCTTTGTGCATTAGTTACAGGAATATTTCATTTCATTCAGTTTTGTTAAAAATGTGATGGTTTCTACTGGCTCTGTACCTTTTGAGTTTCGCAACATGCGCTCCTACCTGCGATCAATTTGCCACTTTGTCATGTCTTTGGTGGTGGTGGCATCCTAAAGAAAATCAGTGATGCGAAAGCTATGCTGAAGTTGGATGTGTCAGGCTGAAATGCACAGATATAGCAGCTTGGGATGTAAACTAAGACACATCACAATTCATTCTCTGAACTACATCCAGCTAACCAGAAGGAGTTTGTAAGAAAATGTATGTTACTATATTCAAGACACCACAAGAAAATGCACGTTACTATATCCAAGACACACCACATTTTATAAATGTGACTTTTATGCTCTTGTTCTTTGCTTAATTTCCTCAATAAAATTGAACTGTA
Organism: Meghimatium bilineatum; assembly: GCA_034231615.1. Taxonomy (NCBI): domain Eukaryota; kingdom Metazoa; phylum Mollusca; class Gastropoda; order Stylommatophora; family Philomycidae; genus Meghimatium; species Meghimatium bilineatum. Next base: position 101,307,611 of record CM067298.1, read on the forward strand.
ATAATATTTACATTGCTCTGTTCAAACTTTGAAATATCTTGAACCAGTGACAAACTTCCAAAACTTATAAATACATATTTCATGTGTGCATGTACATTATACATTTCTATAAGAAAATACACCCCATCTGCTGACTGAAGATAACAATGATATCTATTGAATATGGTGATCTACATATAAGTCTGTATGTTCAGATAGCAGTACATCAGGCATCAATATAAAGTTACATAAAGAGATTAGTCAACAGAAACATATACATCAATTATCCATAACTTTAAATCACAAGTTTCCAACCCATGGCTCTCAACCCCAAATAGGGTCACGAAGGGTTTTTTGTGTGGTCACCGGCTGAAACAGTAAACAAAAAAAATATTTACTTTAAAGGAAATTTTCATTTCTAGTGTCTTTAAGTGTGAATAATCTGCTATCACTTTCTCCTTATACCATTCCTGACCTTTCCCCTTCATGCAAACCAATCCATGAAATCCTGTTTCCATAATTTCATATAAACGCCTGTAACATGCCTTTGTACCAAAGCATAGATGGACCCTGAGATCTTTCCTCTGATTGTACTTCTCCACAAAGTAGATCTGCATTCTGCCATCTTCCTAGTGTGTCCTAGCCATCAGTCTTCACAGACTGAGCATAGAAAAACGTGTGGCATTGCCTGTTAATAGTGTTAGTGACTTTGTCCTGTCCCCTAACTTCAATAATTTTAGGTAGGTACTTCATATGAAAGCTGTTTAGTAGTCTCTCCTGGTGTATGTAGGTTGTCCATGTTTCACTGTCATAGAGGGTGCTCTGGTAAACCAGGAGTTTAATTTTTATAGTTAATTATATTTTTTATCTGACCCTTTTTGTTAGTCTGTTCATTGTTGTAGATGCCTTGCCACTCCTGATGCTTATTTTTTGATCCATGGTTAAGTTATTGTTGCCTGGAGATCCTAGATATATAAAGTGATCAACTACCTCTAGCTCATCACTAATGGCAATTTGTGTCTGCTTGATGGCAGCATCATAATTTCTGTCTTCTGTTTACTGATTGCTAATCCAAACACATTGTATGCATCAGAAAAGGCAGCTAGTAAGTTTTGCAGTTTCTCCTCTGAGTGTATCATAATTGCAGCATCATCTGCAAACAGCTAATCTTTTATCAGGACCTTCTTTATCCTGATTTTGGCCCTCATTCTTTGAGCATTGTAGAGGCTACCATCTGAATGAGAATGTATGAATATACTATCCTCCTAGCTGTGAAAAGCTTGTTTCAAGAGGAGAGTAAGACCACAGTCACAACACTGGAATCGAAGCTCTATGGGCCACTGTATAAACTACAAAAGACAGTGAGTTTTATTAAGGAGACAGAATTACAGATATAGACATGTTTCAAGTGAATCAAAGAAGAAGAAAATGTCTCTGTGGAATGACTCAAATATACATAGGAGGGTTTGTGGTCATTCAATATTTTTGGGTGCTCTGAATAAACTCTCATGATTTACTAAGTTGAATGCCATTGTAAGATCAATGAAAACAACATATTTTATTCACCATATTTCTCTTGTAATTGACGTAAAGAAAATATCATATCTGAGGCAGATAAATTTCCTTCGAAAACCATGTTGTGATTCAGGATAAACTGGATGACCTAGAATTTGGAGCTGTTTTTGTTTTATTGCCTGGTAAAATTTATTTACAGCCTGTTTTTCAGATTTCTTCCTAGCTCCAAGCACCAATTGAAACAGCCTGGCAGAGGAAAATCAACACTTTATTGACTTGAGGTTGCCAGGGATGGAGTATACTTCTCCATAGCACAATGTCCGGGCAGAAATATAGAGACCATGTGTTGCACATGCAACACAATCCTTTTTTGTTTGCTTTGTTAACTCAAAAGAAAAGGTAATACCAATACATTTGGAACAAGACAAGCTGCAGGAGCTGCTGGATCAGTAGAGCTGTGCTGTATCTGTCCCTAAAAAAATATGAAATACAACCTACAAAATGTGAGTAGTTTTACATTTTGTTGATGCACTGAAACAACCCATAGTCACATACATGAATGTGCAGACACAAGAATCTTTTTGGAGGAAAATCAATTGTTAAAACAAGTTATAATTTCAATCATCACATGAACATGCTGTATGTTAAAGATAAGCTGACCGGGCTTAGAAAAAATCATTGCTTCTTCTTATTGCTAAATGACTGTCTGCAAGACACAAAAAAACCATACATACATCATCATCATCAAGTGCCGTCTCCGCAACGAAGGTTGGCTGCAACGTATCTCCAACATCTCCTGTCTCTTGTCTTGGTGGTGCACTCTGCTAGACTGTAACCTGTCCATCGTGTAATGTTACTCTCCCACTTGTATCTCTGCCTACCTCTTGCTCGCTTCCCTTTGACTTTACCCTCAAGTAAGGTCTTCAATAGGGTGTCATATCTTTTAATGTGTCTAAAGTATTTTATTTGCCTGATCTTTATTTCTCTTAGTAGTTATTTCTTCATATTAAGTGTCTTTAGCACCTCTTTATTTGTTTTCTTCTCTTTCCATGATGTTCTCCCTATTCTTCTATATACCCACATCTCAAAGGCATCAATTTTGTCTTCTAATTGTTTATTTAGTGTCCATGTTTCTGAGCCATACATTAATATGGAATAGATGTAGCCATACATACAAAGATAGACTGAATTATATTGTTCTGAAAAATATATTTTAAATATTTTTCTTGTATGCTATCACATCTGAAACTTTCTGGACTTTAAGTTTTCTAACAGATCTCCATAAACCAGAGGTGGGTGTGTTCACTGTTCACGCCCACTGTCTCAATTGCAATTAGAGCAATTCAAGGGAGATAAGAGATACCCTTCAATTGTCCCTAGGTGAAATCAGGGAAGGCAAGCCAGAAACTTGGCAGGTAGACATCATCAAGTACCATTTCTGCAACAAAGGTTGGCTGCAACAGATCTCAACATCCCATGCTTCTTGTTTTGGTGGTGCACTCTGCTAGACTGTACCCTGTCCATCTTGTGATGTTATTCTCCCACTCATATCTCTGTCTACCTCTTGCTCCTTTCCCTTTGACTTTACTCTAAAGTAAGGTGTCATGTCTTTTAATGTGTCCAAAATATTTTATTTGCCTGATTTTTATTTCCTTTAATAATTCTTTCTTTATACTGTTGTAAGAACCTCTTCATTTTCTTCTCTTTCCATGATATTCTCCTTATTCTTCTTATATTAAGTCTCAAAGGCATCAATTCTTTCCTCTAATTGTTTGAACGGTTATGGGGATCCAACTGCGATTGATAACTATCACACAGACCAAGATCGTTGCGTGAATGCTTCACAAAGAATGAATCTTTTAATTGATCTAATTGCGTAATGTGGCAAATTTTGATCATATTTGCACAACTAAAATGAGATCTAACTAGATATACATGCTAAACTAGTATTAATGGTGGTCTGATATGTTTATTTTGGACTTGATATTTGCCGACCACGAATTGATAAATTATGATGAACACAAGTTCGTTCCGTGAATACTTCACAAAGAATGAATTTTTTACATGATCTAATTCGTAATGTGGCAAATTTCGATCATATTTGCACAACTAAAATGAGATCTAACTAGATATACATGCTAAACTAGTATTAATGGTGGCCTGATATGTTTATTTTGCAAATTCCTATGGTAAATGGCACACCTGTTATTCTTTACCAAAATGTTCACTCTTAGTTCGGCCACACATGAGGCATTCCAGTTATTGTAGTCCTGAAGGGGCGTTAAAGATCTGCCATATTTATTACCCAGATGACTTTAATGAGGCTGAGAACATACACATACAGAAAATATTAGAAATGAGAGTATCTAGAAGGGAGGGAAAGAAAAGTAAAACTTTTGGAAGGTTCCAAAGATCAAGTAATCAACACCTGACAGAATGGAGAGCGGAGCACTTATGGCAATGCCCCACATGCTGTGAAACTAGTTTCTAATCAAGAATCAAGAATCAAAAATAGTACATTCTACATGTGTTATATGTGAACCATGGCCTACACCTAGTACTGATAGAGAATAGTCAAACAGCTGAGCTAGGCCAATATTGAACAACTTCATGAAAAATCATGCCCTGCAAATGACATTGATCTAGATAACTCTGCTTTTTAAAAAATTAAAACTAAGACTATCTTTCATTGTTTCTACGTGAGTCATTCTTTGGGGTACTGTGTAGAGCAAACCAGTGTGTGCTTTTGTATTACAATTTTTAAAAAACAAGATCCTTCTTAGAAGCTTATTTCACATGATAATATCAGGGTATTTCCTTATTTGAAATAGGCCTATATGTTTGGGGTTCATCGGTTAACCACCTACAGATGTTTTGGTATACCGATGAACTGTTGAGTGTGCCTGCAATGTCAAGTGTAATATCCAGAAATACATTTGAAAGTATAAACAAATATTGTCTGTTAGAAACAGAAATAGATTTCCTGACTTTAATTTGAAAATAAGCCATTGCATATTATGTGAATGTTTCTTAACTTGAGCCATCACTTTGTCACTGTTTCTACATTATCATATGTAATAATTGAAAATAAGAAATATCTGATGGGAGAGGTCTATATAATCTATGCAAAATAGGAAACCGATCTATGGATTCTTTGTGAAGGGGACGGGGCGATTACCGGAAATATTTTTGAGAAACACTGTTCTAGAGAGACAGAACAATTATATATATATATATATAAATGATAATGTCAAAATATTTTATGCTTTAAATTATAGGATCTATTACGGAAATATATACAAGTTACTAGATGGGATATAAACAATGATTTACATTAGATATAAACAATGAACTGAATGAGATATGACAGAAGTTTACAATGATCATATTAAATCTAGATCATTACGATCACCGAAATGTTTTCATGACATGCTAGTAGAAAAAAATGGATACAAATAAAATCACAGAACAAACATTTTCACATTCAAATAAAAGATTCATGGTTGTAGCAAGTTATAGACACTTTGTACATCATTACTAACATATAATATTATATATTCACTATCATATGCCTCATGTGACATATGATAAACACTCCACACATCAACAGCATGCACTATTTTCACATGACACGCCACTTTACACATCATTGCTAGCAACTACTATTTTCATATGATAGCTGATACACTTTACACATTATAACTAGTAACTTGTCACCTTACAGAAAAATGCATAAATCATACAAGTTTTTGCAATATTAAAACTTGTGCTCATAAAAAAAAATCAGAAGTAAATGGATTTTGAACCACGTCTGTTCAGTTTGCGTGGCGTCATTGTTAGATACTACAACTCTCAAATTGATAGACACTTCACACATCACTGCTAGAAACTACAATTCTAATATGATAGACACTTCACACATCACTGCTAGAAACTACAATTCTAATATGATAGACACTTCACACATCATCACAAGAATTTATCATTCTTATATGCAAGAATATATAGACAACTGGCTAGATTTTCTCTCCCCAAAAGGTGCTTAGCTACTACCAACTTCTTGATGGTCTGAGTAGCACAGCATTTACACAGTATCTATGAACACTGTCATTTTCAAAGTATTTTCATTGTTTGAAGATTAATAATTTATTTACACTGTTAAAAATGTACTTATCTATATCAGTAGTTGACCAGACTGCCCAAAAAGCTGTATTTTTATAACTCACAGCATTACTCTAATGCAGAATCAGCCCAAATTCAACCGCTCCTAGTGGCACATTGGAATTTTTCTAAATGTCTTGGTGGTGAAGAACACTTTTGAGCCATACCTACTCTCTACATCACCTCAGCTATGAACCTGGAATAATTCTGTTATTATGTGGCAAACTATGAGAAACTGTCAACATGTCCTAGTGTCTTTTACACTTGTATACTGATAATCATGGTTTCTGAACATGATTGTCGAGTCATTAATCAGCAATCCATTTGTTGACCTTCTGCATAGCTCTTTACTGTCAACACACAAGCCATCTGTTATATTTTTTTACATTTAAAAAAAGTTGTGTCATTAAGTACATCCTCTGTGCTGTGACCTTGGTGTTTGCTCTTAGTTATTATCTTCTAAAATTCTTGCACATCACTGAGAGTTGGAAGTCTTCTGAGAGTGAAATAAAGCTCTGAATTGCACTAAAAATCTAGCACACAAGAATAGAAGAGCTATATTGCTTGTAATTCCTGAGGATTTAAACAAACACACAATAAACATGTATTTATGTGGATTGAACTGTTGCATCTGATTTGATAGCGTGTCCTGTTGTTACATCATATATGACATGATAATGTCAGCTTAATATTTTCTAAAACTGTCTCAAGCTATCACATTAGTTGTTGTCCAATATGGCAATCTTGAGTTATGTCAGTACTGACATTCTGTTCATCCTGAAGTTATTCATTTTTAAATGATTAGTCAATAGGCACAAGTATGTAACTCACTCCATCATTGTTTCTGGTCAGTGATTTGGTTTTTTTTTAGTTTGGATATTAATGATGTTCCTCCTTCACAAGAAAGATGAACATGAGGTAGGAATAATAAGGTCCATTAGATTTGCTATTTGTGAGTCTATAGATGACACAGAAATATAATCTGACCTTGGAAAGACCTATTGCATTATGAATATGAATAAAGGAGGTCTTGAGATGAGGGAAAGTGTCTACTTACTCCTTTTGCTTGTCTCTTTTGAATTGTTTGCAGTGTTCTCTTTTTCAAAGTTTTTAATGCCTGCACTGATCTGACCATACTAGGCTGGGTGGTCAAGAGAAATGGTTTCCCAAAAGCTTGGGTCCATGTTGTAGTGCTTCAGAGATGACTTCAAGAGTAGTTTTTAGAATTCTTTTTCTGACCTCTACTTGATTATTCACCCAAACACAGCTCACCATAGAACAGTCTCTTTTAAAGACATGATGATTTGACCAGCCCAAGTTGAAACCAGATCAATAAGTTCAGAATGCATTTCATCTTGGACTTTGAAATAATCTCCATATCTGGGATATGATTCTGCTATTACATATCAAGAAGTCTTCTCAGGCACTGAATGCGAGATAAGTTAAGATGTTTTACATGATCTTAACAACACAGTAGTCAGCAACTGGAGTATTCAATATACTCAACATTAGCTAACTCCTAATTGCTTGCTAATCATGTCAAGTAAATTTAGACTAACATGAACCAGTGGTTCTCAATGAGAATCATATGGCCACCCAGGGGCCACAGCACTTTGTGGGTAGGGGAGGGGGTTATGTATTGATTGGAAATGGATAGGGACACAAATGAGGAACAAACCTCGAAGAAAATTTGCTCTGAAATAGGACATAGTTAAAAAATATTGAGAATCACAAATGTAAACAATCAACATGTGATTAAAAACTAAGTCATGTCTTACATTAAAGTTTTGTTTGTCACTGTAATCATTTAGAACTAATAAACATTAGATATGATAAATGAAATAGTTTCAATGAAAGAGCAATTTCCCACATGCACAGTAAAATTGTTTAACGAAACAAGCTCAATTACAAACAAATGAGGCAGTCATAAGAGTATATCTCCTGAAGGGCATAGTTACATTAATTGTTAAAGGTAATGAAATCAACTCGTTATCATCATCTTTAATCATGTTAGAACATGGCTCAGTAAAACAATCCTGCATAATTTCCATAGAGTCCAGTTGGCAAAGGACCACCAGCTACAAACAATCTTGCCTTCCATTCATCATAGCAGTGAGTGTATGCAGCATTTGGGTAGTTGCCATGAATGAAATGTTCCCTGTAGCTGGCATCATTTCGCTGTGGACAAAGATTATGAGATATGATACTTTCTTGAACAAAGACATTTAAAATGATTCAATATTGTCTGCTACACAAGACATAGTATAATGTATAATAATTTATTCTCATATGTTTTTTTCCCTCATATTTTTCTGGAAAATATCCTATCCTGGCACAGATAAAAAGAACCACATGATCCAAATGTAAACTTTTTCACTGGTAAAGAGTACATAGTTAACTATCTTTCCTTCGACAATACTAGCAATAAAATTACTTTTCTTTGAATCTAACCAGTAAACTTTGGAAAATAGTGACAACACAAAATATCTTATCCTTCTATCTTCTTCTTGGTATATGTGTAGGTCTTCTTTCCTGTACTTTAATTGTATCATCACCATCAAGTGTCACCTTCGCAATGAAGGTTGGCTGCAATGGACCTCCATCATCCTGTTTCTCCGGGATGGCTGCTGGAATGGAGAGCGGAGCACGTATGGGAGTGTTCCGCATGCTGTGATGCTAATTTCTAATCAAGAATCTTTTTCTTGCCCTGGTGGTGCACTCTATCTCATGGTGTTTCACTCCCACTTGTGCCTCTTCCAACCTTTTGCTCATCTCCCCTCATTTTTACCTTCAAGTAAGGTCTTCAAAAAGGTGTCATGTAATTTAATATGTAAACAATATTTATTTGTTTAATTTTTATTTCTGTTAATAAATCTATTTTCATACACAGTTGCCAGAACCTCTTTGTCTTCTTCACATTCTAAGAAATTTCCAGATTCTTTTATATATTCCCACCTCTAAGGCTTAATTATGTCTTCTTGCTGTATTTCTGAGCCACACATTAATGTAGAGCAGATGTAGCATTTTATAATTTTCCTTTTTAGTTTGTTTGTGATTTGTTTGGATGTTACTAGTTTCTTCATTTCACTGAATGTACTTTTAGGCATTCTTATTTTCCTTTTTAGTTTGTTTGTGATTTGTTTGGATGTTACTAGTTTCTTCATTTCACTGAATGTACTTTTAGGCATTCTTATTTTCCTTTTAACATATGTTTGACATCTACCATCATTTGTTATTATGTGTCTAAGATATTGGTAATGGTCTATTTGTTGCAGTATCTTTATGTATTCATTATAAATATATATATATATATATTACTCTACATAAATTATATTACTCCTTTGCAAGCAAAGACAGGAATGTCTTTAAAAATATCAAGTTTTGTTTGCTTCTGAATCCTTAAATGGCTGATGAGTCCAATCCTGGCTATGAAAAACCAATTTGCAAGTATGATTCCATGACTTGCACATTGAGAATTGGATTAAAGTGAGGGGAGTTGCAGAATGTCATCAACCTCACTCTCTCTGCCCTTTACATATGGTTTCACTGGTAAGATGTCTGTGTGTTGGGGTGCATTAGACAGCATGGTGTCTTTCTGTCTTCCCATGCTCGCAACGCTCTACTTCCCTTCTTGGGTGACACCTTTCTGCCCATTGACCCAATATGATTGGGTACCTTTGCATAGACCATCGCATCCAGACTTTACATATATAGGCTATTAATTAGATGATTAGGGGCATTGATCTCACTAGCTACCCTCACAGATAACTGTCATAGCGGTTGCAAAGGTGTGACATGCAGACAATTGTTATGATCCATAGTGGACTGAAGAGGAGAAAATGATTAGAAGGGTTTAGAGCTGTTTACATTTGATTATGTCCATTCCTTATTCAAGTGATCATTGTGTCTGTAAAAAAACATCTCTTCACCTTTACCACAGACATCTAAAAACATATGGCAACATGTTACTATGATAGTAACACCCTTTCTTCCTATAGGATGGAGTCTGTTCATGACGTTTACTCTCCAATTATTGATACACATTTCAGCTAGCAGTCCAAATGCGCGCGCATGCACGCACGCACAAACACACACGAGACATGTTTGACTGAAACCTGTCCAAGTAGTTTTATACAAGATTAGGAAAGTTACATCAAAAGTTGTATTATAATTAAGTAAAACAATTGTGAGAGAACTTGTGTGCAAAAAGGCTGGAGTCATCAGAATAGGTCACCAATGGATATCAAACATGCATCTCACTGTTTGGGTAGATGGTGAATTCCACCAGAGAAGTACAATTTTATTTACTCATGGAACCATTTGGTTACCGTTGTTATGACATCTGTATCAGAGTGGATTTCTTTTCCTTTTAGAGCTTTTTAATAGTCCAAATAAATGAAAGTCACATGGCAATTGATCAGGGTTGTAGGTTGGATGTGGCAAAACTTCACATCTTTTCCACAGTAACTCTTCCGGCACAACATTTGACATGCAGGCGAGAATAACACAGCATATTCTTCGTTGGCTGTATGCAGCTTGTTTAGTGTGTTCTTATAGCAGATAGCATTGCTGTTCACTTTAGGCTCTTATTAAAGTCTATCAGCAAGAGTCCTTTTTGGTTAAAAAAAAAAAAAGACTTAAACACAACCTTTCATGTAGAAATATGTGATTTGAATTTTTTTTATCTTTAGTGATCCAAGATGTTTTCATTGCACACTGTCTGCTTTGTTGTATGGCTCAAAGTAGTGACACCATGATTATTGGTCTGCTACTATTCACAACAGAAATGCATCACCCTCCACATCGTAATGCTGCAAATGGTTCAAACTCCACCCCATTAATTATTCCTTATGGTGGTCAGTAAATAACCATGGAACCCACTGAGAAAACATCTTCCCATACTTCAGTTTCTTCCAAACCATCATTTGAATTGTCCCTCATGACATAGAAAATTCATCAACTAACTAAATTCATCACCTAATTCGTCAACCCGTACTACTGCACCCATCTTGGCGATGGCTTCTTCTGTCACAACAACATGATCATTCATCACCTGTTATCCCTCCCGAAACAGTCTTGTCTAATTCTTCAATGTTGTCTTCCCCACATTTTTCATTATACAGTGCATGATGATTGTTCTTTGATGATTCTTTGATGATTGTTAGTTAGTTAACATCCTTCGTCTGTAAGAAACTGAATCACTGCTCATTGGTCCAATTGGGTGGTTTCATTATCATACAATCCATGTTGTCAACTGCCTGCACCAGACACTAAGCATACAAAAATAATAACCACAAGACCATTTATTCATTAACCACATGACCATTGCCATGTGCTTATTACACAGTGACAATGTTTTCATGGCCCTCATGTGCTGGCAAAGGTGACACCACATGAGTGGGTTTATTTCAACATGCCTTGTATTATAAATACATTCATATTATATAAATCTTCTTCTCGTTCGCAATTTAGCATGAAACAGCAAACAATTTGTCGTGCAGACATGTTAAATAGGTGGATTGAACGATACTATGGTTGCTATGCATCTCTTGGCTTGGTATCTCTGACTTTAACACCTGTACTTGCTTGGGCAGGTTTTTGGCCCTGCTCGATGTAGAGGATGGCCATACCAATCTTAGTTTCCAGGCTCCACTGGCTGGACTATGCCACATCTCCACTTCAAGAAGTTGGCCTCAATGTGGATATATAAATAAGAGAGGGGGCAAGAGAGAGAAACTTCTTTTATAAAATCAAAACCTAATGTGGATTGTTTTTTCGTCTCTGTACTTAAGGCACCACAAAGCTGCTCAGTCAATTTTTACATAGTTTAAGATATCAGTAAATATAAAGTAGTTCAAACAATGATTTCTTTTCTAAATGCCTTATTATTCAGAAAGTCTGAATACCATCTTCAAAACTGGAAATTGAACAATACACATTGGTGATCTTATAATGTTCAATATATTTTTAAATGATCATACATCTTGATATAAATTTAAAAAATATGTTTTGAAGGGTGAGTATCATCGAAAGAAAACATAAAATAAATAATTAAAAATGACAGCTATACACCTCATTTGATAATGCTATAAGAATAAAGTGATCAACTTACCAACCAACCATGTCCAACATTTAGCTCACAGTGGTTGCCTTCTTTCGTGTCAAGGAAATTTGAACTCCTTAGATCATAGAACATCATTCGACCATCACCAGTTCCGATGGTAACAATATTCTGGTTGAAACCTAGAGATCGAATGCCTGTAGACACAACAGTTCAAAATCAACTTGCTGTATGATTATCTATCTATTGTATTTTTCTTTGCTTTTGCTGTTAGACATTGTAAGATTGAATGTTGGCAGATTTTCAGGCTATGGCATATTTGGTTGCTCGATATTGTGCCATTTCAGAATGTTGGTAACTTTTTAAACCTACCTTCTTGTTGCTTTTCCTCTGCCAATTGCTGTTTTCATTCTCATGTTGCACGCTTCTGCTGTTGGATAATATGGGCTCATTCTCACAGAGTGACAGAACCTTTTCAGTCTGTGTCTTTCAATATATTTCTTCTTCTGCGTTCGTTCTCAAACTCCTACAGATTAGCAGGATATAGTACGGAGAACGGAATGCGTTGTGTCATTGTTTACAGCATTGCTGCAATATCTGCGCCTTTCGGCCTGACACATCCGACTTCAGCATGGCTTTGGGTCACTGACCCTATATGGGATGGGACAGGCAACTCCATCCCATAACCTCCTTAGTCGCCTTTTACGACATGTGTGGAAGGTAAACAGTGTTGCTATTCTTTGCTTCCCTTTCGGGCCTCGGCAACACATGGGCATCAATATATTTGAATACAGACATTGTTCCAACAGTTTTTGTAATCTCTTTATTCTTCACATGATCTCTTCTTGTTCCTAATTAAGATATATTTGAAAATCAATCTTATTGTGTTCATCATCTGATTTCAAGTTTGAAATCAGGCTGCAGCGTCTAGTTCAATGAGTATTTTTCTAGTAGGCTCCTGGGGTTTAGCACTGGACCTATGGAGTTATGTGCTCTGAGCGTACTTGTCAGGCAGCTTGCTGCTTGAGAGTAACTGAATATGTATAAAGAAACATGAGTACAATGAAGTCAATCCTGTATACCCATAAACTAAGATTATGAATTCACAGAAATCACAAAGATAGTACAAACTTATAAGATGACACAAAATTGTTATAAACTGGACACATTTGTATGGCACATACCGATATAAATTCACAAGAAAGGCATGCTGTATATTATTTCATACTGATGCAAATTGTACACATGTACACCTATTAGATATTTGTGGTCTTGATTGTAGAATGGTTAGTAGGTGTGTGAGTGATCTGAGATGTGTGTGCAACCAGCGAGTTATAAGAACCATCTACATGTATACTCTTCGTTATATGCTGGGAGAGACCAAGCACCTATTTATTTGTCCAGAGCACATCAATGATGTTTTAGAAAACTAAAATTTAACTAAGTAAGGCATTCACTGATACTATTCTATATTGACGAGTTTTTAATTCATAGAGAAATATTGAAACTAAGGAAGGCATAAATAATGAGATACTACTGATAAAGTAAACAGACATTAGGACAGAGAGAGATTATGAAATGGTTTTAAAAAATAGGAAGACCAAAAATTACCCAAAAAAGCACCATACTGAAAGAGAAATAATAGGTTGCAAGTTAATACAAGAACTAAAAGTACAGGCTGCAGATTGAATGGATGGAGCATCAAAATGTCTGCCCTATGTGCCACAAACTAATTAACTAAATGTACCATAAATGAGATATCAGTAGTATCTCATTTTTGGTACATACCATTTCATAATCTCTCTCTGTCCTGATCTCTGTTTACCAGTAGTATCTCATTTATGGTATATACCATTTCTTACTGCCAAAATTGTAGAAATTCACACATCAAATATTTATTTCCAGTATTGACATGTCTCATAAACGAAACTTGGTTGAATCTGGTCCAAAAACTGATCATCCAAATTGTACTGGTGATGCCACAAGATGTATTAATGGTGACTAAAAATTCAATGAGAATAGCAATTCCCTATACATGATGCTTCAATTTTATATAATATAGATTTACCCCAATGTCAACCCCAAAATCCTTAAAAATGTGAAAAGAATTTTCACAAACTGCAAAAAGTACTACAAAAATTGTATGGATTGTAGGAATTTACCCTTTTCCTTTCTTCCTTGTGTTAACTGTTTGATGTCTACACCATAAGTCAAGTTCTCAGAATGAATACTGTTACCTAGAGATCTTGAGTTCCATATATTTTTATTTGCTAGGTTAAATCAATGAGCATAATAACTCTTTTTCTCAAATGTTCATACTAGGGACAGTTCTGTGGGATATGCTCAGAGGTCTGTTCAGCTGTTCCACAGTCCTTTAGACCACATAGTTCTATAGTGATAGTCTGTTAGTTGTCACCAAGTGACACTTCAAAAACATGTGTTCCACATAAGTATTATTAATATTTGCTGTACACACACTAACCTCTCTCACCATTTCTGGAAGGTATCTGTAACCACCGGAGTTTATTCTTTGGATTGTACCGATGATCAATCAAGGTAACATATGCTTGTGAACCTACAACAAACAGGCCAGTATCATCTGAACTAGCTACGCAAACATTCTCTCTTTTCCATGGCAAATCAAAACTACTTTCCTGCAATGATAAAAAACAACAGCTCAGACAATACTAGCTCATGTCTAAATATGACATACACAAGATATGAATAAACATGTAAAACAATTTATGTACTAGTTTTATCTTAGTAAATAAAAGTTCAGCAATATTTATAAGAGACCTTGATGAAATCAGAGCTATTTATAACTATCGCATTAAAAAAAAAAGTTTAGTCGCATTTATGAGAGATTCTGGTAGCTAGAACCAACTTTATACAGCAAATGAATGAAAGATAATATAGAAGTTAAAATTAGCCTAAATAAAAATAACAATTACTGTTTCATGACAATGGTGATATTCATAATAAAAAATGCTCATAATTACTTTATAAAATATCATGACTTTCTTTAGTCAGATTTATAATTAGCCCACTTTCCCAAGCAGTTTTGATTTTTATTTAATATGAAAGTTTTCCTTACAACAAATGGATCATGCACATTTTAATCTATGGGATCTGCCTTGTGTGTCCCACTTACGAGGAGCTGTTCTCTAATTTACAGGACATACTTTCTTTCAGGGAAACCATAATATATAGCACAATTATATTAACCTATTGCATGTGAGAACCATGAGCCAATGAATACACTAAAGTGCTAGTCAGTAACTTTGCGCATACGTTAGGTGGAATCCTATCAGTGAAGGTGACCTAGTAGTGCTCATCACGTTAAAAAAATTGACACTAATATTCAACAATATGTGTACGTTGATTTCTGGTTTCATTTTGGAAAAACTGGTTATTAAACTTTTCATGCATTACAACATGCCATTGCTCCCACAACCTATGTACTCACCATATCTTGCACAATATAACTTTTTCTTGCTTCAGTAACTTAAGATAATAATGAAAGTTTGTAGATTTGATGAAATTGAGAATATTCAAGACAATGTGGTGAGACAAGTGAGGGCTATTTCCAAAAATGTCTATAGAGATGTTCCCTTTAACCGATTCGCCCTTAGAGTGCCACGGAGTCGCTTCTACGTGCTGACCCCTAGAGCGTCGCGGAGTCTCTTTTTTTACGTGTATCGTTGCGATCGATAGTAAATTTTGTGTGTGTGCCAGATCTATAAAAAACCACGACCATTGCGTAGGTCCGTGGTTTAGCTTGTTTTATGTTTTAATCGGAGAAATCAGACATAAAAATTATTTATTACGATTTTTTTTAAAATTAGCGGAGTTTTAACCGATTTTCAAGTCGCTGCTCGATTTTTGTTACTTGTTTTGTTGCGGTCGATATTACATTATTAGTTTGCACCGGGACTATTAAAAACAATGACCATTGCGTAGATCCGTGGTTTAGCTTCCTGTTTAATTTTTAATCTACGAGATCGGGGAAAAAATGGATTTATTACGATTTTTTTTTAAATTAGCGAATTATTAGACCTAGTTTTGGAAATGGAAGATATTATTCATATGTACACTGATGATGACAGTCGTAGTTACGATGGAATTATGCACAATGTAGGTAATTTGCGTATCAAATATAACGTGGAGACAGTGAAGTTCTTGTTAGATAGGCCTAATGTTTCCGACAAAGAGATGGACATGTGTGGCAATAATTGTGACATCGCAAATTTCGCCGTAGTGATGTAGTTTTTCGAGTAGAAGTTGAGAGTTTTGTACAAAACATTGGGTCTGTACATAATCTTGATGAGATTACCACACGTTATGAATACTTTAGCATCATTGTCAACAATGAGTTTATCAATTTGCAGCCGATCGGACATATTTGTATCCAATATAATGCAAAGAACAAACAATGAAAGAAGACACGCGCTGAACATCTGCAACTGTCATTGAAATAAAACATCATTTTTTAAATTTATATTATGATGGACCTGTGTATTCTGTTTGAGTATGGCATGTACTGGAGTACAGATGACAGGTTCAACGTTTTGGGCCTTTTTTCCAAACAGGGGATTTGAGAATATATCTCAATATTTTCGTCTCAATATGACTCCTCTACTCAACACCCCAAAGGTAAAAAAAATAATTTTCCCCACATTATGTCAAGTTTGACAGTTTATTATTTAAAACATATATGTATTAAATTATCTTTGATATAAGTTTATGCAAGACTATTCATTTTTCTGTTGATCTGCCAAGTCTGAGTGTGATATGATGAATAGTTTGAAAGAAAATGCAATTTTGTCATCATCATATCCATATTTTGGAGGAGTTGTGCCCCTTGTCTTAGGGATCAGGGATTGACAATTGGGAAATCTCATAAGGGTGAAAGGGTTAATGAAAGAAGCAATGGAATAAGTGTATACAATCACAAAGGAACTAATCTAAAGGAGATAGAACCAACTAATCTGCAAGTCAACTTTTTAAACGCCTCAAAATATCCATCCTCGAACTAAGTGAACAGCCATCTATACTGTACTTCACTGCTATTCTACAGTCTTCATCACAGTGACTCTGAAAGGTCTCTCATTTAACTGAAATTAACTAAAGAATTTGCTCAATATTATTTTAAGTGAAAATATGAACATTATGACAACACATTTTTTAACCATTTTCTATATCATTAAATTTTTATCAACAAATGATTTTTTTTGGATAGTCAACATCTTCATTTACTTGCAATTTTTGTGTAGTTTTTTTGTGTAAATTTCTTTTAGCGTAAAAGAAATTGTTTGAAAAAGCAATAAAATACAGCACCAATGATTGGTATTTTATTAATGCAATGTATTGGAATGGCCTGAATTTAACAGTATTATTTTATTGTGGTGATTCAGCATGACAGTTGGATGGCAAATATAAACAACCAGCGATACACTGATGATACAGTTTTGATAGCCAAAAATTAAAGTTACAAGTAATGATGAATATAATTGCAAAAGAATATCAAAACATATTGCTGAATAGCAGAAAAACTAATGCAATTGGAATATCAAAGAATACATCCTCTAGAATGTAACACCTATGTAGATGGGATCAGTCTGAAGCAAGCCAATATATTCAAATATTTAGGTACATTAATAACATGAGATAGAAGGTGTATTAAATAAGTCAATTGTAGAATTGCCCAGGCAAAGACAACATTTCACAAGATGAAGAACATCCTTTGTAATATATCTTTGTCAATTGAGGTGAGAATGAGAGTTCTTAGATATTATAATTTTTACAACAACAACGAACATCCGGTACAAGATTGAAGTATCCTCCAGGAACACAATATAGAACATCTATATTCCTATTACAAGGACCTAAAGGCCTTCTTGTAAACATAAATAACATAGAGACAGAACAATGTTGCTTCAAATAATAGCTTATACAAATAAATTCAAGTAGAAAGAATGAGGATAAATGAAAATAATTCTTACAGCTGATGGGAATTGAACCAGGTCACCGAATCGCCTTGCAACTCAAGTAACAGGTTTTCCATACTTGACCAACCACATCCCCCCCCCCAAAAAAAATATGTGATTTCGTCAAGACATTCAACCTGTGTACTCAAGTCGCTGAGAACGGACCAATTGACACGAGAACTATTGACCCAATTAGAAGTTATAGAGAACCAATTCTGATGTATGGAAATGACTCTTGGACACTCAAAAGAACAGTGAAAACTTATATTGAGCCTGCACAGATGTGGTTTTATAGAAGTATATTAAGTACACCATGGACAGATAAAAAGCGCAATGAAGATCTTGAAATAAGTTAATTAAAAAAGAGAGCTGCTTACTCGCATCGAAATGAGACAGTCCACATTTTTGTACAATTATGAGAAGAGGAATGATGAAACACATTGTAACAACAGGCAAATTGAAGAGCAAGAGGGGTAGGGGAAGAACAAGAGAGAAGATTCTTGATAACCTAGCACTGTGGCATGGCAGAACATCGGTATTGAAAATGATTGACAGCACACAAAATATAAGGCTGTGAAAAGACATTATAACCAACTGTACAAAGCATAGACCATTAGAAAACGATTCAGCACAATGATGACTGGATAATTTGTTAACTATATCACTTTATGAAAACTAACACCAAAATACAGTTTAAAGTAAGTAAACACACAAACATACCTGTTTAAATGTTTGGATATCAAAGAAATGAAATCTGGCATTCATGGATAACACTCCCAGCAACTGGAAAAATAAATCATTCAAAAATAACACAGGATCAGAATTAGATTTTTACTTATGACATACAAATGACATATCAGTGTTGTAAAAGATTGCTCATAAAGTAATTTCCCATATTTTCCTCTCATCTATAGTATGTCTACAACATTTTCTACATGTAATCTTAATTTGCATGTTTATCTAACACCATTTATATAATTAGTCACCAAATCATAATTGCACACAATATACATTCATAGGTGCTCCGATCTTCCCTAAGTATATTCGCAATTACACAGCAGCTGAAAGTTCCAGTTCTATGTTGTTTGACAAACATTCTTCTTCTTTCCTTCCTCTTTTACCCTTTACGGGTGTCGAGGGAGATACAATGTTCTTGTTCTCACTTTTCTGGCAGCTTCAGATAATGTTATTTGGTGTTCGTGTAATGTCTCTTTGATGTTGTCAATCCAGCATACTCTAGGTCTACCCTTGGCTCTTCTTTCTGCTTCTCCTCTCTTCATATATGCTTTATAAACTAATGAATCACACGGCATATAAACTAATGAAACATTCTTCTTAGTCCATAACTTCACTCATTTCTGGCGACACCCCACATATCAAGCTTAGCATCATTATTCTGGACATGGAAAAGGAATTATCACCCTCAATATACTGCTTATATAGTATTCTGTCAAAATGACATCTATTTACAACATTGCGGTAGAAAAATGAGCTGTAATTATATTCTTCGAATGTAGCACTTTATGAAAAGATAAAGTGGGTGTGTGTAAGATTTTTCTTCTCCTTCTTTCGTTCACTTGAAACATGTCTATATCTGTAATTCTTTCTCCTGAAGTCTTTTGTAGTTCACACAGCGGCCCATAGAGCTTTGATTCCAGTGTTACTTCCTTTGGCCAATATGTCTGCATCAGTGTTTCATACTCAGAACACTCTTGAAGTTTATGTTAAGCACTCTGTGCTGCCTGTCCACATGTACACATGGCTGTGTTGCCAATCATGAATTTTGTGTACATATGACTGTGGAGTTTGTTGTGTCTCATTCTGAGGCGTAGAATTACAATTTGTTCTTATCTGTTCATAATGTGATAGTCATCTTGTGTTGGTGAGTGTGTGGTTTTCTTATTGACTTTGATCATCTATGTTTTCTAATGGTAGGTGATTGGTATATCTGGTTAGTCTTTTTCTGATGTTAGGTGATTGGTATATCTGGTTAGTCTTTTTCTGATGGTAGGTGATTGGTATATCTGGTTAGTCTTTTTCTGATGGTAGGTGATTGGTATATCTGGTTAGTCTTTTTCTGATGGTAGGTGATTGGTATATCTGGTTAGTCTTTTTCTGATGGTAGGTGATTGGTATATCTGGTTAGTCTTATTCTGATGGTAGGTGATTGGTATATCTGGTTAGTCTTTGGTAGCACCTTTCTTAGCTAGTTGGTCTGCTATTTCATTTCCTGGTATTCCACAGTGAGAGGGTATCCACTGCAGTTACCCTATACTGGTAAGACAATGCATTAAGTAGTTTTTGTAAATGTCTGTTAGTTTTCCAGACTGGAGAGTTGAAGCATTGACCTTGCATTTGTCAGGAATACCACGGGCTGTGGGCCAGGGTTGGAATTCAGCAGTTTTTCAGTTGCCACCCTAACTGCCTGGATTTCTGCATCATAATTATGTGTGTAAGATGGATTCCTCAGGTGTGTGTGTACGATGGGGTTTCTCAGGTGCGTGTAAAATGGTTTCCTCAAAGTCTCACAACAAACAACAAATTTCAAAGAAAATAACATCTATTCGTACTACAAGGACCTAAAGGCTTTCTTGTAAACATAACAAAAAATACATTTTCAATCTGTACGGAATTTGTACATTTTGATTCTGTAAAAAAATAACATCCAGTACAATTTCGCCCCACAGAAGTGATTACAAACTTTGTCTATTGGAAGAGTAATTCTCATAAATGTATAGTAATGTTAAGAGGTGAGACAATCAATTCAGATGCGCACACCAAAAAAACACTACTATCAATATTTTGAACCAGCACAATAATTTCTGGTCTAATTTATATTTGAATACTCAACAGACTATCACCAAATGGGGTTGAACTTTAACCTCCTCAATAGATTTAGATTTTATGACTTCAGAATGTTATCTCTTTTGACCCTATTCTGATGCAGACAGATTTGTTGGGTAGATCATTTGATATGTATGCCAGACCATCACCTGCCAAAGATACTTCTCTATGCTAAGCTCGAGGAGGGTACACAACCTCAAGGTGGCATAAAAAAAATACAAGGACTCGTTAAAGACCTCTCTGAATGCATTTGAAACAGACCAGGATACATGGGAAGAACTTATACAAAATAGATCTAATGGTGCTCTACAGTTAAAAAAGGCGCATCATCTTGTAAAAAGACGAGAAATGCAGCAAGTCACAGATAGACCAATATCCTACAGTGGTCATTCAATGCCCAAACTGTCTAAGGACATTTGCAGCTCGAATAGGGTTTATTAGACACCTATGAAGTATTAGGCATGGACATAATTATAATTGAATTTTCAAAAGTGGATGTAACAAATGATTATCATGACTTGTGATGGACGAACATCTTTTTTGACCACCACAGGATGTGCTGCTTAGGAGATTTGAAGATGACAAGAAAATAATTGAACAGAATGTGAACAGAAAATTAGCGCAAGAAAGTATGTATGGGTATATATTGTTAAGTGCCCTTTTAATAAGATAGAAGGGGAATAAAAAAAAGGGAGAAACATACATTTGTACAGTCAATACATATTCTACACAAGTGGTTTTATAGCGGTGCTATGCAAAATTGCAAATTAAGTGCAGGGGTGGCAGCGCTGAATTGTGCTTTAAACTTTAGGACCCTGAATTAAAATTACGCAATATTCCTGTGGGGCCTGAATTTTTTTTATAGAAAATTTGCGTTATTGATGGTGGGTGTTTTGAAAACGCAATAACTTTTTTGTTTTAAAAGATATCAAAATAATTTTTGCATATCTAAATGAAGGATGAATAGTGAATATAGTCATGTTTTTTTTGTTGTTGTATGTATGAAATGACAGTTGTGAGCAAGTTGTAAAGTTGAAATTTGGGGGAAAAAAAACACAAAACCCCATTTTCAATTCGCACATATAACTACTTGATGACCCTAATACTTGAGCAATGTGTGGAAACATTGATAATATCCTCCTAAATACCTATACTTGTTGTATATATATTGTTTCATATCCAAACTAATATAATATGGCCTAAAAAAACTAATAAAACATGAAGAAATCGTATATAATGTCCGTCCGATCAACACTAGGTATAGGCAAACACACAGCGCAATTATTGTCTATGCACACACGTGGCACCCCTGATACATATTATTTTTGTGTTTTTGAACGAATACACAAACATTCTTATCAAATAACAACATATTAAACACACAAAAAACAATTAAAACATGTAGTCACAATCACTTAGCCATGCTACTCAATTTGATAGTAAAATATGGCAACAAAATGGCCAACGTCGCTCTAGAAATTCGCTGATAAAACCAGCTGGCTTTCTCTCTTCTCGCAATCGTAATGTGTAAAGGAATTCGACTTTTAAACTGTGACGTATTCCTAGCCTCGTGTGGCAGGTTTTATACGCTACAGGATCATTACTTCGTGACGTTTCGTACTCGAGAATCGGGCCATATCGTATGTAGCCGATTTGCGCCAATAGGTACAATGGGCTATACACTCATTGGCGCAAATCGGCGCCTATAGAGACCTAAAGGTTAATGCCAAATGAGTATATGTCTGCTCAAAGTATTTTTGATTTTTTTATGTTAGTGGCCATTCAACAGGCGGCATACCTGGACGCCAGAGAATTTTTTTTTATTTGGGTTTGGGGGTGTAGGGGCACAGGAGTTCAAATTCACTACTTGAAAGAAATAAAACAAGAATTATAACAATAAAGTTTAAATAGTTGGGTGGGAGCATGGAAGAAAATGTGTCCCAAAAGGGGACAAAATCTTAACAAAGATTTATTTGCATAAAAAGTCTAAACCACTTTATTTGTCGTCTTGATATATGCAATGCAAGATGTTGCAAATATTCTGAGTTTGATATAATTTTTTGGTCTAATCTGGTATGACCAGCAGCCTTCCTCCTACATTTCATTTCTCAGATACAAGTTTTCTTTTATGTGAAGATATTAAGACCAGGTTTAACATATGTAGCATAATGTTGGTATAAATGTAGTATTTATCATTTGTTTCTTGACTTCTATTTTAATCTTGAATTGATAGTTGCTAGGTCATATATTTGCCTGTTGACATCTATTTATTCAACTAATCCATCTATACTGTGAGTGAATGTCATACACTATACATGTCCCTTTACTTAATGGCAAATGTGGTTCCACAGAACCAAAATCCACTAGTAGAATAGACAATAAATGAGTGATGAATTAACTTATATCGCCTGTACCAGGATTGCATCTTCTGATCACATTTATCAGCATGTAAAGGTTGGCCATTCATGAAGGATATGTTCATGGTTCTGCATCCCAGATCCCCATAGATATTTATGTATATGATTGACTTGAATGACCTGGAAGTCTGCAGTGTTTTTACATTGGGAGTTTGTGAATTGGATCAAGTCTGTTAGTTTCCCCACAATGATAGATATATTGGATGTGGATGATGGTTTAAAATTTTCTATATGATATTAGGTAACTGAATTATTCCATTTTGATGCCTTATTTACATAGAGCACTGCCTCCTTCATTCCACAGAGAGAAGGTAATATAAACAACACTTTGTTTTCATTTTATCAAGTAAATTGACCATTCTACAAACCTGTTTATTCCTGCCAAGAGCAAGTGCTCGAACTCTCATGGCATCTTTACATTGTTTGGATATGCACGGCTTTATTAATCTGTGACCAAGAGGATGTGGTTTGCCTTCAGTACCAGTTGTGATGCTGTCATAATTCACACGCCACAAAGCAACTGTACTATCCCTCGAACCTATCAAGAAACCAGTTCATAAACATTGAGTATTTTAACAATGAATATTATTACAGAAGTAACTGCTGAGCTACATTGATTTACAAGCATCTTACAGACAAATTTATGAGGGTTAATTGACATGTGGAAGATCTGAAAGTCTCACTAGGTTCCACCAGACCAACCATCAAGCAACAGCAAATTCTTAGATGACATGCTTTTATAGTAAAGTAAAACTTTCCTTGTGTGGGAGCTTCACTGCACCTCATTTTTAGAAATTTCTTTACCCTTTCTGAGTAGGAGGTTTCTCATAGCACTGCATTCCACTGAGTTAGAACCTTCTGAGTATGAAATAGATGGCAGTAACTGCAGCAAAACTGAAATCCAACAGGTGAGACTAGGAAACAGTGATGAAGTTTTGCTAATCATTGGATACACATATGACAATACACGAGAATAGACATTTCGACTAAAATGTTTCATTTGTTATGTTGTGAGTGTGTTTTTGATAAAGGTCTTTTTTGGTTGAAAAATTGATTTTCATGTGTTATGATGTGTTTCTGGTGATTAGCAAAACTTCATCACTGTATTTCCTAGTTTTGCTTGAGTATGAAATAAAGCTCTGGAGGATTCACACCCCCAAATTGCACAAAAGAAACAAGAAAGTATAGTTCCATTGCTAATAATTTATGTGGATTGAAATAAAAAATAGGATTAGTACAAGTCATTGACTTTGTATATCATAAACTAATATCCCACTGATTTCTTTCAATCAAATATTGAAAACACTAACAAATTGTGTTCCTCTCAATACATATTTTTTATGCGAAAGCTTAATTTAAATTATGTTACAAATTGTATAAATAAATTTTTTGCTTTAAAGGTATTAAACTGACAATGTACAGAACAGTATCAGAATCAACTACCTTCTCCAGGATGTAAAGAGATTATATAATATAGAAGCATCAATAATTTATTATTTAAAAAAAATAATGCAACAAAAGGGATTTTAACCATGTCTGCTCAGATAGCACCTACAGATGGTGAGGCGAGTAGGTGTCATCTGAGAAGACCTGGTTAAAATCCTGTTTGCTGCATTACAATTTTTCTAGGATGTAACGACAATGTTGGAAGTCTGTTGATATCCGAAGTTCATACATGTCAACCTCATGGTGCTGGTGACTGAGAATATGTCTCTATAAGGCAAGCTTGTTAACAAAACAAGCAGCTTTGAACACACATAGGTACTTAATCATTACCAGTATATTACAAAGGAAATTCATAGCAATGCAAAGAGTATGTGAATTGGAAGAAATAGGAAAGGGCAGTGAATGGGTGGAGGTAGACACTGAGAAGAAATCATTGACTAAAGTAATAATACAACTAGATCAAGCGTGTAAAAAATGGATGGGTGTTAAACCCCAGGTTACAGTGCATGAATTTGCCCAGCTACACTCGAAACCACAAGACATAATTATATACACAGATGGCTCCATTAACAGAAACACATAAAAGCGGTTGGGGTTTTGTTGCCTACAGAAACGGCATGAAGTTGGTTGAGAAATCTTCAGCATATTCTACTGTCACATCGAGCATGAGGATGGAGATAGAGGGAGTTACAGCAGCTCTTAATTGGTTGATAACTGATACTTCAACACATGCGGTAATACTCACAGACTCTCAAAGCATGTTGCGCAAGATAGAAAAGTTCATGCTAAGAAAAGAATGGTGGGACTTATTGAACATCTCAGTTGTCAAGAGCATTACATGGATATACTGCCCTGGTCATGCTGGAGTCAGATGAAATGAGAGAGCTGACTTATTGGCAGGCAATACGGTGATAGATGGCACTTTGCTGAGAAGAGATAAAGCAGACTTGATGAAGGCAGTAATAAATTCATTTCAAGATGAAGATGGTGTCAAATGTACACATACAGGGCTGAAAATGTACACACACAGAGAATGTTAGAAATGGGAGTATCTAGGGTGAGAGAAGGAAAAGTAAATATTTTGGAAGTCCCGAAGAACACACAATTCAATCAACACCTGACCGGGACTCTGAGTCTACATACACTGGGATGACGGCTGAAACAGAGGGCGGAGCACTTATGGGAATGCACTGCATGCTGTGAAGTCAGTTTCTAATCGAGAATCCAGATTGGTTCACATAGATTCTATTGATATATATTTTATTGCAAGTAGGAGATAATTATGGTTTTTGTTTAATTAGTATGGCCTTTGTTTTGACATACAGATTTTACTCTCATGATGAGGATAACACTGATAGGTTGTCCATGTGCACATAAAAATTAAATCAGATATTGACTCTCAGATGTGAGGGATTATTTTAAACCGCAAAGGGTTTGTGGTCGACTCAACCTTAGAAAATGTGTAAAATAATTAAGATGAAATAGTGAAGATAGCTGGTGTCAAGCTGACTTCCAAATGTGATCTTCAGAAGTAAAATATGTGCTGTATTCTACAAATATCTTAATGGTGAATTGAGCAAAGGGGTTTAGCTTACCTGTTACTATATGTTCATCATCTACCCATTCCATGTCAAAAAGCCAATCTTTGTGGCCATGCTGAAAATAAAGTTGACATAATTGTTTCAGAAAAATTTACTCAGGCGCATTAAAAAATCACTTTCAGACAAAACTATTAATTTTTCAACAGAACTGATATTTTTTCCTTAATGCAGAATTACTACAGGTCATTTTTCAAGTGAATCCTATTTCATAATATATTGTGTTCCATATTCATCCAACATTATGATTCATGTGTTTCAGTCATTGGAGTCTTATGTTCTTATGTCCCTGATAGGTTCAACAGCATCAAACAGATTGGGACTATGAGGGATAGACATAGTGAGCACATCTTTTAGTTAGGTCTAGGGAGTTAGAGCATGTCTCACAAATCAAATATCAGTGTGTTGCTGGCACCCAAAAGGGAATTAGCAACAATGTGACCTGCTATGCATGTTGTAGGTGAGAATTAAGGAGATTTTGGGAGTGGAGTTGCTTGTCCTATCCCACAGCTCAAAGTGACCACTATGAACAAGATGATTTAGGAGAAAATAGTAACAATAAAGGTAAGTTGTAACAAGAATCAGTGTTTGATCAAACATAAGAGCTTGACTGCTTAGTCAGAGTTTGAACAAAAATTCTCTGAAAAGTACTAGGTTATCTATAACTACAACTACTTAATCATAACAGTACCATTTCTTAGCTGTTTGAGTGTGTGAACATTGATACCCACCAATTTATTGCATGGATCAACCATATGATTTTTTATACTGCACCATTTGGAAGATGGAAATCAAACTCCTGAGGTGGATGACAGGTAACTTTGTCATTAATTTACTATAGCTCCTAATAGTCTATACTCCTGAGGTGGATGACAGGTAACTTTGTCATTAATTTACTATAGCTCCTAATAGTCTATCTATCTATTCACTAAACCCTTTGTTTCCTTTCAGCGTCAGAGATAGAAGATTTTTCTGGAAATGGACCTCATGTGTGCAGCGAATATTGTGGAATTTGCCGCTTCTTTTATTTCAGTTGTCCAACATTTTAGGGGACTGCATCTAGGCCTGCCTTCACTGTATCTGTGTAGCATACCTTGCTGTGATATGCTGCCTATAGTAGAATGCTGATGTGTGCAAACCATTTGATATGTTGTCTCTTAATATATTCCATGATTGGGATGGTGCTGGTTCTTTGGCTATTGTCCTCACTCTGCCTCTTAGTGACATTCCTAGGATTCTGCATAAGTATGCCATTTCAGCTGTCACAAGTTAAAGTTTAAAATTGCCTAATAGTAGTGGTACTAATAATATATTAGACTGTACTCATTTAAACATTCTTTAATAATTTGCATCGCAGAAAGTAACATTTCTTATTTCCTCTCCATAGATGGAAATTTCAGATGTTATCCAGGTCACATATACCATAGTTTTTTTCATATCACAAAACTGGTTTACACTCATTAATATTTTCTCATGCTCCTTCCTCACTCACCCAACCACACCCTAAAAACAACTTTAGAAGTTACAATCATAGCAAACAATAATAATGTTTACATACCTCTCCAACACATAAAGGATCAAAAGTAGGTAATTCATAGACAGCTAAATCATTGGTATTTTTTGCCCCTGTGGCCAACATGGTTCTGGATGGATTGATAGCAATGCTGTGTATACCACATGGACATTCAGCTGGTATACTGTCAGTACTACTTTCCAAAGATTGGATATCAACAAGACTGTTGTTGCGAACATCTATAACCATCAGCTGTTGTAGAACATTACAGTACATCACATGAATTTAGTTCCATATAGAAGAACATAAAAGTAACGCTAATGTGTTGCTATTTGTATAGAATAATATGACAATAAAATGTGTTAATGTTCAAATGAAGTAATCCCTGTGAGCAGGTAGCTCTTAACAGTCCATAGCCATTCTGACAATAGCATAGGTTCTCCTCCATTGAGTAATCGAGGTGATAATCAAATACATATGGTTTGCTGTCTCAAAGGCATGGTTGTGATAGGGTAGTTTGGGATGCATGTTTAGTCCCAGAAAAGAGAGACATTCCAGTGGGGCGGTATCCCAGGATAATCACGTCTTGCCAGGCGTGCAGCATATATTTGGGCCTACTAGTTCATTCTTCCATTAGACCAGTTGACCCATCTGCACAGATGACAAACCTACCATTCCCTGACACCTAAGGGTCTATCATTCCTTGATACCTAGGAGTCTATCATTCCCTGACACCTAGGAGTCTATCATTCCCTGACACCTAGGAGTCTATCATTCCTTGATACCTAGGAGTCTATCATTCCCTGACACCTAGGAGTCTATCATTCCCTGACACCTAGGAGTCTATCATTCCCTGACACCTAGGAGTCTATCATTCCCTGACACCTAGGAGTCTGCCACAAAAGAAAAGATGTGCAATATTCACTGGCCTGCTTCTCTCCATCATCCATGAGAACCATTTGACAAAGACAAAAGTAAGAAATCAAGACATGCACTGGGGTGCAAAGGGAACGCATTGCTCTAGGCGGACCCAGGGTTAGCAGATAACCAAGATCCCAAATGTACCTCCACGCGGTGCACCCTGGAAACAGAAATACAGCAGCTCGAGCTGATTCTGGCCAAATCATTTGGGGATCGTGTCCGAAAATGTGGAGGTAGCAGATGGAAAGAGATTTGCCTGCACACGGACAGACATATCTCCGACACCACCAGCATCACCACATATAGCGACACTGTCGACATACAGTGAAGCTAGTCAGTCCAGTCCAAACATTGGAGGGGCGGCCAATGTAAAATGCACGTAAAGGTAGATACATGGCGAGAGACATAGATTTCATACCGAGTACAATGAAACAATGAAAGGGCAGAACAGCGCTAGAGGGCAGCGCGAACTGCAAATAGAAAGTGAAAAGTCCCTAGGAAAGGGGGAGCTACAAGCTCCGTCAGCTCGAGACGGGCATCTAGTTACCTGAGTTCCTTACAGGCAGAGACCCAGACCCATACACTGGCGTTTGGTAAAGCAAGAAGACCTAACCCAACTCTAATGTCGAGCCTTCCTAAACCGGAAATATGCTCGCGAGAGAAAGGGTTCTGTACCCAATGGGCTTAGGCAAGAAAGTGACAACGAGGGTAGTCCTGGCCCACCTCTACTGTCAATGTTTCCTATACCGGAAGTACACTTGCAGAGAGAAAGGGTTCCGTACTCGATTCGCTCAGGCACAAAAGGGACAACGATTTAGCCCTGGCCCAACTCTACTGTCAAGTTTTCCTACACCGGAAATACACTTGAAGAGAGAAAGGGTTCAGTACCTGATGGGCTCAGGCGCTATTGGGACAAGGACGCTCAGCTCGAGAACGCCTTGCTCTCAAACGCGTGGTGTGAGACTCGAACTTGGACAAGGGGTACACGTCGGTGAATGACACCTCGGCTAAGAGGGCGAAAGAGCCAGGGTCCAACTCCTCTGGAGTTCTTCCCCTTAAGGAACCAGGCTCACGGATGAGAAACGGTTCAGTACCCAATGGGCACAGGCACAGCACGTCCAATTACACGAGGCAAGTTCATAGACAGTGGAACACCTCGTTTGAGTCAGACTAAGAGCAAGAAAATCGTCTGGGCGAAGAGTCTCCACTACGCGTGCCTGGAGACAGATATAGAGGCTGTCACAGGCTAAGGGTAGCCCACCCGAATTGTCAAGGCATGCCGAAATCGGATGTGCTAGGCCTACAAGGCGCATAACGGTGGCACAATGTAATCACGCTCCCGGCGGAAATCGCACGGATATCCGTGATGGTTACAATGAAGCGAACGAAAAACAAACAAACAAGACATGCACTGACAATGATGTATTCACAGACAACAGGTTGTTAGCCCATCCCCCAACTTTCTTTATTTGTCTCCTACAACATGTCTGGAAAGAAGACAGTGGCCCTATTCTTTATACACTGGTCTAGAAGTCCAGGCTCTGGGTTGCATACAAGTGTAAGTTTATAAAGAATAACATGCCAATAAAACATAGGATTTAGGACAGAGGTGGGCAATTTTTGGAGTCAGCAGACTGGACTGAGCATTGTTCATGTGGCATGGAGCCAACACATGCTTTATTTTAGGCCCTATGAAGTTTCAAACAGTATTTTATGAGCTCTAGTAGTCAGTGCTTACAGTGATTTTACATCAGCCTGGAGGGCAATAAACATGCTTTGATGAGCCAGTATTGTTTCAGGGGCTGTATTTTGCCTACTCCTGATATCGAATATGACAATAAAACATGTTGAGATTCATGATTCGTATAGAGGAACATGACAATACCTCGGCTCACTTTGCAAGAAATAAATGTTGTAACACCTCCCCCCCCCTGCCCATTATATCAGTTTTTCGTGTTCCATCCATTTGATACTGTCGACGTAAATAGCAACTAATGATACATTACTGCTTAAATTATTGAAAAAGTAGTGGCCAATATGTGCTTCATCTTGAACACAGTTATTGCTATACCGATTTTGATGAAATATAGCCCATTTGTAAAGATTGTAAAGTGTGTGCTTGAATTGCATTATGCACAGTTTCGTACAATAGTTTAATTATTAAAAATCGGAATACATATCAAGAGATTGCATTACATTAGTAAGAATCTTATTATAATAATTAAAACACCATAAAATATATTACAAAATCATTAAAATAATTACTTTTTAAATATATATATTGTTAATTTCTTCTATAAGGACCCACAGACCGCCCCCAATTGCATCTGAACCCACTATCGTTCCCCTAGAAGGCTTCAACTTCCACTGGTTTGGGAAGCTATGATATAGACGAACATGACAGTACATCATGTGCGTTGATGTTCATTCATATGGAGGAACATTACAGTATGTCTCATGTGTTGAGGTTCATATATAGGAACATGACAGTACATCATATGTGATGAAGTTGATACTGAACAGTGGTTGTTAATGTGAGCTACAGGACCCCCCCCCCCTCTACCTCCGTATGTGAACCACATAATTTTGCTGGAGGACATGTAATTACATGTGAGGACATGAGCCTGACAAATGTAATTATTTTGACAGTATTAGATATGACATAAGCATTGAAGAAAGTTGACAAGAATCTTTTCTTGACACCCAAGAGGACCATAGAAGGAAATTTGCCACAAAATAGGGCCATGAGTGAAAACAAGTTTAGAACAACTAATATAGAAAAAATAGTAGTACAGAACATGAATATACATGGCAGAAATAGTGGATCCATTATTTCAGACTAGATTTCCCACTATATCATAGACAAGAAGTAGTTAAACTTAATCAACTTTGAGATTCAATAAGCACATTTAACATATTGAGTGCCATAATGAAGATCCTATGGAAATGCAGTCCCCAACCAAAAATGTCTCCAACTTATATTGGGCACTTTTGTTTACCGTCCATGTTTTGCATCCATAAAGAAGGATTGCTCAATATAATATCCTAGCACTCTAACTCACTGTAGATTTATTCAATGCTAAAAAATATTAGCAAAAATGGAATGCAATATTGATTTTCATGGAAAAATTCAAATAATACCTTATTGCATTTTGTGCCTAAAACAACCTGGTCATCATTTAACCATTTTGAAGCAAAAATTTTATTGACTGTGCCAAGGGTAAATTCTTTTTCCACTAGAGTGGCTGGAAGATGTTGAGACACAAAATCAGGCAACTTTTCATGAAGGAACTCTCTGTGAGTTTGGGATAATCTCACACATCTTGGTATTCCATACTCTCTGTTCTTTACATACATGAATCCTTCTGATGTCAAAGGTCTTGAAATTTTTATGAGTTTTTTCTCCTCCGGCATTGATTTGCGTTTTCCTCTTTCACTCCTCCCTTGTGAACAATACAAATTTTAATAAGTAATTATATAAAATTATCATACTATTAACATTTTATTATAACAGTATATGTATTTGTGTGTGCTGATGTACATTTGTTTGTTTGTTCATTAGGGATTAAAACCTCTTGCCTGGGCCAAATATTTTAACCTAAGACCGGAGTCTACTGGTTATATCAGGATGTATTTACTTTTATCTTATTGAGACTTTAATGTCTGGGACAGAATTGAATTATCATGCATGCAATTTTTGCTACATAAATATATACATAGGCAATACAATTTCTATATTTGTGATATTCTGTTTGTATTTACTTGTGTAAAAATACTGGTAGTTCTATCCTTATCTGTTCATCCATTTGTAGGCATTTATGCACATAATTCTTATTTTTATAAATCTGTTTCATTATTTATGTATTTGTATATATGTTTTTATTTTGTTTTCTTTAAACAAATTTTTTTTTAAAACACCAGCACCTCTATTGCTTATAACTAAACATGACTGCACCTTTTTTCTTCAAATACAACGGGATGTAGCGGTAAGACCATCCCATTGTATTGATCCTCTTGTTTGTGTTTTATTTCTAGTTTGTGGTTGCTTCTTGATCAAGGTTCCTATTGTGGACCATAATGTGGAGAAAGACCTTGTTCCTTTGTTATTTATCCTTGACATTAATTTACATTTGGCATTTTGCTATTTATTAGTAGGGCTGTACCGGATTCAATGTTTTTGGAATCCGGCCGGAGCCGGATTTGGCCAGATTTGTGAAGTGAGATCCGGCCGGAGCCGAATTTACAAATTTTAAAAAAAAGTTTATAATGTACTACATCACTTGACTTAGGTGAGTGTAGTCACTCGACTGTTTATTATTGCAGTTTATTACGATAGACATGACAAAGATGACATATACTCATATTAAATCATTTAAATCCGCCGAAGACGGATGTGTCGGGCCATTGGCGCAAATAAAACGGTGACACAACGCATTTCCATTCTCTGGACTATATCCTGCTGGAAATCTAATAGGGCCATTGTCCTACTGCAATAGAGATCCAGCAGGAGTTTGAGAATGAACACTGAAGAAGAAGAAGAAATCATTTAAATGTAAAATAATTATATTTACATTAGAATAAGTAATATTAAGTTCCATAAGTTCAAGATGAAAAATAATACATAAACACATAATGCTAATTTAGTAATTTTAATTTTTAGCTTTCAGTTTTCACTTTGTTTTCAGTTGGCAATTTGGCAGCTCAGTTACAACTCACAACAACAGTACATTGAACAGATTGAATTTATTGAAATACATTCATTCAGTACTTTCACTATTTCAGTCAGTCAGTCTTCATTATGGCTGTGAAGTTTTGTGGTACAAGGCTACTACGGTGGTTAGTGATAATGTCTCCTGCAGTACTGTTCCGATGGCACACTTGTAGGTGGTGGTGCAAGCAATGCCTGCGCCAGTCTAGCCATACTTGGAAATCTTTGCTTATTGGCATGCCACCATGAAACTGGACACATGAAACATTCAACACAGTACAGACTGATTATGTTTCACCAAGAGTATGTTTCAAACATCATAAGAAAACGAAGATGGAAATACCTTGGTCACGTTTTACGATGTTTTAGATGTAAACAGAATAAACCAACAAGCCTTTATGTGGTCACCTGAGGGTAAAATAAAAAGAGGAAGACCTAAAACAACCCTTAAAACACCATTCTTAAAGAAGAGGAAGTAATAGGTTGTAAGACCATCCAGGAACTAAAGCTGCAGGCAGCGGACCGCATCATATGGAGAACCAAAACCTTTGCCCTATGTGTCGCTTGCGGCACGAACAGAACAAACTAACAGACTGATGCTGCTCTGTTGTTCTAACAGACGTCGTAGCATATAAAATGTTGAGTTCCAACGTGTTGTCACGTCCTGGATAAGCTGATGTTGTGGTATGTTTAATTCCTTTTGAAGTTCATGCAAAGGACTGGTTGCTGAAAAAGAGTGTTTGAAATGTCCAACAAATTTTCATCCAGTACCAATGATGTCAGCTACATAATTTAGACTCAAAAGACCATCACGCACACACAGCTGCAGTGTGTGTGCAAAACATCCAACACTTGAATAGCTGCCATCACGAAAGCATTTGCCAATGTTATATGCATTGTCTCTCACAACAACATGGCACTTCTCGTGTGCAATTGACCACTCATCCAGCATCATTTCAAAATGTACAAGCAAGTTTGTGGCCGTATGATGTTCATCACATGCAATACAATGGAAGACTACACTGTGGTGAACAAATGATTCTGTTAACCAATGGCCAGTTATGCCCATAAATGACTGAGTGGTGTGTTCAACTGTCCACATATCTGTTGTGAATGAAATGTAATCAGTGTCAGATATCATTGCTGAAATTTTTACCTTCAGACGTTTACACATGTCAGGAATGACATATTCAGCAAAGTACTTTCTTGAAGGTAATTCATACCTTTTTTCCATTGTATGCATCAGCTCTCTGAAACCTGGTCGTTCAACTACTTGAAAAAGCTCTGTATCTATGGCTATCATTCGGGCTACGACAGCATGAATGCGTTCAGCATTGGGATTGTGATGTCCCAAATTTTGACCCATCCCATGCCTGCATAATTGACTGGTGGGTACTGCTGCTTGCTTTGTGCAAACACGATCCCAGATTCATCATAGATGTGGTCACCAATACAATGGCCTGCAGTGATGCTTTCTTTTCCATCATTTCATCATAGCTTTTCCTGTGCATCTATCGCAAATGGGTCTGCATTGATGATGTTGAGAAGTCTTTGGGGCGATCTGATCGTCCACGCGAGAACTGTTTGACACAAAACTTACATATTACCTTCGCTGAATCATCGTCTTTAACCTTGAAGTAATCCCAAACGGCGCTGTATGACTTAGATTTTTATTCCATTTTATTTTATCGGCAGGACCAAAGAAATTTACGAAAATTCAAAATATTCAAGTCCCACGAACTCATGAAGTAATGTACCATTAAAATTCAAAATGAATTTTTTTCTTTTTCTTAAAATGCTTATTTACATCAGCGAGAAATAATAAACTGGAAGTGCTACTGTGCTTGACCTCATGAAACATGTACAGAAAATTCACCTGACTAGGCAACACAAATCCGGCCTAAATCCGGCAAAATTGGACCGGAGCCGGATTTGTAAAAATGGCAGGATTCCAGATTTACCAGAGCCGGAATCCGGTACATCCCTATTTATTAGTTATATTAGTAATCAGTGACAATAATACATTATCATAGTTGCTATAGCTTATTTTTGTGCTATTGCGACACTCTCCACCTTGTCGGGTATCCTTTTGAATGCTTTTTATTTAAGGTGTTTCATCTTACTGAAGTTTGAGCAAAGAATGGATTTCTATTACAACTAAAGCTAATCTCTCAATGTTTCACCACTGAAATGAATGGCAACAGGGATAGGTTCTCTGTGTTTTATGGCATGAAGATACCTACAGAAGCGGTCACTCAATCATAAGCCCCTTTCACCTATACACTTCTTATCATGTTTACATTTAACGTAAATGACATTATGGGATTTAGATGTAAAGGCCTCATCAATAGTGAAAATGGCCTTAGGAAATGAAACACTGGATCTGAACTACACAAGGACATGTGTAGTTCAATGACAGCGGTTGCAACGAATAGTTCCAAAGTGAGCAGGAACATAAGACCTGAGGTAACTGTGGACCAAGATGTCACTAAGATTTTTGTCACGCCTATAGACAACCAAAGGGAAGTCCTGGAAAGCGGCACTAGAATCTACCCGTCTCTAGTCATTTCAATGGTGATGGTCATCATGGTGCCTTCTATATCTAGGTCATTGCCCCCAGATCCTGCACCATGGATGACAGATCTAAGTATGCTCTTGATAATCGATTTATTTTTGAGTTTGGTACACTCAATCCTTTTGGACTTAACTGTGAGCACTCATTTGTTTAAATTTGTGTTGGTGTGGTCCTTATTGTAATGCTGTGCATGTTGTTTTGGGTAATAAATTTGTTATATCTGTTCTCATATCCCGTCCCCTTTTCAACAAAATCCGCTTCCATGACTACATGTTTACAAGTATGTCCTTGTCACCTTGAACTTCGTATTGTTTACAGTGTCTCTATTGCCTCTGTGGTGTTAACATTGTTTTTATTGTCTTTCACTGTTTGTTTTATATTTCTTGACAAAGACCTAATGGTTAAAAATGTTGCGTATTGTCATTAGTATTTCTTCGTGTTTACACCCCATAGTCCCTTAGTGATTGTCAGTTGTGTTCAAGTGAAACTTCAAAAACCTATGTTCTATGTAAGTACTATTGTTATTCCGTTTCAAAGCAGTATTACCGTTTACTGAGAAAATACAAGTATCTATTAATCCAGGTATTCAGAGGAATTAATCAAATTAGGAATTAAAACCCCTAAACAATGAATTCTCTGCACTGGAAATTTTCTTTATAGGCTAGTCAAAACTTAATAGCACTTAAAGTGGAGGCAACAAGCCAAGCGATGCTCCACAGCATTCAGGACGTCATACTCCAACACAAAGGAAATATGTTTATATCTGATAGATGTTAAGGTACCAGCTATGTGATGGATATAAAGACAGGGATGGTGCCAGGTCCTATGCCTTGAAAGCATCCATCACCAATTACTCAATTTTTCTTCTTCTGCTATCAATTATTATATATCCAGTCCTATAATGAACATGTATAGAGCTGTTTGTTTTATGGTGTTGTAGTTTCCCACAGTTTTTTTTGTAGACACTTTTGTGGCCCAGGCTGTTTTGTGAATAGTGATTATGGGACAATCCTGTATTATGTATTCTGGTGTGTGAATTGTTGCTCCGCAGACGCAGGCCACAGAATTGCTGATGCTCATTCAGTGTAAGTGTGCTTTTAGTCCGCATTGTCCTTTTCTCAGTAGAAATATCATGACATGTTCTTTTCTGTTCAATCTGTGGATGTGATCTTGCTCAGGTTAGTTCTCACCACTTAAGTTTAATAGATTCTTTAAAAACAGACATGATCGCAGAAGAAGAAGAAGAAGAAGAAAAACAGACTAAAATTTCCCTAAAACTTGGTACTAAGGGAGATTACCTCTTTTTTTGTCAATTTACCTGCTTTTTCACTGGCACAGTGAGCTGGTGTCCATTTCAATACCAGTTTAGGTTTCCAGGATAATTTTTTTTCTTGAAGTGAATGAGTTTGTCATGCTTGGCATGTTGCATTGCATGTAAAACTGATTTTGAATCAGTGAAGATTGTGATTTTTTGGGGGGACTCTCGATTGTTGAGTATTTTAACAGCTGTGAGTATGGCAGTTGTCTCTGCCCTGAAATGTGTGCATTTAATTCCGGTGGCAAGGGATTGTTCATATATGTTGTTGTCTGGAAACAATATGTACATTCCACAGACATAATTTGCTGTGGAGTTTGTTGCTAATCTATCTGTATACACATGAGTCCTGATATTTCTCTGACATTGGACTTTTAACATTTGAAGTGATACATTTCTTTGTTGTGTTTGATATTTCAGAGAATGTTTGTGCAATTATTTGGTTGAGTGTCCATGGTGCAGGAGATAAGACCCTGCACACATTAGTATCAGATTGTAGCGATTCAATATGTTGGATGGATGATTCTCTTGCTTGGTGGTTTGGAATTTTATCTTAGAAGTCCGTTATTGGTTGTTTCTTGAAATTTCTCAAGGTATCACGTGGCATGAGAAAAGAGCAACTGTGTAAATTACACAAAGATCACCAGAAATATGTACTGGAATGCTCAATATGCCACAACAAAAGAGATGGCTACAGTAAGAATTTGGAGATACAAAAATATCCGCAATGAAGATCAAGTAAATGTGTGCTGTTTGCAAGTAACCTATCTCAAGAGATATATATATACACACATATATCAAATATAGGCATATTACAATTACAGGAGAAGAAAATAATAATGCAGTATAATATTTACATAATTAATAACAAGAATATAATTCCCTGTGACATTGTTGTCTTGAAAACTTGTTACTACACCCCATGAGAATGTGAGAGATGATTGCATTTTGAACCAAAACTAATGACAAATTATTAATCGATCAAACAATGACTTACTACAAATGACAGTCCACTGATTTGACTCATTCTGATCATCACTGCTATCTGAGTTGATATAGGCTTGCAAGTGATCTACTGCCATACCAAGCTCGTTATATCTTTCCCGTAAATCTCGTAAAAGCTGCCGCTGATTCTCCCTGAACCATCTCAAAGTAGGCATGGCATTGTGGCGAATTAGATCTTCATTACCAAAATCCATTATGGACAGTGGTTACTTTGCTGTAGTATAAGTAATAAAGATTTAATACATTTTGTAACTTTTTTCATTGGTTAATTTACACAATAATACATTAACACCTCACAGAAAATGAATACAAATAAAATATGATTGTCTACTAGATAAGAGTTTAGCTCTGTGGCAACATGGTACAGAGTGCTTCTGAAGCAGCCAAGATACTGGGTTTCAATCCCACTGCAAGCAATTGTGCATCCAGAACATTCGGAAAGCAATGGCGAAATAGTGAACATAAATACTACCAAGAAAACCATTACAGCCAAAAAATGTTGGGTTTATGGCTACATCCCGAATAGGATATGCTACCAATTTTTGTATGGCTCTGTTAGTTTGTTGTTTGTTTGAGAACCCCAGGAATTATGAGCGATTAGCTCTTACTTCCTATATGCAATGGGGAGGTTTATGAGCTTTCTTCCATACCCAGGAGGCTTCACCTTTCAGCTTGGAGCAATGCCTATTGGAAGAGCCTTCGACACATGGGGGAAGGAGGTACATGAGACGAGACTAGGCGAGCTGATCCTTTCCTTGGGTCATCCATTGTTTGTCTATCCTCTGATGAAGCGCTTTTCAGACAGCGAGCTGTTCCTCGTGAAGGAAGACCATTCCATTACCACCCTTTGTGTCCCTTGGTCCCAGACCAAATTTCTTCCATATGAGCCATGTTGGATAATGACGATGGTCGAATTAAACTAGGGTTGATACATCTTCCTAGACGAGCCGCTGCTTTGTCAAACACGTCGGGGGTCTGGGGTTTGACTTGGGCATTTCTCACTTCATTTGCTTGAGATGGCCTTCCAATCCATTGTCAGGTGAGGTCTGTATATTTTGACTCTTCCCCATTGTGTATATTACCAAAAGAGGTAAAAAAAATATGAATCTCAGGCGGGGAGTTTCACAGAAGGCCCTTGGGTATTGAACCCAATTCACGATGTATGAAGAATTTTGGGCAACGACCGACAATCGAGTTGGGGTAGGTTTGCAGTGTCATTAGAAACTTGCTCCCCCCACTACGTTGCCCACAATGTCCAGATTACAAATCTCAACACTGCTTCAGTCAGACATTTTAACAAAGCGCTCCCCGACATTTGTTCAATGCTTGTCCTGTGTGCAATGGGGAACTGTATTCAAAACCCGGGAGTGCATGTTCAAGTTGGTGTGTCCAATACCGGAGTCATGACTCCTACTTTGAATGGAGTCAATTGTGATGGGAGATGTTGGCTTCTGTATGTTCTCGAGCATAAACAGCACTTACGCCAGTCAGTTTAATGCTGGAGCATTGTAGCTCTGTTGCCACTGAATCGACTCATGTACACTATGCTGCCCTCTAGCATTTGTTACCTTTTCTAAATAGTGTGTACTTGTAAAGTTACTGTATGGTAAGGAGATTGACACTGGTCGCCTCTCCAATGTTCCTGCTTTTTAAGCTGGCCAAGTCGAAAAGCACAGATGCCTTACATATGTTGGATGTAATGCTGCAGAGATGTCTCTCTGCAGGCAATTCTCATTCCATCTACAGTATCCACATCCACGAACACGAGCCTAAAAGTGTTAGCCAAGAATACAGCAAGAATAGCTGTATTTGTTTCCATCGTGCACCGCGAGGAGGTACTTTTAGTATCTTGGCTATCTGCTAACCCTGGGTCTACACGAGAGCAATTCGAGACCCTTTGCACCCCATCTAGCTCTGTAGCGGCATGCTACAGATCACATCAGTGATGGCTAAGACAGTGGCTTTGAATCCAACCATAGGCAATTGTGAACCTGGACCATTAAGAAAGCAGTGGCAAACTACTGAACATATTTACATTCCCTAGAAAACTACAGACACAAATTTTGTGGTTGATGGCAACATCCTGAATTGGATATGCTACAATTTTTATATTTTATTTTATTCGATGATTTCTGTACATATATTTGGTAATCAGTTACGGAAAGAAGTTTTACAGTACAGATTAAAGGTGACAAAAGATACTTGTAATTTTCTATTTTCTCAGAAATTATTCCTGTAGATAAAGGACAAACTGATACAAACATTGTTGTACAGTTGTACTAATCACATTGTCAACAATGTCTATTGCTTATAAATGTTTATAATATGCATAACCATGTATAAAATATTATCATAAGTGGTTACACCTACTATAAGATGAACTTAGATGAATATATACTTCTGATAACGTGTTTTTGTCTGCCATAAAATACAGGTTTTTCTTGCATTGTAACAAGCAAGAGGAAATCAAATAAGCACCAGTATCATGTCAGCTTCACTTACTTACAGGTACTTCAATTTTTTGGCAGATAAACGCTCAAATGAAAAGCTGCAAAGCAGTCTCCCTTATACATGATATACTAGTCCATCTTTCATGTGTTTGTCTGATTATCCTGTATACACCTCAAAGTTATAGAGATATCCATACAAGAGGATCTGAACTGCACCAAATTTATATTCCCTTGCTTTTTGTTTTTTATAAAATTAGTCTGCCTGTAAAAGCTATCATAGCTTTATCATCTCTCTGGATGGTTAGAATAAGAACCAACAGAAGTATACCTTTGAAATTACATCTAGTCCTACATGAATTTGAAATTACCATTGAGATGAAAATATTTGTTTATACTTTCTGCACATTACACTTAACACTGCAGTCCCATTCAACAGTAGACCAAAACATTCTGTTGGAGGATATCTGGTGAACCACAAACATATATTCCTAGTTCACATAACGAAATATCCTGATATTACAGGTGAAACAGAATTCCATAAAGGATCTCTTTTATTTTTTACTAAAAGTATAATACAAACTTATGCTTCCGGTGTCAACATGGCGCAAGTTTGAACGTTATTCGCTCAGTCGTCACTTGAGGATTATTTTGATTGTATTATGTGTTTTTTAAGTGAATGACTAATAACTGTAATGTGCAGAAAATTCCTTGTGTGTTTTCTAGTGTGGATAGTTGAATTTTCCTGGAGGGATGCCTGGAGTTTAGTCGTTGATCGTGCCGTCATGATGTTCGCTAGGCGCGAACAAGGAAGCGACCGATAGCCACCGGTATAAGTGGTAGTTCTGCAACTGGGCAGGGCGGGGCACCCATTTGTCCCGACATAAAATATTGTCAAAGGGAGCGGATACAAATGGATATCCCCCATATGGATGT
The DNA here is from genome assembly GCA_034231615.1 of Meghimatium bilineatum. Lineage (NCBI taxonomy): Eukaryota > Metazoa > Mollusca > Gastropoda > Stylommatophora > Philomycidae > Meghimatium > Meghimatium bilineatum. Next base: position 101,349,039 of record CM067298.1, read on the forward strand.
GGAAAGCAACGGGAAACTACCACATTATTCTTCCAAGATGAAAGTCATGGCGACACACAGAAGTAGGCTTACAGTTAGTGTTAATATAGCAACATGGAACGTCAGATCGTTAGCGCAGTGTGGTAAATTAGACAACATCAAGCAAGAAATGGAAAGAATGAACATAAATATCCTAGGAATGAGTGAAATGAGGTGGACTGGGGCAGGAGAGATACAGTCAGATAAATTTAAAGTCATATATTCAGGAGGACAAAAACACGAGAGGGGGGAAGGAGTATTATTAGACACAGAAACAGGAAAAACGGTGAAGGGGTTTATGGCAATATCAGATCGGGTAATATTAGTTAAACTAACAGGAAGACCGTTGGATATCAACATTGTGCAGGTATATGCACCTACATCAAGCAGTTCAGAGGAGGACATCGAAATTTTTTATGAAGATCTAGAAATAGCAATGAAACAGTGTAAAAATCAGGAAGTAACTATAGTAATGGGGGACTTTAACGCAAAAGTAGGTGAAACAGAAATAAAAGATGTGACAGGAAGATTTGGTTTAGGAACTAGGAATGAAAGAGGTGATTTATTGATAGAGTGGGCACAGGCACATAATTTAATAATAGGGAATACATGGTTCAAGCAACATCCAAGAAGGCTGTGTACATGGATTAGCCCAGGTGATAATACTCGGAACCAAATTGATTACATTTTAGTCTCTAAAAGACATAGAAACAGCATTAGATCTATGAAAACAAGGCCAGGTGCTGACTGCAACAGTGATCATATACTACTGGTAGCGAAATTGTGTATAAGATTAAAGAAGATCAAGAGAGCACCAAGGAATATGAAATTAGATTTAGCTTTATTGAAATCAGATGCTGACATTAAAGAAAGATACAACATAATTGTACAAAATAGATACAATGCCATTGCAAAGATTCAGAGTATTGAAGATCAATGGAACATGCTAAAACAGTCGATAAACCAAACATCTAAAGAGATAATACCAAAAGTAAAACATAAATCAAAACAAAAATGGATGACAGAAGAAATAATAGAAATGATGAGCACCAGAAGGAAAAATAAACACAAGATAGTGGAATATCAGAAAATACATAAGGAGATACGAGAGAAATGCAAAATAGCAAAAGAAAGCTGGCTGAACAAGAAATGCACAGAAATAGAATTGCATTACAACCAAGATACAACATTACTATATAAGAAAATTGAGATGATAACAGGAAAGAGTATGCAAACAGTTACAGGGTGTCTAAAATCTAAGACAGGGCAGGTATTAATGGGAATAGATCACATAGTACAGAGATGGTCAGAATATATCAAAGAACTTTATGAGGACAATAGACCAGAAATAAACATACAAGATAACGGCGAGGGTCCATCAATACTCACAGCAGAAGTAAGGGAGGCACTAAGACACATGAAATATGGCAAAGCCCCAGGTCCAGACAATATCACATTAGAAGAATTAGCAGCTTTAGATAACTTTGGAGTTGAAATAATCACAAAATTGCTGAATGACATATATAACAGCGGAAACATACCCAATGACTTAATGAGATCCATATTCATAGCATTACCTAAGAAACCAGGGACCACTGAATGTGAAGAACACCGTACAATCAGCCTCATGAGCCAAATAACCAAAATACTGCTCAGAATCATCATGAAGAGAGTGAGAAACAAAATAAAACCAGAAATAAGTCAAGAACAATGTGGATTTGTAGAAGGCAAAGGCACCAACAATGCGATTTATATATTGAGAACACTAATAGAGAGGTCTATAGAGGTAAAAACAGATCTGTACCTCTGTTTTATAGACTACACTAAAGCTTTTGACAAAGTTAAACATAGCGAAATTATACACATGCTAGAGAATCTGAACATTGACAGCAAGGATTTAAGAATAATCAAGAACATGTACTGGCAACAAACAGCAGCAATAAGAGTAGGAAAGCAATTTGGCCCTTTTCAACAAATAAAACAAGGAGTCAGACAGGGATGCGTGCTTTCACCAGACCTGTTCTCTCTATACAGTGAAAACATATTGCGTGCAATAGTAGATATCCCAGGAATATCAGTGGGAGGACATAACATAAATAATTTGAGATATGCGGATGACACTGTTCTGATTGCAAAAAGTGAGGAAGACCTTCAAAAATTAATTAAAGTAGTAGTCACAGAAAGCAAAGAGAAAGGCCTCTTCCTAAATATCAAGAAAACAGAAGTAATGGTTATTTCAAAGAAAGAAAATAACACACCTTGCAAGATCATAGTGAATGATATAGTATTAAAACAGGTCCACCAATTCAAATATCTAGGTACAATTATAACAGCAGATGGAAGAAGTTCAACAGAAATAAGATGCAGAATAGGACAGGCAAAAACAACATTCAGAAAAATGAAAAATATACTGTGTAATATGACCTTGTCATTAGAGGTGAGAAAGAGAGTTCTGCAGTGCTATATAACCCCTATACTAACATATGGGTGCGAGTCTTGGACAATAAACAAACTGGAAAGTGGGAGATTGGAGGCAACGGAGATGTGGTTCTACAGAAGAATGCTGAGAATACCATGGACTGCCAGAAAAACTAATGTAGAGGTGTTAAAAGAGTTAAATGCGAAACGGACCTTAATCAACAATATAAGAAAAAGGCAATCTTCTTTTTTTGGCCACTTCATGAGACAGGCAGGTTTAGAGAACATAATCACAACAGGCAAGATTGAAGGCACCAGAGACAGAGGGAGCCAACGTGAGAAAATATTAGACAGTTTGACAACCTGGCACGGCAAAGAAACAACAACGACTTTGATACATAATACTGTGGACAGAGAGATGTGGAGAGCCATGACCGCCTACGCCACCCGGCATGGCACCTGATGATGATGATGATAATACAAACATAAACATTGTTTGCATTACGCAGTACCCCAAAGAATGACTAACAAATAAATAATGTGGCATAGGCCTAATCAAAAGCAGATTAATCTGCATCAATATCATTTGCAAGATCTGATTTCTCATAAAATTGCTAAATACTGACATATCTTAGCTGTTTTGACTATTCTCTATCATTACTAAGTGTAGGATGTGGTATGGGGGGCACATCATCAATTGGGTCTACACTACATATTGTCGCCATTTCCGGCTCCCAAACCTAAGCAAATTCTTGATCAATGTCTGATTCATTCTCGTTCTCCAAATCCCCTATCTAACTGATCTGAATACTACATACTACTGCATACTACATCTCCTTCACAAACCCCTATGCTCTATGGCAAGTGTGGAAGCTATGACAACACCACCTGGGAAGAGAAAATAGTCCTTATGAATGGGGCAAATTCATTTACAATTTTTCCACTGGACAGTGCACAAGAAGTCCAAACACAATATTGATAATGAGTGACTGACCCATCAGTGGACACCATTACTAATGTATAATTCATTTACAGATTTTCTGTGCTATCCTCAATGAGCTCCCTAATTTATTCCACTGCAGATTTTTCCCTGAACTTCTTTAAGTGTGATGAATGTCTGTAGAAAAAGTACTAGAGATAATTCCTGTAGAGTGAATACCCTCTCTTTCCCATGTTCAATTCAAGTAGGTTCATATACTTGTCTAAGAATATCTTCTATCTGTAGGCCTAGGAATTATAAATATTTTAACCAACAAAAGCAACATACAGAGCCTATAATTAATAGGCATTAACTACTTCTGTGTCTCCAGCCTCCCACCTTACTACTGTGATCTAATATAGTATATTTACTAATACTATTAGTAATAAGAGAATACTATAATGACTAAATAATTGTACACAGTATTACTAATATAAATGCCATTTTTAAAATGATTTCTGCAACTGTAAACAAATAAAACTTGGTAAGATGCAGAAAAAGCACTTATTCTGAGCTCTTATTTTGGTGGTCCATCGTTTTCGTGGTCTGCCTCTAGGTCTGCCTTCATTGTACCTGTATAACATAACTTGCTTTGGTATGCTGTTTAATGGTAGTCTGCTGATGTTTGCAAACCATTTGATCTGTTATCTCTTAATATATTCCAAGATTGGGGTGGTGCTGGTTCTTTGTCTAATGTCCTCACTCTGTCTCCTAGGATTCTGCGCAAGCATGCCATTTCAGCTGTCACAAATTTACGTTTGTCGTGTGCTGTCGTCGTCCATGTTTGGCATTGGTAGAACAGCGTTGGTATAATAATAATTTTGAATAGGGTAGTGTTATTTTGGTGTTTAAATCTATACTTTTGTTTCTGAAGATTGGTGTCATTTGTCCTAGGGCTTTGCATGCTTTACTACATCTATTGTGTATTTCTTTGCTGCTCTTGCCATCTATTGTTATATTGCTTCCTAGGAATGTGAATTCTGTTACTTGTTTAAGTCTGTTGTTTCCAATATATATACTGGTGTTTCTTTCTGTTCTTTTGTCTTCATTACTTGGTCTTTTCTATATTTATCTTCATCTTAAAGGTTTGACATATATAATGTAATCTGTCTATTTGACTTTGTAGTCCTTCTGATGATGCTACTAGTGCTTGGTTGTCTAAAAATAGCAATTTGTTTAAGTTATCCTTCAGACTGTTTTCTTCTGTTGTCTTTGCAGATGTGATCTAGATGTGTAACAATAGGGGGGATAATACAAATCCCTGTCTTCTTCTTCAGTGTACATTCTCAAATTCCTGCTAAATTTCTTTTGTAGCAGGACCATGGTTCTACTAGATTTCCAGCAGGATGTAGTCCAGAGAATGGAAATGCATTGTGTTGCCGTTTTATTTGCACCAATGGCCCGACACATCCGTCTTCAGCGGTAAATCCGTCTCACCGGTGTGAATTTGGAAATGATTTGATGTAGCTGTGCTCATTCTTACTGCGCACTGACTATTGGCGTATATGCTCTGACATAGGCTTATCAGATGTTGGGGAACTTCATATGTCTGTAGCATAGGGCATAGTTGGTCACTTTTACTTTTGGTGCTCTATCCACTTTGTCAAAAGCTTTCTCTTGGTCCACGAAAGCCAAATATAAGTCTTACGGCACAAGTACAGAATAGTTCTTCACTGTGACCTTTGTTCTAGTTTCGAGGTGTTACCTGACCTTTGTTGTGTTATTTGGCAAGCTTACGGGTAAGTACTTAGAGTACGGTTAGGATTAGAAATAATATTTCTAATGTGTGCGCGCACCTCGCTCCTTGTGTAGCGGGCAGAAATACTGATCGCTCACCACAAATAATCATCATCATCAAGTGCCGTCTCCGCAACGAAGGTTGGCTGCAACGTATCTCCAACATCTCCTGTCTCTTGTCTTGGTGGTGCACTCTGCTAGACTGTAACCTGTCCATCGTGTAATGTTACTCTCCCACTTGTATCTCTGCCTACCTCTTGCTCGCTTCCCTTTGACTTTACCCTCAAGTAAGGTCTTCAATAGGGTGTCATGTCTTTTAATGTGTCCAAAGTATTTTATTTGCCTGATCTTTATTTCTCTTAGTAGTTCTTTCCTCATATTAAGTGTTTTTAGCACCTCTTTATTTGTTTTCTTCTCTTTCCATGATGTTCTCCCTATTCTTCTATATACCCACATCTCAAATGCATCAATTTTGTCTTCTAATTGTTTATTTAGTGTCCATGTTTCTGAGCCATACATTAATATGGAATAGATGTAGCATGCATAATCTGTTTGTTTTCCAATTTACACATTTTTTACCACAAATAATAGGAAATTGTAAAAAATGTGTAAATTGGAAAACAAACAGATTATGCATAAGTTCATCTGTGTCTAGAGTTGAACTGTGTGATTGGCGGATATGACGTCATGGCAGCCATTATTTTGATTGGTGTTACACGGTAATCCATGACGTTGGATAGTAAAAATTGTCAACAGTGTGCTACTTATAGCACGGTGAAGAACTAATCTGTACTTTTACCAAGTCTTGCTTATGTTCTGTCGCTCTTTCTGAAAGTTTTTTGAGGGAGAAGATTGTATCTGTACAGCTTTTATTTTTCCGAAAGCCCAATTGTGTGTTGTTGAGCTGTGATTCTATATCTTCTCTCTAGTTAGTATCTTATATAGGTACTTGGACATCTGGGAATAGCGTGTTTGAGAAATTTTGCTTGGCTATAAATTTCTTGTGACAGGGTTTACAATAGTGCTTGCATCATTTGTTGTGTTTGAAACTAGATTTATTAAGTTCTGTAACCATTTTTCTTTTTATATATGTAACTTTTAAGAGGGTAAAACAATGCCCAAACCAACAGTTAATTATTTAAAACATCAACATTTGTTTAAATTATGTAAATTAGCCAACATTTTGAATATTAATTAGTTGTACGTGCATCTGAGAATCACAGCAATGTGATCAACAGATGCAGTATGTCTTTGCGAATACAAAAATATATAGTTTCTGTGGTATTTTATTATGTTTAATAGATATATAATTTATTTTCATTTTAATTATGCAAATTAGAAGCCATTTTGAATATCAATTAGTTCTGTGTCTATCAGAAAATTCCAGAAATGTGATCAACATAAGCGTCTTGTCTCCGTAAACACAAAAATGTATAGTTTGTGTATTGTATTATTGAAAATAACAAAGATAATTCAGAAATTATCAGCTTGGCTACATTTTGTAGTCACAAATTTTATTTATATTTTCCTATCTATATGTTCCATGTAAATTATTTTGGTGTCAAATTCATCAGAAAAAAATTCATAACTTTTTTCAGCATTGACGTACAGACATACTTGGTTGAGGTATCGTTGAATTGCAATTTTTAAGGGCTACCTAACTAAATTATTTGTAATTATGTAGCACTATTTTGAAAATTTTGTCCAATTACCTATCTACTATCTTATATCTTGCTAAAGATTTTTCTATGACTGATGTGGCTTAAACTTAAATAATAAAATATTAAAAGTAAAAGTGATGACGAACATTTAAATTATAATAAATATTTTCTTTACCATTAGTAAAATAAACAAAATCGCATTATAATGCAATATAGTACACATAGAATGCGAAGTATAATGGTTATATATGAATAAACATGACTACTTTTAACACAAAATGTTATCATTACACTTTATTTTCAACCGACGCCTATCCTGGCAGCCGGAAGTAACCGTTGCTTTCGTGTTTATCTGCCTTGGTTTCAGCAAATACGTAAACCTGTATCCGAAACGAAAACATTGCTTTATCTTTTATAGAAAGATCATAAGAATATTATGGATAGAAAGACGAGCCAACGCAGACCTTAACACAGAAAAAAAACTGGCTCCTCACAACTATAAAATAAAAATTCAACCTAACATATTTAGGACACATAAAGAGACACATTGGTTTTAGAACGATTGTCGATTAATCATGGCAGTCTGCACTTGCATCGTCGCCATTTAGTTATTTCTTGATCGGCACCCTCACCATTCCATTGCCACCTCTACCCTGGTCTGCCTGGTTGAACTTGTTCTTACCTTGAATTACTTTGAGTTCGATGGCATCTTCTGTAACCAGATCAGCGGTGTAGCTATGGGCACCAAAATGGGTCCCATCTATGCTTGTCTGTTCATAGGCCATCTCGAGCACCTTATGTTCTCTAGATTCCAGGGTCCGATTCCCCAGTTCTACCGCCGCTACATTGACGATGGCTTTGGGTTCACAGATATGCCTGCTCATGACCTTTCAGCCTTCATCTCACTCGTTAGCAACTTCCATCCTTCTATTAAATTCACTTCCAACGTCTCTGCTTCCTCTGCCACTTTCTTGGACATCTCTGTCTCCATTGGTCCAGTTTCGCTCTCCACCTTTGTCTATTATAAACCTACCGATTATCACAGCTTCCTTCTATAATCCTATTCTCACCCTCGTTCATGCCGTGACTCCCTTTCCTTCTGTCAACTTCTACGCATCCGTCGCCTCTGCCATGAGGATTATGACTTTCTTCAACATGCCTACGATATGCTTGAATTCCGTCGGCGCTCATATCCGGAGGATGTCTTTCTCTCTGTCCAGTATCGTTTCCTTCCTACCTCCCTTGCTGATACATTATCACGCACTCCTCAACTTCCTTCCACTCGTCCTAAACTGATCCTTACTTTCCACCCTCATAACATTCAAGATCCTCATCCGCGATTTCTCTATCCTCTCATTTGACCCTCTTACCAAAGAGGTGTTTCCGGAACCACCTCTTGTGGCATTCCGTTGGGACAGGAACCTACGGGATACTCTGGTTCACTCTCACCTCCGACCTGCGGGACATCCTATCGACACCTCCCCTTGCCACCGCCCCTGCCTTACCTGCACGTTTGTTTTCCGGACCTCTTCTATCACGTTTCCGAAGTCTGTATTCCACATCCACCACTCTTTTTCATGTGTCTCCCGCAACGTCGTGTACGCTATTACTTGCAAACGTTGCATTCTGATGTACATCGACGAGACGGGCAGATTTCTTGCCGCTAGGTTTGCCGAACACCTCCGTGACATCCGTAACCATAACTTTTCTCCCGTGGCCCTCCACTTCAACAGTAACTCTCACCGAGGTGCACAGGATATTCAGGGCCATGGCTTCGTCTCTTGCCCTTCTAGTGACCCGCAACGTTTCTCATTAGAGAACCGCCTTATCCTTAATCTCGGCACTCTCAAGCCCCATGACATCAATGATAATCTATACTTTCAATAACCTCCTACCTCCTTTTGTCTACCTGCTCTTCCACCCTCCTCCCTGCTGTTCCTCCATTCCTTATTACTACCTTTCCACTATCCGTCTTTCTTCTCGTCCCTCTCCTCTTCTGTGTACCGTTGCACTCCATGGTCGTGGTTCGGCCTGCCCCCCCTCCCCAAACCAAGGAGCTGGGGTCACGGCGATCCGCCACTTGTGGTTGATGTGCTGGTGGGTTGTTACGCATTGGGACTGGTAGTGTCTTGGCTGCATCCGGGGTGGGCCTTTTGTAATCCTGCTGCTGCTAATTTCAACAAAATTTTTGTTAAAACATGCTGTACAGATGCAACTATAATCAACAGTAAACATGAAAAACAGAGAAAAGAGAATTTATTTACATGTTTTATAGTATTACATACGATATTTACAAAAAAAAAAAAATTTAAACACAAAAACAGATATTTACATATGTTTTTTTAAAATAATAAGCATCTAACATATTACATCTATTACACAAGGTCAAACAAAGGTATTAAAATTCGTAATGGAAAACAAATACTTAGATTAGAAAAATTTCAGTACGGTACTTTATTATAACAAGTGTTTGCGGTACTTATTTTCAGAAAATTAAATTGTTTTATTATCGGCTTGAAGTCAATGGTCTTCAGGATGTCATTTTCTATGCTCATGAGTGAAAGCCAGTTCAAACGATGCTGTCCCATTGTACTACGAAGCTGATTTTTTATAAGTTTAAGTATTGAAAAAGAACGTTCTCCTGTACAGTTGCTTACCATCATGCACATGAACACTCTGAGTGCAATTTCAATGTTCGGAAAACAGATTTTAAATTGTCCGAAATTATTTTTCTGTACAGTGCAGGGAGAGTCTCGCAATTTTCATCAAGAGCCATGTAACGCTTGAGATGCACAAATTCATTTAAAAGGTCGTCATAACTCAAGTCCTTGTGGTACCTATTGGCAAGATGTTCGCATTATTGTCTTTAGTGCATCAGAAGTAATGGTTTTTATTCACTCAAGAAAGAAAGATTTCCAATTTCTGGATACGCCTCTGCACGTCTTGTTAGTTCAACGATTAAAGTGTCCAGAATAGGGAGGATAGTTTCTACCTTGAACTTTTCGGACTAATTTAGAAGTAACTCTTCTCCTGGCCTATCATACCTACTAAAACGCACACTTCGGGTTTGTTCCAGTTTTTTTCCATCACTGTAATCGGCATCTGGACACATACTCCTGGCTTTGAATTCATATTCAGTGAATTTGTCTCTAGTTTCCTGAAGATAGCTTTTCAGCCACTCAAGAAGATTTGTGACAACTAGGATGTTCACATCCTTTGATTGTAAAACTTTTCTTGCTGTATTCATTGAATATTGGTCCAGGTTCAAGGTTGAAAGTGATTGACAAACGTAACGGGCCCGTTCGCATATAAACACAAAATTATGAGATTTTTATAAAATAATACTAAATTGTATACGGGTTTTCCGAAACCCTACAACATATTCGCATGGGGCCCCTATGCTTGTGGGCCCCCGGGCAAATGCCCAACGGGCCTATGCGTTAAGACGGCATTGTGTGTGATCCCCATGTAAGTCTCTTATCAAATTTTAGTCCCAGGTAGACTGAGATGTTTTCCTTTGGGAGTGGGATATTGTCTAGTGTGAGATTTTAATTTTCAGGTTTTGTGGAGAGGGTGAAGAGTGTAGTGACGGTCTTGCTTTTGTTTATTTAAACATCCCAGGTTGTTGCTCACTCTTCAACATTGTGTATTGTCTCCTGCATTCTAACTTTCTCAACTCTAATGTATTCTGATTTGGTCCAGATAACAAGATCGTCTGCATGGAGAGCTCTATGTGCATATGGTGTAAATAGATTTGGCAGGTCATCTATATAAATTATGAAGTGTTGGTGATAGAGTTCCTATTTGTGGGACGCCTTCTGTTATGTTGACCATTTTACTTTTCATTCCCTGGAGTTTGACTCTTGGATGTCTACCACGTAGGAAGCTTTCTATCCACTAACATTTTGCCTCCGATTCCTTTTTGGGCGAGTTTTAGCAATAACCTCTCTTTCTAGACTTTGTCAATGGCCTTTGTGAGGTCAAAGAAGGTGGCTAGGAGTTTTGATTTTTTCTGGAAAGCATCTTCTATTTCCTGGGCAAGGTATGATGTTTGGTCTTTAGTGCATCTGTGTTTTCTGAAACCTGGCTGGCAGTGGTCTAGAAGATTGTTTTCCTCCAGGTAGTTTAAGAGCATGTTATTCATCATTTTTTCCATGACTTTTCCTAGACAGCTTAGTATAATAATAAGACGGAGGCTCGCTTTGTTGGTTTTTTATTTTCCTTTCTTGGCCATTGAAATTATTTCTGCCTCTTTCCATTCGTCTGGGAAAATCCCTTGTGTCCATGATTCATTAAAGAGGTCTAGGACTCTGTTTCTTCCCACAGGACCTAGGTGTTGGATCATTGCGGTTGTTATTTCATCAGTTCCAGGGGCTTTCTTCTTTTTGAGATGTTGAATTGCCATATTAAATTCTGATTTGTGAAAAGGTGAGGTCATTGTGTCTGGGCATGATTGCTGTTTTTTACAAGGTTTTTTTTCTCTCGTCTTTCTTCGGCAGTTCTTGTTCTTATTATCTTAATTTAGCTTTCTTCAGAATAGGAGTCTGCTAGAACATTTGCAGCTTGTGTGCCAGTGTAGGGTTTTCCCTTGTCTTCTATGATGGTACTGCTATGGAGGTTGTTCTCTTAATTGAGACACTTGATAAGATGCCACATTTTTGTTGAGTTTTTTTTCATGTTGAGTGTTGCTGTTTTTTCTTTCCAGTTGGATCTAATGCTGTTTAGCTTTTCTCTCCTGAAAATTGCTTGCAGTCTATTGTGTTCAATAATATTGGTTTCTGTTGGTCTAGTTTTCCATCTTGGATCTTACAGCAGAGGCTTCATCATGCATGACCTGGAGGTCTCTGTTCCAGAAAGGTTTGTAGTTTTGTCTTCTGCCTCTAGGTATACTCTTGTTAGCAGTTTCCATGATCAGCCTGTTATTAGTTTTGGATCTTTTCGTATATTCCCTGTCCTAAGGTGTGTTATAGTCTTTTTCCTCTGTAGGCGTCGGTAAGTATCCCAGTTTTCCCTTTTGTAGTTCCAGCTAGCGATTTTGTGTTGTTGTTTTCCTTCTTGTAGTTCCCTTTTATTGTTAGTATTATGGGCTTGTGGTTTATGCCATCTAGTGGTTATTCCGCTACTCTTTCTGAAACAGTTGGATGTTCTCTGTTGCAATGGCAGGATCTGGAGTGCTCTGAGATTTGCATCGTCTGGAGTAAAATGTTGGCTCTGATAGATGTTCATTTGTAAAAATTAAATTATTTCCTATCATCCAGTCTTCTATTTCTTCTCAATTCTATAGTTATATATCCCAAGCTAGGGAAGTGACTGTTGAAATCTCGCACTACAATATAGTTTGATGTTGAGAGGGGTATTGTCCTGAGGTATAATTTGTTGTTATTTGGGCAGTAGACATTTGTGACCATCAGTGGTTCTAGGGTTGTGTGTAATTTGATGGTTAGATGTTCTGAGTCCTCTGGGCTTCGTGTGTGTATATATATATATATATATATATATATATATATATATATATATAGAGAGAGAGAGAGAGATAGAGATAGAGGACCTATGAAATATTGCACTTTGTTATGCGCTATATAGCCAAGCGCATCAGATTTTCGCCAGCAACATTTTTTTAGGTTTACTTTTTATAGACGGTATGCCCTCTCGGACTCATGAGCACCATGCGCCCAGGCTTTGTGTAGAGTTTTCCATCTCCTAGGTGCAGTGGCGTACCTAGGGTAAGTGCTTCCCGGTGCCATGAAGATTTTGATTCCCCCCCCCCCCCCCCCCGAATTGATTTAAAAAAAATCCGAGTAAAATTTTACAAGTTAATAACCATCATCGATTTTATCCACGTTGATTCCCCATCTGGCCGCACCCACCCCCCCCCCCCCGCAACACCCTCGGTACGCCACTGCCTAGGTGGGATGTCTTTCGAGACTCTTGAGCACCATCTGCCCAGCGTAGTTAGAGTAGTTCTCTATGTTTTTTCCTTTTTTTCCCCTCAGGTTGGCGCCTAAGAGGGGTTTCGCGGACTTCTCCTCCCTCATCATCATCAAATGCCGTCTCCGCAACGAAGGTTGGCTGCAACGTATCTCCAACATCTCCTGTCTCTTGTCTTGGTGGTGCACTCTGCTAGACTGTAACCTGTCCATCGTGTGATGTTACTCTCCCACTTGTATCTCTGCCTACCTCTTGCTCGCTTCCCTTTGACTTTACCCTCAAGTAAGGTCTTCAATAAGGTGTCATGTCTTTTAATGTGTCCAAAGTATTTTATTTGCCTGATCTTTATTTCTCTTAGTAGTTCCTTCTTCATATTAAGTGTCTTTAGCACCTCTTTATTTGTTTTCTTCTCTTTCCATGATGTTCTCCCTATTCTTCTATATACCCACATCTCAAAGGCATCAATTTTGTCTTCTAATTGTTTATTTAGTGTCCATGTTTCTGAGCCATACATTAATATGGAATAGATGTAGAATTTTATAATTTTCATTTTTAACTTGTTTGTAATTTGTTTAGATATTAATAATTTCCTCATTCCATTGAAGGTACTTTTAGCCATTCCTATTCACCTTTTAACTTCTGTTTCACATCTGCCATCATTTGTGACTGTGTCCAAGATATTGATACTGTTTTACTTGTTGTAGTTTCTCTCCCTGTATGATTATGTTTACCTCCTGTTCTTCTGTGTCTTTGCTGATTATCATGGTTTTTGTTTTTTGAATATTTATATCCAGTCCATATTCATTACTTGATTTATTGACTTGATTTATTGACTTGATTTATTGACTTGATCTCCTCCCTAGTTTATTTTGAAAGTTATTTCTTATGTATCATCTAAAGCCCCCCCCCCCCCCGCTTTGGAGACGCGTCAATGACCCCAGCTGTTGGTTTGAGCTTATAGCGGTTCATACTCGCTTGATGTTACTGGTCACGAGCCGGTGTAGATCGAAATATAACAGAGATAAGTCACATGAGGTGAACATGAGGAGGAGGAGAGAAAAGAGGTGCAGAGAGAGAGAGGGAGAGAGAGAGTACTACTGAAGAGGAGGAACCATTGAGAATACGCGGGTCGTACGAAGGTATAACTGTATAGATGGCTGAGAGGTTGATATAGAAAGGATGAGTGGACGAGAGCGCGTGGGAAGACAATGCCGAAGAAGGGAGCACCATGGTGGAAGGAGAATCGGGAGCATAATCTGGGACCATGAGTTAGGGAAAGAAACCCGAAGCTGCAGCCAATGCCTATGAAATCTATTGTATGGTGCAAGGATTTGTGTCGGAAAGTCGTAGATAACTAGTCAATGTCATGGGCTTACATGTCGGGGTCGGTGTAGGTCGGGGTGGCAGATGTCCCAATGAGGCATAACGGAAGTTTGACCAAGGCGCACTCTTATATTATGCTTCTTTGATTGTAATAATAATTTCTTATTGCTTGTTTTTATCCCGATGGAAAACATTTTAGACGAAATGTCGCTTGTCAGCGTGTCTCGTCGTCATTTCGCACTATTGGCTTATATTCGTAACACCTATACCTATTTCCATTTATTTTTATATATACCCTGTGTTACCTCAGCCACCTTGCTTCCAGTTTCGGATTGTTACCCGACATTGAATATCTGTTCAATCTTAGACTTTAGGAAGTTCCCAGTACATACCCACACACACGTGCGCTCGCAAACACAGACACACACTCATACATGTATAATCTTTCCTTATGTGATTACTGTGTTAAAAATAGTCTTATTTTATAGTTATTTTGTACACATTTATCGCCGCGGTTGTGGAAATATAAAATATTGAAAACCGTGGTTGGTTATTTTGGATGAAAATAATGTTGATGGTTTGTTACGTGCAATAGTTTCTATTTGAGTGGCATCTTTTATTACACTTTCTTCAATGTACTTATTGCCCCCTATTGAGGGTCTAACTTTGTCGTGGTTGGGTACAGAGCGCGTCTTAACGACCAAGGTCCATAGTTCAAACCCCTCCGCAGACTGAGTATCCAGGGAATCTGTAATCTAAATAAATAATCCATGATTTTTTGCCTATGTGCTTAGTAACTACAGTATAATAATGTTGTTGGTAACTACAGTATAATAATGTTGTTGGTAACCAAGTATAATGATGTTGTTGGTAACTACAGTATAATAATGTTGTTGGTAACTACAGTATAATAATGTTGTTGGTAACCAAGTATAATGATGTTGTTGGTAACTACAGTATAATGATGTTGTTGGTAACTACAGTATAATGATGTTGTTGGTAACATATCCTACTCAGAATGTGGTGACTAAGCAATAATTTTTGTTGTTAACAGTGAACGTCAAGACACTATTTATGTTCAGTAGATTGTTGCTACCCCTTCGAGGCCAGCGCCCTAACGTAGAGATTGGCTTAGTCCAGCCATGATAATCTGGAAACTAAGACTGGTCAAACTATTCCTTTCATTGAACTGGACCAGTCGTGCCCAATTAAGCACAGGTGCTGAGGTCGGGGATGCCAGACCGAGAGCTGGTGCCAGTAACCATGGTAAAATGCAGCCCGCTTAGTTAACATGTTTGAACAACATAACTATATGCGAACGAGAATAAGAAGTAGATTGTTTACTAAAGGTCCGGATACACTGCCATCGGCGGATATTAAATACTTCTACTCGCGCACCACTTCTGTTTTTAAACACAATTTTCTCAGAATGTTAACGTATTTCAAAGAATAGAATAAGACACGCACATTCTCCTCATAAATAGCTACCCAATCTCGGGGAGGGGTGTCGTGGTGATAGGACTACGACAACCACGAATCCGTTATTTTGTTACAGGAATAAAATAGCATAATAAATCAGAAAACATTGGGAAAATATTTAGTTCGTCTATTACATGATGATGATGACAATTTGTTATATCCACTTTTGAAAATCAATTAGAGATATGTCCTTGCCTATGAGTTCGTAGAGTCCATATTCCATATTCATATTCAATATAAACCATATTGGATCCACAAATGGCCGTGGATAGTTTGGGCATATAATAACAACTGTAGAGGGTTTTTGGTATATCAGTAACTTTCTAGCTACTCTCCGCTGTTGAACTGCTGCATTTCTCCTCTTTGATGCGCCCTTTTTGACTTGAGAGCCCCATGTAGATCTATTTTGTGCAAGTTCTTCCCATATTTCTTGGTCCATTCCAAAGGCTCTCAGTGATGTCTTTAACGAGTCCTTGCAACGCTTCTTTTGGCCACATCGGCTACACATCTGGCCTTGGAACGACAGCTTATGCTCCCACCCCTACGCTTAACGACAAGTGTGAATGCAATCAACAATCATTCACCTGGGGAAAAACAATAGACAATAGAAATCGTGTGCTCTACTCCGGCTCACCATAGAGAAGTATCTTTGGCATGTGATAATCTGGCATACGTACCAGATGACCTGTCCAATGAATCTGTGTCTCCATAAAATAGTGTTAATGCTAGGGATACCAGATCTGTCAAGAACTATAGATATCCGGAATATTGTCGTGCCATCAGATTTTCATAACTTTTCTGAGACAAGTTGTGTGAAAGTAATTGAGTTTCCTTACATGACATCTATACACAGTGCATGTTTCACTAGCTTATTATACAACTGGAAATACGACTGCTCTGGAAACCTTCAGCTTATTCTGTAAGTTAGTGTTATTTTTATATTACACATTTTCGTACAATCTGCCAAAAACAAAATAGCATACAAACCTCCTAACAAACATATTCTCTCACATAGCTCTTATATATCATAATAAGACATA
The DNA here is from genome assembly GCA_034231615.1 of Meghimatium bilineatum. Classification (NCBI taxonomy): domain Eukaryota; kingdom Metazoa; phylum Mollusca; class Gastropoda; order Stylommatophora; family Philomycidae; genus Meghimatium; species Meghimatium bilineatum. Next base: position 101,365,622 of record CM067298.1, read on the forward strand.
TCCGCGGTTGAAAGAAGAGTATTCATTTTAAGACGTTCTTTGAAAGAATGTCTCCAGTCTTCCGTTTCTTTAGATTTTATATCAAGTCGTATCTACACTGTTACACGAACTTTGTGAAAGTCTTCCCCGCCTTCTATTTTCCTGTAGATTTCTTGTCAATCGCTGTCTTGCAATACAGTTCTCTATCTTCATCAGAGAATGCTTTGTCCAATGTCAGCCCACTCCTGTCCACAAAATAAGTCGTAACAGATAAATGTAAACATCCGCTCTACGGAGGCTTTGTTTTACCTATCGACAGATACACGCAAACAGATTTACTCTACTGCATGATAAAATGTTTCTGTCAATAGGTTAAAAAAAAGGCCTCCGCAGAGCTGCTGTTTACATTAATATGTTAGGATCTTAATTTAGATGGGCATGGTTAGCCTATCATTATATACTAAAGTACGGTAATAGAATGAAGAACGTGTCATATTCCTTAACGTTTGTTTGCAGTGATCTTGTAGATGATGCTAATGTGAAGATTCTGTTTTACTATTTATAAAAAAAACATGCTAAAAAAATATTTGTTTGCTCTGTTCATTTCGCGCGTTTGTGTTTTCTATTCATTATAGCGTCACTTCCTTCCTTCGTACATTCTATTTTTGTCCGGATTCATCCCTTGTAATTAAGATTATGCAGATTTTCACATCTCATAGAAAAATATGGCTTCACTTTTGTTTTCTCATATTAGCTTATTTATTTTTTTTATTTGCACGAGACGGCTTTAAGCTTCGACGATAATTGCAATGGTTGTTGTTTAAAAAAAAACAAAAAAACTGATGTTGATAATAATGGCAACTGAAATGAGAAAATCATTTGAGCATTCCAAAATACACCGTTAGTGTGACCTAATTACCAAGCTAATTACGCCACAAATATTTTGTGAACGTTTTATTGTGAAAGATTTGTTGGCAAAATTCTTTTGTATATTGGTCTTTCTAAATAATTCTTAATAAATATTTTGTTTTTATGTCTACGCCGTTCTTCTTTAAAAAAAAAAAATTGTCTGTGCTTTTTTGTATGTTATTCATATTTACAACACTTTTTCAGTGGTCACCTCTCTCTCTCTCTCTCTCTCTCTCTCTGCTATTTGCATATATGTTATGGTTCGGTAACTAGTGTTGCTTTGTATTCCTTTCAACTGGTTGCTTCAATTCATCCTTTATTTATAGTATGGCCTTTAACAATGAGATGTTTCTCAGTGAGACCATATTTATATATATATTTGTGTGCTCTATTATTTGTTCACAGCGTTCTGATTTTTTATGCAATTTCATTCACATTCTTCATTTTAAACGCATGTCTTTACGAACATTGCATTTATGCTGTCGTGATAAAATCATGACAATTGTTTGAAGTGTCGGCTTCTGTGGCAGAGAGGTTAGCACGACATGGTAGGTCAGATTGTTTTTCCTCATCTCAAAACATACTGTATTCCTGCTCAACCTTAACATTCTATTCATAGTCCAGATTGGAATCCTCAGCCATCGGATGGCTCGCAAACACACAAATCTAACTTGACATTATTTCAATGCCATACTCTTCTTTGCTTACGAAAAAGGAACATTATCATGAGTACAACAGCATAACATCCCATAACTTAGCCACTGTATGAGTTCAACGATAGTCGCCCCTTTTCACTTAGCATTGGCAACGTTGCTGATACGTATATTTGGTTCATTTAAAAAATCAACATTAAATAGTTGGAAATCAATATTCAGTACAATATATGTTTTCAGTTATTTGTACTTTGACGAAGTAGCAGGCTGAGTTATAAAAGAGAAGCAGAAGTCATATAAAGTTAAAGGAGTCAGACAATGAAAATAAGCAGGCAAACGACACAAACAAGATTAATTATAAGAGCAGAGTAGGAGAAATCAGACAATGAAAACAAATAGACATAAGACACAAACATGATGAATTATAAGTGGAAATTAGGAGAAATTATTACCATGAAAATAAATACATTTAAGTCACTAATAACCTGACAAATGCAATTATTTGAACACAAAAATGCTCAGGGTTTCTTAAAGTGGGTGTTAACCAAGACATACCCCCAGTGCCATACATACAATTCTTCACGTGGGCGCTAAAAGGTCAAATAACGATATATGGGCGATGACGTTTTGCGTGAAATTAAGATACTTGTCAATAAGTAAATGCAGAAAAGAAGACAAAATCGGGCAAATTTTATAGAAAGCAATTGAGATCCTGCTACGATCGTTCAGAGAAGCGACATACGAGTATAAAGGACTTCATCATTTATCGACGACGTTTCAATATATCGTCATGGTAGAGATCGGGAACAAGTGGCTTCAGAATTCAGACATAACTGGACCGGTTTGTGTATGCTGTGCGATAAAGTGGGAGCACTAGTCAGTCCGACTAAAGAATCAATAACGTGGTTCTCTCTGAACAATCGATTAATCAATACGGCAACTCCAAGTATGGAATTGTGTACGGAGATCATTGCGATAAGATATAAAGTGATGTATCTTGGAGTACAATTTTACAGAAGTCTTGCTTTCTCTGAACACATGCACCAACTGATAGATAAAGCCAGGACATGTCTGAGTGCAGTGAGAGTTAAGGCTGCAGTCAACTGTTTAGAAACGCCATCCCGTTTATTGTACCAGAATCTGGTCATATCAGTTATCGAATAGGTTCTGCTCTTAGTCAGACGCAAATATAAAAACTGGAGAGTGTGTAGAACGAAGCAATGTGCATCATACATGGATGCACTAAAGGCACAGCGTGTGTAGAGATGTACTGCGTCCTTGAATTTCCAGTCACGGATGATAGAGCAAGGATCTCCAGAGAGCTTTCTTTCATTCGAGTTATTGCAAACAAAGATCATCATATGCTTAGATAAACTAGGAGAAATACGGGGAGCGGTCATAAAAAAGAAAATCTTGGATGGGTCAGGTGGAGGATATTATTCAACATGCGATAAAATAGGTCATCCATGCGATAAAATAGGCCTTGATGCAAAGTGAAAGAAGGTCCATCAGAATTACGAAATGCCTTTAAGTATACATCAGACATGACAGAGCGTATCGGCTATATAACGCGTTGGTGGTGAAAACAGAAGTTCAGACCTTGATTATTGAGAATTTGTCTCAGGGAGGCATATATATATATATGTCTGTTGTTAACTGCACAGGCTGGAAAGAGAATTGTGAGCGAAGACAGCTGTACATTCACTACTATAAGTATTATGACCATGGAGATCATGGCGGTAACCAGAACAATGATGTGGATAGAGTCTCAAACCTACACTTGTGTATGCATTCTCAACGACTCAATGAGCATACTGCAAAAAAGATTGAGCATGTCTGGATAGGAAGACAGTGGTTGGAGTCGGTGAAGCGATCTAATATGAACAGAATCAATTTCATATTTGTGCATGTAGATACTGCTGTCCAAAGAGGTGAACACATAGACCGGCTTGCTGGTATAGCGATCACGGGGACCGGACAAGCAATGGATCGAGCTGATGTTCTGAATGTTCATAGGAAGATAGGACGAGCGACCGATGTAACAGATGCTAGTGAATCTTCAACCTTGAACAGACTACAGGAATACCATGCCAAGACACGTGGCTAACCAAGAGTGTTGCGTGTGTAACCAAAGGTTCTGGTAGGTCAACGCATAGTAGATCTGGTCAGTCGCTACACACTTAGGAATATCTTAAGGAGGAAATCTAAGCACTTATGGATTTATTGTTCGATGTGCATTGATGATGATCTTTCGCGTAACTGATGAACTAACTAACTAACCATTCAACCAAAGAAACAAACCAACCAAACCAACTAATCAACCAACAGTCAGCCAACAAGCTAGTTAGCTAGCTACCCAATTAACTAAAAAACTAACTGACTAAATGACTGACTGACCAACCGTTCACCGACCAACAGAACAACTAACTAACCAACCAAGCAACCAACCCACTCACTCACGTAATCACTCACTCACTCACTCACTCACTCACTCACTCATGCACTCAATAACTAATTAACCCCCCCCCCCTCCCCTAAAAAAAATTAAAAAAAAATTGGCTGAATATTCTATTCAGGATGTAGCCATCAACCCAATATTCTCTGGCTCTAGTGATTTTCTTGACAGTGTTTGCGTTCAGTAGTGTACCCTCTTCTTGAATCTTCCAGATGCACAAGTGCCTGTGGTGGGATTCAGACCCGGTATTTAGCCGCTCCGTAACACGGCGCCACAAAGCCAGACTAATCCATAGAATCCATAATTATTAATGATCGTAGAGGTACTACATTGAATAGAGTCCCTCCAACGATTTCTATCTTCAATGATACACATTAGAGTAGAAAATTCGTGACTGGTTCATTCTTTGATAATGTATGTCCAACATTTTCGTTACTTCGATTGACCTTTCATCATTCCGTTTAATTTTAAAATACGTTTCTTATTTTGTCTTCTGGCTGATTTCCTAGATTATTCGAGTTGACTGTATGCTGTAATACAGAATACGACCTCTAAATATATGAGGATATGGTTGAGGATGAGGAGTCGACCGATTTAATGTGCACGAAAGTCACTTCTGACATATACACGATATTTCAAATGGGACGATTGGCAAAAAAAACAATGTTAGAAATATTCGACTGGATCAATGGATCGTGATACATAGTAACATGTGTGGCATACGTGAGTTTCGCGGGTAGAGCAGTGGTTTTCCTTGCCTTGTTTTCGTAGCTTCATTCATAAAACACATGAGAGTCTTATAATTCACAGGAAGCACACGGGTGAGCCATAAGGGGCTCTAGCAGTTCAATCTCAATTTACATGTGGCAGACATTATGCTGAACAGGAAATAGCATGAGCATTTGGTTACGTAAAATGTCCCTCCTATGGTGATGAACGCTACTTTCAACCGCGGACGCCAGTCCAGCTTGGTTACATCCTAGCTTTACAATCTTAAAATATAGTGGAGGTCATATTTATGATAAACCAGCAATCACGACCTACGTGCATTAATGAGTATGGGACGGGAATTGGAACACTCAAAGTATATGCTAATGACTATAATGGATCAGTGTATGTAATACATATACACACACACATACACACATATGCGTTTACGAAAACTCACATAGATACATATAATACACATAACAAATATATGCTTCTCAATATCCTAAAATAAGTGCAAAATCTACAACAATAGCGAATAACTAAAGTTAGAGGATCTAGTAATACTGCTCAAAAGAAATCAAGATATCAATTTCTTGGTTGTTTCCCCTAGTATAATAATTGAATGTGATAATAAAATTAATATGTCCTTCTGTATGCTCCACACGTATGTCTGAGTTGATTATCCAACTTTATTTCACTGATAAATAATTACAACTGTAATTATAATTATAAATTCTGATGAATGTCCATATTGTTCCATATTTTTAGTGACACAAATACGCGCTGAGTATGTTCAAAGTTAATGGATTGGCACAGTTAAAAGTCAATTGAAGTCAAGAATATGTTAGTATTTTCTTAAGGTATTGAATTATTGGCTATGCTAACTTGATTCTGCAAATTGACTATTCGTGTACTGTTTACTTTTGCAAACAACTGTACACCATTTTCATGGTTTTTATTTGACTGTTTTATTATATGTATTATTCAAAATCATGTCTGGATATATTGTCTGAGTATGTTCCAAATACGTATATTCGCGAGACGACCACCCATGTTGTAACCATCTATACAAATGCTGTTTAGTGTATTCAGCTGTACAAATATTTAGTGTACTCAGCTGTACAAATGTTTAGTGTATTCAGCTGTACAAATATTTAGTGTACCCAGCTGTACAAATGTTTAGTGTACTCAGCTGTACAAATATTTAGTGTACCCAGCTGTACAAATGTTTAGTGTTCCCAGCTGTACAAATATTTAGTGTACCCAGCTGTACAAATATTTAATGTACCCAGCTGTACAAATATTTAGTGTACCCAGCTGTACAAATGTTTAGTGGACCCAGCTGTACAAATGTTTAGTTACCCAGCTGTACAAATATTTAGTGTACCCAGCTGTACAAATGGTTAGTGTACCCAGCTGTACAAATGGTTTGTGTAATCAGCTGTACAAATGTTTAGTGTACCCAATTGTAGAAATGCTTAATGTATCTAGCTGTAGAAATGTTTAGTGTACCCAGCTGTACAAATATTTAGTGTACCCAGCTGTACAAATGTTTAGTGTACCCAGCTGTACAAATGTTTAGTGTACCCAGCTGTACAAATGGTTAGTGTACCCAGCTGTACAAATGGTTAGTGTACTCAGCTGAACAAATGTTTAGTGTACCCAGTTGTAGAAATGCTTAATGTATCTAGCTGTAGAAATATTTATTGTACCCAGCTGTACAAATGTTTAGTGTACCCAGTTGTAGTAATGCTTAGTGTACCTAGCTGTACAAATGTTTAGTGTACCCAGCTGAATCTAGTATATCTCTAACCTGATACGTCACATATTACTCTTTTTCTTGCTATTATCTTTTTCGTTTTACCCCCCCCCATTATTTTTTCTCATCCTTTCCTCGCCCCCCCCCCCAATATGAGTCAGCTCACTTATGATGAATCATCTCCTTCACCTCATACTTTGCCTACATTCCCGTTCTTGCTGTTTTTATTCTTCTTTCTCCTCATTATATCTTCGTCATAATATATATATATATATATATATACTATATATATATATATATATATATATATATATATATATATATATATATATATATATATATGCTTGTTCTCATGTAGGATCGTCGTTGTTGGTTAATTTCATTTAGTCCTGATGAAGGACTTTTATTCTAAACGTCGTGTGTCCTTATGTTTTTTTTTTGCTAAATAAAACTATTTCTCTAACTTAAAGTTAACTTGATCTTAGTGATGTGAAGTAGGAAACATAACCCCACTGCCTCATGCTATATATTACCTCGTATTGAATGCTATATATAACATTTCTTTACACCAGCCTGTATATAAGGGGATGGGGTTTTTAGATATTCACCCCACCTCCCCATACTAGGAAAGTAAAATATTACCTTTAGTACTAAGAAGCGAGGTAAACAGTCTCTCCACCCCCATTTTTGATGCTTTTCCCCCCAAAAAACCTCGCCCAGAATTTCACGAAAACGAAAAAATGACGTTATATTTAATTTATTATAGTAAACCACTTTCCCTTTGCCGTAGACACATCTACGCCACTGGTTTTATATCATGTTAACCCGTATTGAGGCCATACCTTTTTCGTGGTAATAAGTGGTTTACGCTGGTATCACAAAAGGATTGCTAACTTTGATGTAAATTATTGTCTATTGTCTTTCCCCAGGTGGTTTATTATCCACTTTTGCTGTTAAGCGTATGGAGTGATTGGAGCTTGAGCTTGTGTTCCAATACCAGATGTGTTGCCTCAGCTGTGCTCTGACCGTGTTTGTTCAAGATGTCACTGCCGTTTTCTATCCATATTTTCTGTGGTCTTTCGCTGGCTGTGTACCCTGATATCATTTGTTTATACGCCTTCACAGATAACTTGTCGTGATGAATTTTCATAATGTGGCCAAATTACTTGGTCTGCCGCCATTCTATGTATTCAGTGCAATGTGTATATCTATTCTTTCCCTGATGTCCTCATTTCGGATACTGTCAAGTCTGGTGACGCCAGGAGCTTTTCATCTCAAGCATTTCATCTCACACGTTACAATCTTTCTGTAATGTGAAAATGAGAGAGACCAGGTTTGGCACTGGTAAGACAGTGTTGGTAGGAATATACTGTAAATAATTTGTCTTTTAACTTCCATCTCGATCTTGGGATGAAGTAGTGGTGACAGTTGGTATGTTACTGCATTTGCCTTTTGACCTATCGTCTCTATCATTATACCAAAGCTTTCATTTTCTGTGAAAATACTACCGAAATATTTGAACATCGATTCTTGTTTTACCCCTATGGTGTCTATCTATATGCTTAGTTGGTTCGGTGTTCTGCATATTTTCATAGTTTCTGTCCTTTATTTATTTATTTTCATGTCGCATTTTCTACACGTGCGGATAGTGAGTTAACATGATGTTGCAGTTGTTTTTCATCTTCGTATTATGGGACTCTTGTCGTCCGTCAAAAGCAGTTCATTTAATTAATTGTTTAGTCGCTCTCATGTAAATGATTACCTAGATACAAAATGGCGAAAGTGCATGTTATATGCACATGTAAACACTTCTAAACATTGCATATCTTAACATGAGAAGGTATGCAATATTGAGAGTTGGAATAGTCTACAAACACACATAGACACTTCTAAACACGGCATACCGCGGAGGGTTGCAGTCTTCTGTATGATATAAAGTTCCGAAGAACACCCCAGTTCTCGCACAGAAATTAATATATTGCATTATTAAACAAGAATTTCATTGGCCATAATTTCTAGGAATCCAAAGAAACAACATACTTAATTTTCATCTCAGATTTGTATCTTTATTCTTCAGTTACTCTGAATTTTTTTCAGTCCTCGCCCATTTGTTTATAAACAAAACTCTACCCCAGTTTACCAAATTCAGATGAAATTTAAGGGCATTTATGAATATTCGTAATCAATATGCGAGACTCTAGACTACATGGTCTTTTGCGAATATAATCAACTATAGTATGTAAATAAATGCGTAATCACCATTGGAGGAGAATATCAACTAAATTGTCTATAAGATGGCAGAGATCTCTGGAATGTAACTTTTGATTAACACCGACGCTATCAAAAACGTTTGGCTTTCTAAAAATGTTAGTACTTTAAAACGTGTCCTCTATAACTTATAGACACGTTAATTTGCGTAGGATATAAGATATTCTACAGTATTCACCCGAGTCTGCTGACAGTCCCGGTTGATGCAACTATGTTTTTCATTTTCATGCGCATCAAGTATAATAAATATGGAAATCAAAATTTCCATGAGTGCGAATATGTCATTTGTCGTTTATTTAGAGATTTCATTGTAATTGACAGACTCCTTGAACTTATTTGGCATGAATATATTTGTGATTTTTATTGGTCATTGTAATGTGTAATCAAATTTGCCACCAATGAAACGCATGGAAATACTGGGTTATGTCCATAGAATAGAAGAGTAGAAGAGATATTAGGACATTTAAAGTCAGTTATGTAGTATTTTTTGTTGGATAACGTAATTGTTTAATCTGATAATAATACATACACTTCAGTTTACTCAAAGGCTTAAACATAATTCGATGTGTGATTATTCTGCTATCATGTTGGTTTCTTACAATTTACATTCATATATAATTCAAAATGAGTTTGGAGTGCAAATTTATTACAATGCAGTCACTTTTTAGGGTTAATAATATCACAATATAAATGGCCCATCTTATATTATTTACAAAAATACTGGAAGAGTAAATTGGTAACTTTCCATAAAGTTACCGTTTCACTCTACAATAATTTTTGTAATGAATCCAAGATGGTTCATTTATATTGTGATATTAATAACCATTAGAAGCGAATTCAATTGACTTTTGGTCTAGATAGATCATCTTTTTTCCGATGGATTAAACAGTATTCAAAATGTACTCATATCAAACAATGAAGAAAAATGAAAGTTGGCGACTTCGACATAGATGTCATAAGGGAGAGATATTGAAAATGTCTGCTAAAAATGAATTTATTTCTCTTCGGAAATTAAAAGAAGTATTGCAGATGGATTGTGATATTGAAATATCTAAAAGTTCTCTGTGGAAAATTGTAAAAACCACCGGCTTCACTTTCAGAAAACATTAGACGGCAGGAGTATTATTTGTGAAAAGCCAGACTTGACTGTTGCCTGAAGTAAATACATGAGACAGATCCGGGAGCTGAGAAGCAAAGGCTATAATATTGTATACTTGAACGAATTCGGGATCAATTCTCACCACATAAATACTAAGGAATGGCAATCAGTGGACGTGAACTTAAAAGAAACATTCCAAGTAGCAAATGCCGGGAAGTTGCTTCCAGCAAAAGCAACGAAGGCTGGAAGTAGCAAAAACGACATAGTTTATGAAGCTGGACTTCTTTTTCAATAATAATGTACAGATGGTAGAGATTCCCATACTGAACTGAGTAGACATGTTTTCAGGCATTGGATGGAGAACAGTCTTCTGCCAATTCTAGGAGGACCATCATGTTTAGTAATGGACAATGCTTCCTATCACAATGTAATATCACAGGACGACAAAATACCAAATGCATCAAATAGAAAAGATCAAATTAAGAAATTGCTTACAAAGGACATGTCCACTTTGACGAAACTTTTTTGAAGCCCGAGTTACTACATCTTATGAACAAGACACATAAGACAAAGTTGTATATATTGATAAAATCATTCAATAATACGGTCATACTTCTCTGCGACTTCCGGTATAGTAAGCTCACCGTAACCAGATAGAGTTAGTTTAGTCTAAAGTCAAAGGGCAAGTTGCTGAACAGAACAGAACGTTTAAAATGTGTGGTGTTGAAGCTCTGACACGCGAGTACCTCTCCAAAATAGACGTTCAGTTTTAGAAAAAATGTTTAGATCATTTCTATCCGAGAGGAAGTTGACTACTGGCACAAAATAAAATGGATTACAATTTCTGCAACCATTAACAGTAATCAACCTCTTGGAATCATGAGAATCGGAATTTTGAAGACATTTTTGTGTGGACAGACGTCATATAGGCCCCACATAAATAGGTGTACGTTGAACACACCATTAGGTACATATCTACAGTCGGACAAAATCTAATATTGCAGGCCATAGATTTCTGCAATCTAAATATAACAGACAGTTTCTGAGATATTCACTTGAAAGTGTAATTAAGAAATTATGAAGGGACATTTTTGAATGCATGTTAAGCTTTCGAAAGTGTTATACTCTCAAACCGTAACTATTTCAGAGAAAATTTAGAAAACAAGGACAATACAATTCGGTGTACTTATTGAGAATCATCCTTGCAATGTGACATTTTCAGTGACTTTCATTGGTGTATACTTTGTATCCATAGGCAGTGAAACCACGAAAAAAGTCAAATAACATCACTTGTAGAAGGATGATTACCGATGAGTTCACATGACAGTATTGTTGAGGGACTCATAAAAAAAAGAGTGTAATAACCAGGGCTGGATTACTAAACACATCACAAGATGTCTTCCATTTATGATCTTTTCTCCATTATGAGCAATCTTTTGATATATTCTTATGAACAGCTATTACCTCTGTCAATCCTTTCTGTATATTCGAATTTTCTCTTGAACCGTACATCATCCTTTGTAAGAGTATTTATCAATACGCGTGTCTGATAAAGGTGTGCACATTTTAAAAAAAGTACAGTACAAGTAGATGCCACCACATAGTCGCGTTATTTCCCTTGCCTATGTTTGTAAATTTCGTGTTCATCATGTAATAATTAGCATATTTATTTATTTTAGGATTTGGGTTAGGATAGTTGTGTTTTACATAACTAACCATAACCCTAAATAGATAAATATTTCAATTATTAAATTATGAACACAAAATGTACAAATATAGAAAAGGGACATAATTAAAAATGTGGTGGCATTTACTTGTACTGGACCCAAAAAATATTCAAGAAGTTTACATATCATTTTCACATTGCCGAGAGTTGGAATCAACTGGGTATGAAATATAACTTCGGTGATACCACTCCATTGCACATAGAAGTAAGACATTGCACATAGAAGTAAGACATTGCACATTGCTCGTAATTCCAGGGGATCGAAACAGCAGCAACAAATTTAGCTGCTCCAAACTTTATCTGTGATTTTTACTAGCTGGCGACACAAAGTGGCCAATGATCAGTCCCATCGGCCAAAATAAATGACGCTGTTAAAGATATGCGCGCTCGAATATTCTGGAAAAAGGACTTGGATGTACTACTGATACATATGCCAGTTTTACAATTACGTTTGGACAGTATTGTCAGATATAACTGAAATTATTGCACTATTCAGTTAAGATAGTTTCCTATCCTTGGATTCATACGCTCGCCTGTTTAAAATGTTGGATTATTATTGATTAGTTTATTGATTACTGTTACTTTAGCTAAACGAGCTCCACAGACAGGAAACCTTCTATAGTTCTTGGTCAGGCGCATGCGCAACTATTGAGAGCTGAGGGAACCACCTTGTGCAGAGAATAACTGATGAGTTGCAAACAAACCAAGTGGCAGGAAACAGATTGTCGCCATGGCACCTGAGCACGGACCTAGGGATTCCTGATGAATCTAGTCGGAAGTTGAGAGAATCTAACATAGATTTATCACACATCAATCAAAGAAATAGCAATATAGCTGTGACAGAAGGGAAGCTGGCGTGATGTGAGATAATTGGACCAGGAAATATTTGATTTTGTACAAATTTATGGTCTAGCTCCACACATAAGTTTTCTCAGATTTCTGAACATTTCTATGAGTAATATAGCGCATTTGTTTAGAACATTCCTGTTTTTTTTTACTGCAGTTTTTAACTTCCCACAGGAAGTAGTTCGAAGAACGAGATGCGATGCGTTGGTGTTTACGACACATCCGACTTTAATACAGCATTCACAACAAGTACATCATATTTCTTCAGAATGGTATCCACCTTCAGTACATCATCTTTCTTCAGTACATCATCCACCTTCAGTACATCATCTTTCTTCAGTACATCATCCTCCTTCAGTACATCATTCTCCTTCAGAACATCATCCTCCTTCAATACATCATCCTCCTTCAGAACATCATCCTCCTTCAGGACATCATCCTCCTTCAGTACATCCTACTTCAGTACATCATCTTTCTTCAGTACATCATCCTCCTTCAGTACATCATTCTCCTTCAGTACATCATCCTCCTTCAATACATCATCCTCCTTCAGAACATCATCCTCCTTCAGGACATCATCCTCCTTCAGTACATCCTACTTCAGTACATCATCCTCCTTCAGTACAACATATTTTGATACTTTCGCTTTTCCTCTGCCACTCGTACTCCTCGAACAGTTTGTTTCAGTAGTTGTAATATAGTAATCTGGCCAATTAGTAAGAGTTACAGATCTATAGATTGGCAATAAGAATTCGCTTCCATTCCTTATCCAATGTTTAGTTTACACGCACACACACGTAAAGTAACCCATAGCATTTATTAATGCCGTAGGGGTGTGATATGTTAGCGATCTCACATTTCACAGACTCTACAAATGAGGGCGGTAGCCATCTTCTCTTACTCGCAGACTTTACTTCCCGGATTAATCCGGTACCCATTTAAGGCTGGGTCGACCTGGGAGCCGTTGCGATATGAAAACAATTCCGCCTTAGCTGGGGAATGAACCCAGGACCACTCATATTCGAAGCCAGTGCGCTAACCACTGCGCTAACGTGGCTCCCAACCGCACACACACACACACACACACGTACACATTATCTAATAGGGTTGCATGAAATATGGTTGCTGGTGCGCCTCTCGCCCTGGTAGCTCCTACTTAGCACCATTCATTATCAGCCCACCATAAGCAATACCTACATTATGAGATAGCTGGATACTCTCCAAAAGAAGACAATATTATGCAACATGATTGAAGATATGTACCTCAATGAAGTGTGGATACAAATATATGCTGAAGGATCAGCAGTCAAAGTAGAAATAAATAGGAAGAGCGGAGGTGTTCTGGTGTACATATAATAATAATAATAATAATAATAATAATAATAATAATAATAATAATAATAATAATAATAATAATAGGCCAACCTGTAACCCGTAATGTAACACTGGAAAATCAGCACAAAAAGCCCCTCAAATAACTCTGTCCTCGGCTATTCAAAGGCGTCTAGAAAATTCCTGCCAGACCATCCATTGATGTTATCAGTCCAGGAGTTTTTGTCCACCTCTTTTCCTTCTCCCTCGGAGTGTACACAGCATATCAAGGAAAAAAAGAAAATGAATCCACAAATTCATCAATTGGAATCATCTCCACCAACTATTATGCAGAAGTACAGGCCCTAAGCATTGTTGCAAACATAATTAAAAACACAAGCCAATGTCAACTGGTGGTGTTTCTTACCATGCGATGTCTAACTTATAAGCCCTTGGCAGCGATAGACTGTCAGACCTGAAGTATGCCATTCAAGAAGTGAGCATCCAAAGAGGGATAGTACTACAATGGATACCATCATTCTGTGGTATACCAGGAAATGATAAGGTAGATATGCTAGCAAAGATGACGTAACACAGGAAGAAAAAGACCAAGACATCACGTACCACAAAAAGAGGACTCATTAAAGCTATTAGAAAAGTCGACGACCCAAAAGACAACTATCATTATCTCGACAGAGCTGAGAAAGATATTATCTTCAGCATCAGGACAGGACACAACAGATAAGCTGCTACTTAAATAGACTAAGACTGGTTCTATAACCCCTGTGGGCAGACATCACAGACCGCGAACATATCCTGCAAGATGTGGACACAGTAAAATTCGAACGAGAAAAAGAACACACACTCACGCGCAGCGCACACACATGCACACATACACGCCTGCACACACAAATACACACGCACACGTGTACGCGTACACACACACACATGCGCGCAAGCACACATACAGAGGCAACACACACGCGCACATGCACGAACGCACATACACACATAGAGGCAGACACACGCACAAACGCACAATAACGCACGCACGCAAGCGCGCACACACACACACACATACATACTGTCTTCGTCATAATAATTTAAAATAAAGTCTGATATAGAAATGTTCTAAAGATATTATGTAGTGGCGACCCAACACAGAGTTAAGCAAATATCTGAACAGAAGATTGACTTTTGAGAACTTTCAAAAATACCAGCTAACATATTGTTGATACATTAAAAAAAGAAGACATAATGGGTTAGAAAGGTAATGCGTGAGTAAAGGGTTCTAAGAAATAACCATAGAAGCCACTCAATACGTCGATGGACAAATGATATCGAACACGTGTTGAATATGCCACTGGAAGAAGAGGGATAGATGCACAGTAGCAAAAGCTATTAGAGAGTACCAATCTATAGGGTTCATGGAGTAGAAAATAGTTTAGGTGTTGTTAACGGTGGTTCACAAAACATTCTTTCTTTACCGAGACGTTTTATAAAGGGGTCATTTGAAAAGTCGCAGATCAGATGTTTTGTGACAGTTGAAGAAAATAGTTAAGCACATAAACATACACACGCGCGCGCGCGCACACACACACACAGAGCCTATCGCTCTACGGAATTTTTTACAGAAGTCGAATGTTTCATGACAAATTGCGCACATATTGCCGTCATGCTGTAAACCATGACACATCGTATTCCGTTCTCTGGACCACATTCTACTAATCTGCAGGAGTTTAACAACGAATACAGAAAATATTGTAAATTAAAAATGATGGTAAGAAATTGGCAAAGAAATTGAAAGATAAATGATCTTTTAAGCATCTTTACTCGAAATGAGGAAACAAAATATGCTGTCGAATGAAATCAATGAGTGTAGAGATCCAGAAACACATCAGTCGTAAGGAAATGCCATGTTGTAATATGGATTTTGTTTTTCCAAGAAAAATTTGTATCATTTATTATTTAGGACGAAGTTATCAATACATTTTTCTGACTGTAGTGATTTGCTCACTTTAATGTAGCAATGTAAATATATTCTGTAAATTTCCATTGTTTTGTGAATGTTATGGATGCACAATTGTCTGCGGTGGGGGTTGAACTTTTTATCGTGACCGTCCGAGACGAACTCTCTCCTCATCACCACAGTCAGACTTGTCAGAAAAAAGGGAAGCAATTAGAGAATAATCCTAAAACATATACGAATAGTGTTCTACAACAGTGGTTCTGAAACTTTTTATTTTTGGGAACCCCATCATAAAATATTTTTGCAGCGGACCCCTAAAACATTACATATTTGACTCAGAAATGAATTATATGTGTGTTAACGAAAGTAAACGTTTGCAATTGAAAATGTAATGCGCATGAATGTGTAATAAATAATAAAACAATAAAAACTTATCTGTCCATTTATCTTTTGATTGAAACTGAAAGCTCAAAATATTTCTTCAAGTGATAACGGAACTCCAGAGAGGACACCGAGGAGTGTCAGGGGTATGAGGACTAAAGCTTAAGAGCCGCTGCTCCAGAAAATAATAATGTAGCAACGATGGTTGCGAATATCAATGGTTGGACATGGACAAGTTGCAAGTAAGAGAACACTGATGAATAAATATATAATGTTATAAATGTAGTTGGTTCAATATAGGAAATTTGTGATGTGCTCTAGAATCGTAGGAGAATTATTGCAAACAAAAACCAATATCAATTATTACAATTATGTGGAAACGGACTTTCAAAAAGATATAATGCTTCGTATATCTGTACTTCTTTATTTAGTTTTCTCAAACTCCTGCTGATTAGCAATATGTAGTCCGGAGTATAGAATGTGTTATGCCGTGTTTTACAGCTGTTCCGCGATATTTGTGCTGGCTTCTAACTTCTGTGCATGACTTCAGGTCACTTTGACAATATAGCAAACTCTACTCCAAAACCTCCTTTGTTTCTTTTTAATATATTCTTAGCAGGTGAAAGTGTTACTATTCTACTCTCCCCTTTCTAGTCCCAGCAACAAACGAGCGTAAACGCTTTCTAAATGTATTTCTTCTTCAAATAGTTTTTCTGAGCTCTGAACACAGCGTATATACCAGTAGTCCATTCAGATGAACCTGGTAGGTCAGAAATAAATGGTTTGACGGACCAGATTTAACAGATGCGATCATCTGGTCAATCGCTGGTCTAGATAGTGCTTGTAATAGACACAAGTTATGTATCACATTTTACGGTGAACACATCTGTTGATGAATGTGGTCATTACAATAGTATTCCTTTTAGAGCAGGAATATGTACCTACAGGATTTTCCACTAATCAAATGTCGTGTTGTATCACATTGAGCAATGTTTTGAACTATTTCCTTGTTCTTTGCGACAGGCATATTAACACGTGTGTAATAACGATTCTTCGAGAGAGAAAATGATTACTCTCACGAATATGTGACTCCAGTCAATGAAGACGCTTGTACTAACTTGTTCAATCAGCATCAAAAACAAAATATTGAACAGCTGGTTACTACGATAAAATATAAACAACTTACTTTCTTAAATAACTGATTTGTAGGTCATGTTTTATGTACGTGGTTATTTAAGTGAGTGTGTGTGGTTCTTCTATACATTTGTGTTATTATTCTCGATTTTATCCATCTCTTGCGTACGAGACAATAATTAAATTTCATTTCGACATTCTTTTTATTTGTATGCCACACCAAACAAAGCAAGCACAATGGATTATGATGGCAACATTAGCTCTGCTTATTTTTGTATATTTTTGTGCATCTGTCAATACATATTTTAGACGAAATACATCAATATTTGATGACAACATAAAACTAGTTTACTTATTTGATAATTGAAATGCTTTCAGCTTTAGATAATCCGATAATTGGTTTCTGATTATGCACTCCCGTGGGCTGCACTACCCGAATATGACATTAATCAATACTGAGAGAAATTATATATATTAATATTTTATTTATCTCACCATTTATTATTAAAGATTTTATGTTAAGACTTTATGATTATTTCCTTGTATATGTTTTATTCTGTTGCATTAATGAATGTTATGATACATTATTTTAGTCTAACTTATCATTTGTATGTACAAAGTTGTACTACTTTATTTGAAAATGAAAACGCCCAAATGTTGCCGGGGTCAGAAAGTGAAGCAAAAAATTGCAAAATTGTTTGCTTTCCATGCATGTCATAAAAGGTGACTAAGGAGGTCATAGTGTCCGCTGGGTGTCCCATTCGAAATAGGGTTAAGGTGACCCAGAAGTGATGCTGAAGTTGTCATGAAGTTATCCGTTGTCATAATTTTATTTGTCGTCATATTGAAGAACAGATTTTGGGCGTCACTGTGTTTATTGTTGATAGTAATATTTGCTTTAGACCATCTCCGTTTGTTGTTAAGAGAATGTGGTGTGAGCATATCTGATGTTTGGAATCTGCTGACAGCCTATGGTAAGAGGTGTGAAGTCAGCATATGTCATGTCGTCTTTTAAGTTTCGCAGTATCTTCTTCTTCTGCGTTCGTTTTCAAACTCCTGCAGAATAGCAGGATGTAGTCCAGAGAACGGAATACATTGTGTCATGGTTTACAGCATTGTTGCGATATCAGCGCCTTTCGGCCTGACACATCCGACTTCAGCATAGCTTTGGGTCACTGACCCTATATGGGATGGGACAGCCAACTCCATCTCATAACCTCCTTAGTCGCCTCTTAAGACATGCATGGAAGTTAAACAGTGTTTCTATTCTTCGCTCCCCTTTCGGGCCCATTCAATACCCGGACTGTTTCGTATTATATTTTCAGCGTAGATGTTGAACAGGTACGGTGATGGTGTGCATCCATGTCTATCTCCATTCTGTACACTAAACCCATTCTGATATTGTTCCGTCCACTTTTACTGCTGCCTCTTGTTCGTGTTACAGCACTGCGATTAAATATTTGAGATGTTTTGGAAATCCCATATCGACCATAATATTCCATAATTGGTGATGTCGGACACAATCGAAAGCCTTGATGTAGTCGATGAAACATGCATTTAGGTCTATATTGAATTCCCTGCATTTTATATAATGATTCTCAAGTTAAAGATATGGTCTCTGGTGCCTCTGCCTGATCTAAAACCTGCCTGTGCCTCATGAACTTCTGTTTCTATCTTATTTTGCAATTTCTTCATTCATTATGATATGTAATATTACTTATATAATAGTATTATCAAAACGATAGATCTTTAATTAGTGCATAATTGTGGGTTACCATTTTTTGGTAAAGGGAAATAAACTTATTTTACCAGTCCTTTAGCCATATACCAGTTTTGTCATGTTTGTTTTTGTTTGTAACTGTTCAAACTACTCATTTATTTCTTGATCTTCTGCAGCTGATGTTTGTGCGTATGTTTGAATGCCTTTGATGCTTTTCTTTTGCCCTTTCATCCTGATACTCGTCATACGATGTTAATAGGATTATAGACTAGTAAAGAGGACCACGATGTTTTGGACACAAGGAGACATACACCGCTCTGTCCACGACTTTCTCTGCCTAAAAATACGAAAACTTCACCCTTTGTTAATTTGATATATCCTTCTCCCGACCAACGATGTTCTGCAATTCCTACATGTCTCATTTCTTTCGCTACAATGTGTATACTCTCTTGATATTAAGTTCTAATATTCCATAAAGATATACAGAGAAAAAATAGAGAGAGATACTTTATATTTTGGACAATAGATACGTTTTGAATAGACGTCTTAGTTATTCTGTTTTGGATATGCTTCTATTAATTAAATTATTGAAATATGTGGCCTAGAAAAAAGTCATATAAAAATAATTATGATTAGAACATCTCTACAACTGCTGATGAAATTTACACGGTTTTAAAACAATGCGTACACAACGGAATATATTTTATATGCAACATAAATAATACAGATAATTATATCCGTAGGTAATGTGAAGAGGTTTGTGGATTCAACCGTCATCCTTTTTATGAAGTCAGAACATGACATTAAGAACAACGAAGCACAAAAAAAAAAGTGGGTGACACCTCCATTACAGCTTTCCTACCAAAAAGTTCATTAAAAATTCCACAAAACTTGTAAACTAATGTTTTTTGTAAAAATAATTATTTAATTTCCCCCTTATTTAAACGAAGACCTATCTACAACATTGAAACCATTGACATGCGTCGAATGAACTGTAGTTTTGCGTTATAGAAGATACAAAAGCCCATGTGACAGAGTTTTATATGAGAAATGTATAACATGAAGTGAACATAAATTAAACATTAAGGGAGAAGATCAGAAAACTGTGCCAATAAATGATGACATCAAACAGCAGTGGTCAGGGTGGATAATCAAATTTATAACTTAAAAAAAATATATTAAGAGGATTTGAATTTTTAATGTGATTGATCTTAATAACTTTCTGCAAATTACCAATTTCAGATCCAATTCATTTCTTACATATGAAATAATTCTCAAAGGCAGTGCTAAAATACATCAGCACCGAGAAAGTCCCAGATGTAATTTTATTTTGGTTATGATTCTGTTTTTATAGTAAAGATTTTTAAAAAATCCATTTCATTTATTAAATATTTTACATTGAAAATTTTTTTTATGTCAGCTAATGATCACCACAATATATCCAATATTACTGCATCGTTTTAATGTCAGCAAAATCTTCATCACATCACAGCCTATTTTACGACATGACTTTAATGTCAACTAATTTTCACCACACAGCCCATATTACGCCATGGCATTAATGTCAGCTAATCTTCACCACACATACTATATTACGACATGGCATTAATGTCAAATAATCCACCACACGACCCATATTACGGCATGACTGTAATGTGATCTAATCTTCACCACACAGCCTATATTACAGTATGGATTTAATGCCGCCAGTACACATTAGCAATCAGCATTACTTACAGAGCCCGGAAAGAAAAATACTATTATAGATAGTAAGAAAAAAGTAGAGGCAAAGGTACTTACATAATCACTATATCAATACGAGCTTTAGACGTAGTCAGGTCAAACACTCAGAATATATCATGTGAATTCATACGTTTTACGATTTCCATATAATTTTCAATCAGAAAATGTTTTTTCCCAGATAATTCTGCGAGTTGTTTATTATTCCAGAAATATTTTCTTTTCTTGTCTTTCTACATTTGCAGTGAAATAAGTTTGTGGATAATTAAATTATAGAATACGTTCTCAGGAGTTGAAAACTTTCCCAATAGAAATAATTGTTTAGTTATTAGTCTTCTATCACATAATGGACAACAAAATGGGATGTTGGAAGACAGTAATGGACAACATAATGGGATGTTGGAAGACAGTAATGGACAACATAATGGGATGTTGGAAGACACAAATGGACAACATAATGGGATGTTGGAAGACAGTAATGGACATCATAATGGGATGTTAGAAGACAGTAGTGGACAACCTAATTGGATGTTGGAATTCAGTAATGGACAACATAATGGGATGTTGGAAGACAGTAATGGACAACACAATGGGATGTTGGAAGACAGTAATGGACAACATAATGGGATGTTGGAAGACAGTAATGGACAACATAATGGGATGTTGGAAGACAGTAATGGACAACATAATGGGATGTTGGAAGACAGTATTGGACAACATAATGGGATGTTGGAAGACAGTAATGGACAACATAATGGGATGTTGGAAGACAGTAATGGACACCATAATGGGATGTTGGAAGACAGTAATGGACACCATAATGGGATGTTGGAAGACAGTAATGGACAACATAATGGGATGTTGGAAGACAGTAATGGACAACATAATGGGATGTTGGAAGACAGTAATGGACAACATAATGGGATGTTGGAAGACAGTAATGGACAACATAAATGGGATGTTGGAAGACAGTAATGGACACCATAATGGGATGTTGGAAGACAGTAATGGACAACATAATAGGATGTTGGAAGACAGTAATGGACAACATAATGGGATGTTGGAAGACAGTAATGGACAACATAATGGGGTGTTGGAAGACAGTAATGGACAACATAATGGGATGTTGGAAGACAGTAATGGACAACATAATGGGATGTTGGAAGACAGTAATGAGCATGCACATAATTTGTTGCTACTGGCGAAGTCATCCGTATAAATAGGAACAAGAAACGATGCAGAAAAAGATGCACGGATGAATTACCGTGTTTACGCATTTACATAGTTTTATTTTTTCATATACACAGGCACACTGACAAAAAGGCTTATTTTTATGCATGAACCCATACACTCACACACGCATATGGGTTACATCGCACGTGTAAGCACACTGCCACGAATACATATTACTTCTATTTTTTATCTTCGTCTTTTAGACAGTTATTTAACAGGTTCGTGTGTTTAGATAGCGATAAATGTATAATTAATTAGTCACTGAGATTTTAAATTGACCTTTGCTTTATATATATGTCGCATGTGTTCTAGTCTGTCTCTCAAAGGTGGTGCAACAAATTTACACTTCGCGTAATATCGAGCATTATGCACCGGCGCGGTGCCCTCTGTCACAATCTTCAAGTGATTTTAGCCAGTAGAAAAGTCCTTCACTAAGGTATTGCATACAGCTTTATATGTGATCATTAGTGACTTTTAGCACTTTTCTCTTCCGAAAGTTCTCAAAACAATATTTGCTACGGATCGTTGGTTTTTGGTCATTCTACACATTTGACCCATCACGTCCTCACTACTCCCTTTCTTTGGGTGTATTCATATTCCAGGCTTGCATATTCTTGTACCAAAGTATAAGTTGCTCCTGAAATCTATACATCAAATGTGAGTCTTCGTAAAGCAGCTCGGTCTGTATTCTGCACATTCTAATCATCGAACCCCCTCGTGAGTACCAGCCTTAGTAGTCTTCGCAGGCTAAGCATGGACACTATGTGTCATGTGACATATTCTCTCCAGAACGTTGCCTTTCCAATGAACTCCCTGAACTCTTCTGTCTTGGGAAATGCGGCTTGAATTTTCCAACGAAGTATTCACGTCATCTTTATTGTAGTCAGTCCATCGTATTCTTGGTCTGCCTTTCCTCCTGCTCCCAGGTGCTCTTCCCTCCATTATTTGTCTTTCTAAACAGTTGTGTCTCTTTATATGACCAAACAAGTGTAGTTTGTTTTGCGATTGTGTTTAGTAATCAACACTATGAAATCTTCAATGTGTTTATAATATCTGAGTTCTCTTTTTCTCCTTCCATGATATTTTAAATATCTTTCTGTAGCTTTCCATCTCAAAGGCGTTTATCTTCTTTGCTGCTGTTTTACTCAGGGTCCATGTTTCACAGTCGTATGTTTGGACACTAATTTGATAATATCTCTTCCCTCTAGGATCTCGATGTTAGTATAATAATAATAATAATAATAATAATAATAATAATAATAATAATAATATTAATAATAATAATAATAATAATAATAATAATAATAATAATAATAATAATAATAATAATAATAATAATGGTGCTTCTACACATACTTTTTACTAATACTATACTCAAACCTAAAGAAAACATAAATATAATAGAATTTCAATTGATGCTTCTACACGAATGATCAGCTTCGCGACGTCACAAAAACCCCGTGTGTTAACCTTGTTTGTCTAGAAAACTGTGCATTCACACACTTCACGACAACAAGTCAGAAGTTCTTTTTTTCTCAATTGGTAGCATATCATATTCAGGATGTAGCTATAAACCCAGCAGTTTTTTGGCTGTAATGATGTGCTGTGCAATGTTATAAATACGTCAAGTAGTTTGCCATTGATTTCTGAACGGCCCATACGCACAATTGCCTGCAGTGGGTTTCGAATGCGGTACCTTGACCCTTCGTTGAAATTCCCTTCTGCTACCTTCTGGTGTTATTTTCGCATACTTCCTAATTATATTATTTATGCACAACTAGTCATCAAGGGGTGATGATTGCTTACCGGTGGGCCAGAATGTGAATACAGGAATGAAAGCTGCATAAACGTAGTATAATTCTATAGAGTACAAGTTGTTTGTGTATTCCCAGCAGGAATTAGGATAACTGAAGCTAGTGTTTCCTATGTATAATATGGCGTTTCTTCAGTGCTTTTTGTCATACCCAGAAGACCTCAACAATAAACGGTATGCAATGTTTTGAGAAAAAGCTTCCTGCTCTGAGAGGGTCTCTGTGTGCATGCAAGAAAGTATGGTCAACCATTTTGTATTTAGACATTCAACAACATGAAAGGATACGACCGTTTTGTGGAATAAATTTTGGCTACAGCTAACCATACAATCTATATTACTGCATGACTTAAATATGGTCAGTTATAAAAGATGGCGCAGGTGGGGATCAAGTAAAATCAAGACAAGAACGGAAATAAATCTATGGGTATTACACCCAAACAGAAAGCATTTCAAATCTAATAAAGTTGGAGCGGTAGCATATTTTTTGCCGTGGAGCTATTGGATGATGATACTTATTCTTACAAACCGAGGAACACGGAAAGAAAAATTAAGATTTAGCAAGAAATTAACTTTAAATTCTTAGGTAGTAATAATAATAAAAGAAGATTAAACAGAAGAATGGATATAATTACTAAAGAAATTACCACACAATTATAAAATAATGGCTTTGATATTGTAAGAGAACACTGAATGTGTACAACTAGGAGTGAGGTACCCGCCTTTCAACCGCGACTTAAGCTCAGTTTGGTGATATCAGAGCGTATGTCGATCAATGATAACGGAGGTCACAGTTCAGTTTATCGTGTTACCAAGACTTTAGATAATGCTGAAATAAACTAAGTCCTTTTGCGCGCGCGCGCACACACACACACACGAATGAATGCACACCCTCACACACACCCACAGACACACACATCACCATACATCCCACTCACCCACCACACATCCCCCGACACACACACATGCCCTCCCACACATACACACCCATACACCAACACCCCACACACATATACTCACACCCTCACACGCGCACCAACACACACCTACACTCACAAACACACCCGCCCACACTCCCCAGCTCTCCCACCCACACCCACACATACACCCACACACCCATACACTAACACACATCCACACACTCACAGACACACACAAACACTCACTCACACACACACATTCATATATATATATATATATATATATATATATATATATATATATATATATATATATATATATATATATATATATATATATATATATATATATATATATATATATATAGACAGAGAGATAGAGAGAGAGAGAGAGAGAGAGTCCTGCGATCTGATCATACGATGTAGCTGACCTTTGATTGGCCCGTGCTTTTCATTGACTTAGGACAAACAGCATACGATACGTCAAACAGCGATACAAATCTAATCAGCCGGATCCGCTAAGATGAGTGAGGTGGTCGGCAGGGCATAACAAGGCGAAGGACTTGGAATAAATTTTTACTTTCTTATTCGTCTGAAAAAAATGATCTTGTATTATTAAGAACTGGACAAATATGTCAGACACTAACACGTAGACAAATTTGGTCAAAGATATGTTACAGAAAATCATCGATTTTTGCACACAATATAAACACAATATCTAGGTACTTATCTCTAACAATTAGTGAAGGTTGTAGAAAAATGACAGCTCCAAGAATACCGGGTTATAAGTACATAATTAGGTCAGACATCATAAAAATATATTGTCAACACGAAGATCGAATGTTGATGACTTGAATTTATGAGAGGAAAAAAGTGCGTTTAAAAAAAAAAAAATTAGAGCTGATTTATTGAACATGGATCAACAAGAAAAACTAACGTATACAAGAGTTCATGCGACAGAAGCATTGACTCATCTGGAAGACAATTTTTATTTGTTCTTCTTCTGCGATCAATGACAATGCATCAAGTCTGATATTAGTCATGTCGAGAGTGATTTGTCTTAGGTGGTTGTGGGTTCCCCACAATATTTTGTTTCGCATGGGAGCACATGTGAGTCATAACTGATTGGTCCTTACTATTTGTTTTGATTTCGATGTAATGCTACTGCAAGGGACACAAGCCAAGCAATTATTATTTCAAGACTTAGTGAGCTATGTTAACCCGACAAGTTCCATGCATCACGGTGAGGCGATCCTCGTACAACGTGGCATGCCACACTGTCTGCTCGACCTAACACCATGGGATAATGGAGATAAGGAGTTGAAGGGAGTGCAGATAATAATAATTCGTGGACGAAGATGAAAAATTATTAATTTCTATGTTTGAAACTATTCCTACGCCAATCCCGAAGACTGGAATTTTCTGAATGAGTTGGAATACCTCCCGGTAGATTGTCTATTAGTGTGCGTAGATTTCAATGCTCGAAATATCGCCTGGGGAAACCCAAACAACAACACACAGGGAGTGGCTCAATGTAGGGCCCTGTTAGAGACTGATCTCATTATTCCTAATTGTGCCAGAATTATCAGGCTAGCTACCAAAGAGACAAACACAGATTCAAACATTGACCGCGAACTGGTGTCGTGTCATGGTGAAATGGAAACGATGTGGGCGGCACTGGCTACCATGGTAGTGACCACCTACCATGTGCAGTAACAATCACAAAAAGGCAGAACTGTAGAAATAACAAGAGGCAAATGCCTTTAAATATAGGAGCAAAGAGGAGTCAATTTTGAACAAGTTGCGACAACTGGCATGGCAAATAAATACAGTGAGACCAAATATACGACAAACCCCATGGTGGACTGAAGAGATAGAGTCTACCTGGATAAAGAAGAAGAAAAGTGTTAGGCAGTGGCAACATAAGAGACGAAAGACACAAGTCACCGTGGAAAGCAAAAAAGAGTCGGAGCGGACTATGAAGAAGCCCACTGAAACCTTTAAACAAATCGTAAAGGAAGCCAAGAAAAAACGCTGAGATAATTTCGCATAAGATGTGGCAGCCGACAGTGTCCTATACAAATTTTGGAAATTACACAAGACAATGAATCGAAAAACTGACACAACATTAAACGTGTGCTTGAAGGACGAGTCGGGGCTTATACTAACCACAGATAAGCAGAAGGTCAGAGGTTTCTTCAACAGATACCTCCAACAGTCAGACCAGAACAATATTGATGAATGTAAGACTATAGTGGCCACTTTAACAGCACCGCTGGTAACAAACGATATCGCTGATGAGGAACTGGTCTCGTTGGAAAATGTAAAAGAGACCATAAAGAAAACATCAGATGACACACCAGGGCCCGATGGAATACGCTACAGTCTCCTGAAAGATATTACAGACGACCAGCTTAAAACAATTGTTGATGACTTAAACACAAGTCTGAAAACAGGATGCATACCAGAAGAGTGGCTACTCAACTACCTTCTCCCCCTGGCAAAGCCAGGCAAAGACACCTCCGGCATCAATAATTATCGTATCATCGCCTAACAAAATGTCTACGGCAAGGTGTTGGAGACATAAACAGACTCAGTGATTCTATTGGACTCTCAAAGTATGCTGCGCAATATAGAAAAGTGTATGATCAGAATTGAATGGGTCACTCTTCTCGTCAATGCGCAGAGCATTACATGGATTTACTGTCCTGGTCATGCTGGGGTCAGGGGAAACGAAAGAGCCAATGTGTTTGCTGGTAAAGCCTTGGTGAACGGTACCGAGATAAGAAGAGACAGGATTGAATTGATTAGAACAGTCACGGATACCCTACGAGAAAACGAGGAGGAAGTCGAACGTGACAATGTACATATTCAGAGAATGGTAGAAATAGGAGTGACTAGAGGTGATGGGAGACAGTGCTCCCTTTCCGGAAAGATCAGAAGAACGCGTAATCAGTAACTGACTGAGACAGTGATCTTATACAATTTTAGATGTCTGACGGAACTGCAAGTAGATATAAGCATATATGGAAATGACACCAGTGATGTGACGTTTGTTCCTAATTAAGAATCATTTATTTTTTGCATCGTCTACTTTGCGACCAATGTGATCTCAATCACAAACACAGACACTACCACCTGTATGTCTCACTGGTTCTAAATGGAAGCAAATAATAGCAATACGTTTTACCTGTTATGCATATCGTAAGAGGCGACGAAGGAGATTGTTGGTTGTGCCATCATATAGGGTCAAAGTGACCCCGAACTATGCTGAAGTCGGATGTATGTGAGGCCAAAAAAAGCGCAGAAAAGCTGTAAACAATGACATAACGCATTATGTTCTCTGGACTACATCTTGCTAATTTACCTGGAGTTTGAGAACGAACACACAAGATGTACTTAAACAGACAAAATCAACAGAAGTATCGAATACATAATATACATAACTAGAAAACCCTCACCAAGCATTTAGCATTACCTCATTGACCGCAACGTATAAGTTTTTCCTGTTTATATTATTTATATTACATTTTATCATTTTCCATTACTATTTTCATTAGATGTCTTTCTCATAACTTGTCACTGCTTATCATTCATCACAGTAATGTCCATATTTCATAATGTAGTACATGTCTTTTGTAAGATACTCTCTGGCTTCTTGGTTATTCGATTCTTGTGTAAATCAAACCACTATATACATGACCAATGTAATGACTGTATGTATAATAATTCACTGCAGAAGAGGGATACGAAGGGTCTCACATTACTCTCGTGCGGACACAGGACTAGCAGATAACCAAAATCCTAAAAATTACCTCCTCGTGCTGAACCATGGAAACAGAAATACAGTGGCTTGTTCTGTGTTCTGGTCAACACTTTTAGGCTTGTGTCGTGGAGGTGGAGGCTGTAGATGGAATGATAATTACTTGCAAAGAAAAAAGCAATATTTCCGAGACCTCTACGCCAGCACACTCAGCAGCATTCTCAGCACAGTGACGAAAAACATTTGTGCATGGTGTCTTGAAAAGCAGAAAATGCATAAAAAACATTGGAGGGGCTGCCAATGTTAACGTCCGATGTGGGTAGATCCGCTGACACGTAGTGAGTCTATGTGTGCACATTTAATCTGGAAAAGGTAACATGCGCTAGAAGACAGGGTTGTATATGTGAACTGATTTAGTGGCAACGAAGCTATAATGAAGCACGAAACCGATTGGCGGAAGTGCTGTTCGTGCACGAGAACACACAGAAGTCACACGTCCCACAACAACAGACCCCATTCAAAGTAGGATTCATGACTCGGGTTTTGGATACATCAATTCGAACTTGTACCCCTTGGTATAAAAGAAAACTTTAAATACAGCTTCCCATTGCCCACAGGAAAAGCATTGAATAAAGATCGGGGTGCACTTCATTCATAACTTCAGTACAAAGCAGTGTTGAGACTCGGGCTCTGGACTCCGGGAAACGTAGAGGGAAGAACAAGTCCTTGTCATCGAGGGCACTGCAAACCTAGCCCAACTCGACTGTCACCGTTGCCCAACACGACTCATACAGAGAGAATTGGGTTCGGTTCCAAAAGCTCACTGGAAAGTTCCTCGTTCGAGAAAGGCGTACTCTACCTACTTCTATGACTAATATACGCAGTGGCGAAGAGTCAAAATACACAGGCCGCGCTTCGCGATTGATTGGATAGTCATCACAAGTGGACGAGGCGAGTACCTGAGAAATGCACAGGTCAAATCCCAGACACCCGACGTGTTTGGCAAAGCATCACCTCGTCTAGATAGGTGTATGAACGCTGAATCTAATTCGGATGTCGTCGTTACCCTACACAGCGCATACCAGGAGTTAGCACTGGAACCTAACGAGGAATAAGAAGAAGAAGAAGCGGAAGAAGAAAGTATACCTGACGATGTGTAATGCTCAAGATGGTCATGGTCTTATCCTTGTGAGTCTCTCGTTATCGTACTGTGTTTGTGATGTCATTGTATGGATGGGATGCACTATCGCTTATTTTGAGATGGAATGTGTTCACCACATCTTAATTGCGTGATATATGGTAATAAAATTTAGGCATAGCCAATGTCTAAAACATAGATGCACAATCTATTTTTTGGGTCGGCGTGTCGAAATCAGGTTTGTCTGGCCGAGATATAGCCACACATAAGTTTATTTTTTATTAATTTCATAATCAAAAGAATTGCCGGAAGCTTAAAGTAAGAGTTTTTGCAACCTTCCATGTCCATCATCAAAGGGGCTACATGTTATATGCAGACAACTTTTGGAAATTTTGTAATGTTACCCGCACAACCATACAATCTTTATTATAGTTTGAGCATCTTTCGTGTCGTCACAGAAATAGTTTGCGCATATTTCATTACGTCACAGAAATCGCAAGTGATTAGCTGACAGTTTGACGCTAAACAAACATGGCAAGTGCAATCGAAGATTTCTGTTTACTGAGCTTTGCAACTACAGAGAAAGATACGGTATGATTGTTGCAGATTTGAGGACTGTTACATCGAGTAAAGATACGGTATGATTGTTGCAGATTTGAGGACTGTTACATCGAGTAAAGATACGGTATGATTGTTGCAGATTTGAGGACTGTTACATCGAGTAAAGATATGGTATGATTGTTGCAGATTTAAGGACTGTTACATCGAGTAAAGATACGGTATGATTGTTGCAGATTTAAGGACTGTTACATCGAGTAAAGATATGGTATGATTGTTGCAGATTTGAGGACTGTTACATCGAGTAAAGATATGGTATGATTGTTGCAGATTTAAGGACTGTTACATCGAGTAAAGATATCGTATGATTGTTGCAGATTTAAGGACTGTTACATCGAGTAAAGATATGGTATGATTGTTGCAGATTTAAGGACTGTTACATCGAGTAAAGATATGGTATGATTGTTGCAGATTTGAGGACTGTTACATCGAGTAAAGATATGGTATGATTGTTGCAGATTTAAGGACTGTTACATCGAGTAAAGATATGGTATGATTGTTGCAGATTTAAGGACTGTTACATCGAGTAAAGATATGGTATGATTGTTGCAGATTTAAGGACTGTTACATCGAGTAAAGATATGGTATGATTGTTGCAGATTTGAGGACTGTTACATCGAGTAAAGATATGGTATGATTGTTGCAGATTTAAGGACTGTTACATCGAGTAAAGATATGGTATGATTGTTGCAGATTTGAGGACTGTTACATCGAGTAAAGATATGGTATGATTGTTGCAGATTTAAGGACTGTTACATCGAGTACAGATATGCGGTCACGGTCACTCAATGACCTTATATTACTACAATGATGGATGCAACCAGTGGAAATGCAATATAATACGACACTACAAGCTCATGTATGTAAAGATCAACGAAATTCGCTAAAATTCCGCTAGTGAAAAAATGTAAAATCATTTATGCATGGGCCTAATTTCCCCCCTCCTCAACAACAACTAAACATCCTCCCCCCCCCCAAAAAAAAAAATCGAACACCAATCCTAACACGCCCCCTCCCCCCAACAACTAACTACACAAAAAACTAAAATAAGCTATCTATAAACTAAAAATATTTCGTCAAATTGTGCAGTTTTTATCAAAGAATTCAATATATCGCCGCGATCCATTGTCACTATCCAACCTATCCGCCCTTTCAATGTCTCGAACATCCGACTATGTCATGGGAAGTATTCTCTCCAGAACGTTGTCTTCACAATGAACTTCCTGAACACTTCTCTATCTTGGGCCATGCGGCATGCATTTTCCAACGATGTATTCATGTTATCTTTAATATCATCGGTCCATCGTCTTCTTGGTCCGCTCTCTCCTCCTTCCTGGTGTTCTGCCCTCCATTATCTGTCTTTATAAATAGGTGTGTCTTTTTATAGGACCAAACATGTGTAGTTTTCTTTGTGATAACTTCCAAATAACTAGGCACACAAATGAATGTAACACCCTTCAACTTCGACGTCCCTACAGCAAAATTCATTGTTTACGAATGCAGCAAGCTTGCATTTTTCACTATACATTGAAAATTGAGTGGTCTTTGAGTCGCTAAGAATACAGACAAGAGTTGTACTCTGTGTACCCAACCAGTTTAAGGGTCATGGTCACTGCCATAATTTCTATTGTCATGCTACTTGTAATTACAGTGAAAGCTGTAATCTCCTCTCTAATAATCTTCCTTACACACTGAACTGTGAAGGCCCAATAACCAAGCATTCGTCTAAGAGCAAAATCATGCATTATTTAGTAAGTGCCAAGTAACAATGACATTGATTGGTTTAATTGTGCACACAATCATTGCACCAGGATACTATTCGGTTCACTGCATTCAGTTTACTTTAGAGTGTATCTTGGCAACAAATGAAACTTTCTTTCCTGTGAATAAATCATTACAATAGTGTATCTTTTCTGATAGCTATTATTCTCTCACCTACAATATACAC
Source organism: Meghimatium bilineatum (assembly GCA_034231615.1). Taxonomy (NCBI): domain Eukaryota; kingdom Metazoa; phylum Mollusca; class Gastropoda; order Stylommatophora; family Philomycidae; genus Meghimatium; species Meghimatium bilineatum. The sequence goes on from CM067298.1 coordinate 101,397,712, forward strand.
ATTTAAAAGTACAGGAGACGTGGTCAATGGGGGAACCCTGCGTTTGGTGCCTTTTAACTGGTGAGCAGCGTGACACATCAATGTGATGTGAGCCAATGCCAGGTGTGCAGTCGCAGTGAAGATATATTTTAGCATATCTCACATTAATTAGTCTTTATTTATAACTATTAAATTATTTTCAAGTGCTGAAATCTGCATATAACTCTTACACACATACATGTATATCCACACACACAAGCATACACACACAGGCATACATAATTTATTTTTGAAGTGCCGTAGAACTCTGGAAAGAATTTTGATATGCCGTGGGTGAGAATAGGTTTTTAACAGTGTTTCCCAACCTTTTTTTTCTAACCATATCCTACCTAAGTCGTACTAAAACTTTGATGCCACCCAACTGTGTAACATATATATACATATATATATAATTTATATTATAAAAGTTGAATTATTCCCTAAAATTTAGGAAATAATTGTCCCCTGAATTACTCCCTCCCCTGGGTAATCAAATTGCCCCCCCCCCCGGGAGGCATGGGCTCCACTTTGGGAAACACTGCTCTACAAGGAATTGAAATGAGTCTGCCAGGCAAACATCATATCTCACTGCCACCTTCATTTAGTGCAGGCAGTTGCACCCATCTCATCTATAGTCCATACGCCCCACATACTTACACTTCACATAGAGTATTTGTCCTTGAGATCAATTACTACTTCACCATTTACTACACCAAAAATAGATAAAATACGCTACTACATTCTAGTAAATTTAAAATAGAATTACACTGCGTTCCAATTTTAACCTATAATTTTCAATAAATAATTCAAGGAACTGGAACACTTGTTCATACACCGTAACTGCATTTTTAATATATCTGTATTTAGTGTAATTTCGCAATGTTTCTATTTGTTTTTATATTGCGTAAGCTTGAATACTATGTTCGCCAAAGGGAATGCTGTTAACGGGTTTGTGGTGACAGAGTGCGGATGCGTGCTATTTTTGAAATTGTTTTGTTAGAAAATGAGTTTAGTTGTGACCTTTGTTATATATACAAGGAGGGATAGTTAACCCGTTTTACATCACTGTGTAAGGCCAGTTCGAAGATTTATGTGTTTCTCATTGGCTGGCGAAACAAAATAGTCTGCGTGGCCTCTCGATATGACGCTGAATATTACTTAACAATTGAACGAAAGGTTTTGTCAAGGATCTCTGGTTATAGGGATATACTACGGGATGTGTCACGTCACAGTAACATCATCATTTTCCTCTTGTGCCACGCTTGGTATATAGGGCAGATGTCATAACTCTCCAAGCTTGTCGAACAACAGCCAGTTTGTTTGAGATCGTTCATTTTCATACCAGATGCTGTGATTTCTTTCTCAATAGTTCTTTTCAGCGTTGTTTTTGGTTTTCCCTTTTTTTTCTCTTGCCACTGGTGACCATGAAAAGACTTGACGTGGTATTCTGTCTTTATTCATTCTGAGTTCATGACCGATGTATGCCCGACGCCACGTCACAGTAACAGTTGGTTGTTAAAACAAGAATCACTCTCTGAGCAAGTGAATTTAGCCGTGTCTGACTTTAGATGAAATAAGACATGTAAGCTGTGGTGCATCCATCATGACAATTTCTTAGATTCCATTATGAGACTCAGTTGGAGATATGGCAATGACTATGAGTTTGTGCATGGCTAATAAGCCTTACGCTGGTCACAAAGATCCTCGGGCAAGCCGGGTATGGAATGACGACTGTAGATGTTGTTTGATCTACATGAACCTTTCTAGCAGGCTTAATATGGAAGATGTTGATGACGATTTAATAATCACTGGTAACAACACCCATATATCGAAGTTTCGACAAAAGTGCATTTATCAAGATACTTTCCACGCTCACAAAATAGTGACATTTCTTACTGCTGTGTTCTTGATAAAAGTATTGTTGTCGAAACGTCAATTTGTGCGTGTTGCCTGCGATTAGATAAACCCCAGATATTAGATAAAAGTTTCGCTTGTTGGATTACGTTTTTTGCTACAGCGATTGCCTATTATAACAATTTTCTAGCTACTCTTCACTGTTGAGCTGTTGCATTTCTCGTTTGTTTCACAAGATGCCGCTTTTATTTATACTTTAGCGTGCTATGTAGCTCTGTTGCGTGCAGTGTTTTTCTATGTATCGTGGTTTATATCAATTTTATTTCAGTGAAGCCTATAACTAGTCCTTGCAGCGCTTCTTTTAGCCACCATGAAACGTTCAAGTATTTATAGAAAACTTACAGCGCTGTAGTTTTATGTCAATTAAAAAAGTTGAAAATAAGCAGACTATTGCATTAATGTGCTCGTGTTGCCTTTTATTTAACCGTCCCTTTCAACGACGCGGCTCGCCACCTGTCGAGAATACCATTCACAGCACGAATCTATGTAGATTCCAGCGATAATTCCCAGATATTTTCTTTAAAAAAATTAATGTTATGGACTATATCTAGGGCATACTGACTTATATTTCTTTTGGTTTGTTTCACTTTATGGGTTTATCAAATTGTCATCTGTGCTTATTAATTAAAATATTGATTTATTTGTGATGGTTATGTCAGTGGTTAGGAGAATTGTGTGAGTTAGGGTTTGGGTTAGGGTATGGGTTGATAAGTAAATACCCGGTGTTTGATACACAGTCAATGGAAATAATAAAAAAAAATATAAGTCGGTATGCCCTAGACATGGTCCAGTTCCAAAATTAACTGTGTAAACAAATCGTCGCTAGCGGGATCCAAACACTTGACATCATGAGAACACTGGGAAAGCTTTAACTACTACGCCATGGCGATTACCAGCTCCCGTGAATGTTTGTTTACAAACAATTATTAGATTGATGTTAGCTCTGTGACAATCTCAATGAGACAGCTGCCTCTAAAGTTAAAGGTATGTCTCATGGCAGTAACCTGCGGCCGGAAATGAAGATAACTCTTCATGTGCTAAACCGCAGCAACTATTAGGTGTGGTGGCCAGTTCCCTTTCTTGCTGTCTTTACCCCCACTAACTCATGTATCAGCTGCCCCTACTTCAACAGTAAGACAACAATGAAGGATTAGACAAGAATGTTTTGGAAAGGGCGACAGGTAACAACATCTCTTCCACGGTCGGGTCAGGTACATGTTGCTGGGACAGAAAAGCCATCGCAAAAATGGATGCAGCAATACGGATAGACCGTCGGTGGAGTTTTCTTTGCTAGATTATGAATTCTCTGTGTTATCAGGGGCAGTTAGAATGATTGTACAGTTAAATGGAAATTTCAGTATGTGTGCTCTCAGTGAGTACCACGATTATTGATTGACCGTCATAAAGAAGAACTAATGAGGTGAAATTAGAACCATTTGCAACAAACTATTCACGTGGAGGGTTATGCAATTCTGTCTCGAATAGTGGCTGGCAAATTGTGGTGTATCACTTTCAACCATGCAGCAAAGCAGCCAACGTTCAATGGAAACATCCTGAACCACAAAAGAGAAAGAAAAATTAAATACAAAATCTATGCAGGAAAAATTATTTTTACTGTTTTTTTTTTAACCAATAAGGATTCTTGTTTTGATTTTAAAGAGTCTAGTGTGAATATCAGTGTTATCGGCTATTACAATACACTAGACAATTTGCAGACAGCACTTTACAATACACGACCCAACATGCTGTCGCATCGTTTCATTCTGTTGCAATGCACACTGGCATTTCAGGAAAGTTGTACTGGAAACGTTAGCACGGAAAATAAAAATGAGAAGTACTGACACATCCAGCCTACATTTCCGATTTATCTCCGTGTGACATTTTTTTTTGACTATTAAAGAGATCTCTTAAGGGACAACGATAGTACTTCGATAAAGATGTCATGTTAGAGGCGACCAAATGATTAAATAAGCAAACAAAGTCGTTATTATAGGATGGCATTCACCGTATACCCGAACAGTGGGATGCATGTTTGAAAGCATGAGGTGACCCATTCTAACAGTGGGATGCATGTTTGAATGCATGAGGTGACCCATTCTAACAGTGGGATGCATGTTTGAATGCATGAGGTGACCCATTCTAACAGTGGGATGCATGTTTGAATGCATGAGGTGACCCATTCTAACAGTGGGATGCATGTTTGAATGTATGTGGTGACCCATTCTAACAGTGGGATGCATGTTTGAATGCATGAGGTGACCCATTCTAACAGTGGGATGCATGTTTGAATGCATGTGGTGACCCATTCTAACAGTGGGATGCATGTTTGAATGTATGTGGTGACCCATTCTAACAGTGGGATGCATGTTTGAATGCATGTGGTGACCCATTCTAACAGTGGGATGCATGTTTGAATGCATGAGGTGACCCATTCTAACAGTGGGATGCATGTTTGAATGCATGAGGTGACCCATTCTAACAGTGGGATGCATGTTTGAATGTATGTGGTGACCCATTCTAACAGTGGGATGCATGTTTGAATGCATGTGGTGACCCATTCTAACAGTGGGATGCATGTTTGAAAGCATGAGGTGACCCATTCTAACAGTGGGATGCATGTTTGAATGCATGAGGTGACCCATTCTAACAGTGGGATGCATGTTTGAATGCATGAGGTGACCTATTCTAACAGTTGGATGCATGTTTGAATGCATGAGGTGACCCATTCTAACAGTAGGATGCATGTTTGAATGCATGAGGTGACCCATTCTAACAGTGGGATGCATGTTTGAATGCATGTGGTGACCCCTTCTGACGACTTTAGGTGTATAAGTGTTTCCTAATACTTGCTTTATTTCATTGCAGCAGTTGATGATATACCTTTCCTAATCCAATATTAAGCTCACTTTGACGGGTTTCCTTTGAACACATCTCGCAGTACACTAGAACTTGCCTAAACATTAACAAAGAAGTGTTACTATTACTGTTTTGTATACTCAACCCTTAATGACGTGACGAACGGCAAACATAGCATGTATACATTTTAATGGAGACATTCATCAACAGCTCACTCACCACATACTGTCTGTAATTTTACAACTAAAGCTTCTGAAACAATGTTTCAGAGTATTGACGCGACATCCAAATTTGAATTTGAAGAAGTCATATAAACTCCACAGTTCGTATGACTTCTATCTAGTTTGTAAAGTCTATAAAAACCGGTTATCTCTTTCACCGTGATATTACTTTTGACTCAATCTGTCAAGAAAAAGGCGATTACTATAACTGAGTCAATCTTTTTGGTTAAGTCAACTAGACAGCAAGGGGGTGATAGCTGCATTGATTCCATATATTGCGTTCTGCCTTCTCTGTGTTCAACGTTTCTTAAATCGAATCAGAATAATTGCAAATCTGAATGAAGTCCGGACTTCGGAATCTATGGTTAATATAGTCTCCGACTATAAATCCAAAGTGAAACGCAATCTGAATGTGAACGTCACTTCCAAATCTGAAGGTCCAATCCAAATCTGAACGTCACATCCAAATCTGAAGGTCCAATCCAAATATGAACGTCACATCCAAATCTGAACGTCACTTCCAAATGTGAACGTCACTTCCAAATCTGAAGGTCCAATCCAAATCTGAACGTCACATCCAAATCTGAATGTCCAATCCAAATCTGAACGTCACATCCAAATCTCTACGTCACTTCCAAATCTGAAGGTCCAATCCAAATCTGAACGTCACTTCCAAATCTGAAGGTCCAATCCAAATCTGAACGTCACATCCAAATCTGAAGGTCCAATCCAAATCTGAACGTCACATCCAAATCTCTACGTCACATCCAAATATGTACGTCACATCCAAATCTGAACGTCACTTCCAAATCTGAACGTCACTTCCAAATCTGAACGTCACTTCCAAATCTGAAGGTCCCATCCAAATCTGAACGTCACTTCCAAATCTGTGCGTCAGTTCCAAATCTGAACGTCACATCCAAATCTGAACGTCACTTCCAAATGTGAACGTCACATCCAAATCTGAACGTCACTTCCAAATCTGAAGGTCCCATCGAAATCTGAACGTCAGTTCCAAATCTGAACGTCACTTCCAAATCTGAACGTCACTTCCAAATCTGAACGTCACTTCCAAATCTGAAGGTCCCATCCAAATCTGAACGTCACTTCCAAATCTGTGCGTCAGTTCCAAATCTGAACGTCACATCCAAATCTGAACGTCACTTCCAAATGTGAACGTCACATCCAAATCTGAACGTCACTTCGAAATCTGAAGGTCCCATCGAAATCTGAACGTCAGTTCCAAATCTGAACGTCACTTCCAAATCTGAACGTCACTTCCAAATCTGAACGTCACTTCTAGATCTGAACGTCACTTCCAAATCTGAACGTCACTTCCAAATCTGAACGTCACATCCAAATCTGAACGTCACTTCCAAATCTGAATGTCACTTCCAAATCTGAACGTCACTTCCAAATCTGAACGTCACTTCCAAATGTGAACGTCACATCCAAATCTGAACGTCACTTCCAAATCTGAACGTCACTTCCAAATCTGAACGTCACTTCCAAATCTGAACGTCACTTCCAAATCTGAACGTCACTTCCAAATCTGAAGGTCACTTCCACATCTGAACGTCACTTCCAAATCTGAACGTCACTTCCAAATCTGAACGTCACTTCCAAATCTGAACGTCACTTCCAAATCTGAACGTCACTTCCAAATCTGAACGTCACTTCCAAATCTGAACGTCACTTCCAAATTTGAAGGTCCCATCCAAATCTGAACGTCACTTCCAAATCTGAACGCCACTTCCAAATCTGAACGTCACATCCAAATCTGAAGGTCACTTCCAAATCTGAACGTCACTTCCAAATCTGAACGTCACTTCCAAATCTGTATGTCACTTCCAAATCTGAACGTCACTTCCAAATCTGAACGTCACTTCCAAATCTGAACGTCACTTCCAAATCTGAAGGTCCCATCCAAATCTGAACGTCACTTCCAAATCTGAAGGTCCCATCCAAATCTGAAGGCTTCATCGATATCTGTACGTCACATGAAATTCATGCTTCACTCAATACTGCATCGGTCTCTGAAAAGCTTTAATTCGAAAGTTTTTATTGGATTAGCTGGTTCCACCTTGTACATAGCTCTCAGACAACACCTGGTTTAGTTAGTTAAATAAGGGACTAAAGCATATGCAGAACACGAAACTTTCAATCTAAGACCAGAGTCCACTTTGGTTATATTGTTCGTGTTGTATTTAATTATGTGTGCCCTTATGGTCTGGGTCAGAATTATATTATTAGCATGGAATTATTGCTGAAGGATATACGCAAAGCAGCTTCTGAGTTGCACATTTATCTAATGTAACATTCTCTAGAACTAGAAATTTATCTCACAGTTATGAAACCCTCACAGGGTCAGGCATCACGTTCTTTTGTCTTTTATCGCCAATTCAAAATGGTTCAAATGTTACTATCCGGTTTACACAGAAATAAGCTCGCAAAGAGAAAGGGATCCGTACCCGATGGGCTTAGGCAGAAAAGGGACAACAATGGCAGCCCTGGCCCAACTCTAGTGTCAAGATTTCCTATACCGGAAATACACGCAGAGAGAAAGGGTTCAGTACCTGATGGGCTCAGGCGCTATTGGGACAAGGTTGCTCAGCTCTAGAACCCCTTGCTCTCAAACGCGTGGTGTGAGACTCGAACTTGGACGAGGGGTTCACAGTGTCTGTGAACGACGCCTCGGGTAGGAGGGTGAACGAGCCAGGGTCCAACTCATCAGCCGAGTTCTTCCTCATATGGAACCAGGCTCGCGGATGAGCAATGGTTCAGTGCCCGATGGGCATAGGCAGAGTACGTCCAATTGCACGAGATGGGTTCATAGATGGTGGAATACCTCGTTCCAGATAGACGCGCTCGACAAGCGTCTTGGCGAAGAGGCACTACACACCAGCGTGCCTGGCGACAGATATACACAGGCTGTCACGGACTAGGGACCAAACCAGAAATAAAGGAATGACGAAAACGGATGTGCTGGACCTTGGACAGAGCGGCTGCCCCACAGCGTTTGCCTCAAGTCTGTATACTCTGGCCAGATCTGATGTCTCTGCTCTTTGTATGTTGTCATTCCTGAAGTATGTGTTCTGGAGTCTGGGTTCCGGATCCACGAACATTCATCTGTGTATCAGATTCTCAATTGGTAAAGGTGACCCAACCGTCTTCAGTGGTCTGTTCTAAGGCGAAATATTGTTGTCTGTTGATTTCTTTGAAGGTTATGTATTGAATCATGTTTGTCCTCCAATTCACGTTGTTTCTTTCACTTTGCTGTGAATGTGTTCTGGATTATTGTTTTTGTTTCTTTGTAATGCAGTGGGTGTCTGTGTTATTCAATTCTGCTTCCTGTTCTTGACAGAGCATGTGCTTTCTCATTTCCCATGATCCCACAGTGTCATGGTATCCAATGAAGGGCAATAGCTAATGATTTTTGGATATGCCTCATCTCATGCCTAATGTTGTGTAGAAGGTTTTCATTTCTGTTGCTCTGGATTTATTTCAGTAGGGATTTGCAATCTGTGAATATAGCTATCCACTTTGGTCCTGGCAGTCCTGGTTCGGTGAAAATTTTCTGTGCTTGATAGAGTGCAACAGCTTGTGCTCTAAAATTAGAGGAGCATTTCCGGGTTGGAAAAGCTTTTGATATTGTCTTACCATCTTTAAGTCATACGAATTCTACCTCCTCCATTCCTTACTGCTCCCTCTGCCGATCCATCTGTGCAGACATGTGTCCATTCCATGGATTTATATTTTATTTTTATCATCTCTAGTGGTAATGCTTTTAGTTGAAGTGGAATCTGGTATTTCTTATTAATTATTCCAGGAACATCTGTTATTATGGAGAAGTTTAGGAGAATATTGTCTGGCCCTTCAAAATATGTATTTAGAAAAAATTTCTGTTGGTGGGGGGGGGGGGGTTGTGAGAATATCTTTGTGTTGTTGATGGAGAAGGTTGGAGATTTGACAGAAGCTGGTTCTCTTCAAACTTCTTGTGATTTATCTAAAACTGTGAGCATGCATCGGATGGTTTGGCATGCACTTAATGTTTTCAGTTTGCACAAGCACTATTTTCTCTCTTCTGTCATCCAGTTCTACATGTTTTTCCATTGCATGGATTGGGGTAGTTTTCATCCCTCCTGAGATTAGTCGGAAGTCCTGCATTTTGTACTCAAATAGACGATTAGTAATTGTTTTTGATGCTGATGCCCAGGCTATCATTCCATATTCTACTACAGGTCTGACTGCAATTTTGACAACCAATCGTTACAGTGATGACGTAGTTAGTCCTGCTAATATTTCAAGATGTTCGTGAATTATCTGACAAGTGTTGATACTATATTGACTTTCTGACAACTAGTTTATATCTCTCTATTGAAATCAACATCTTTTATACTGGAAATGTTATAAAACTCTGGCACCCGCTTATTCTATCAATCTTCTATTTGTGCATGTTTATTGCTTGTTGATATAACAAAACAAACTGCGGTGTGTGGTTGATTGAGTCATGTCGCTCCCCAAGTAGGCCGAACACGCATTTGATTCACAACAAACAATGTCATTTTATTTCTATTTGCTCGAATGAGTGACTGAGTGAGTGAATGAATGAATGAATGACTTTAAGAAAGATTTCTGAGATATATTGAAATGTTCTTACCCTTTATCCGAATACATCCTAATTGTGTCTGGAGTTACTGGTTCGAGACTGATTTTTATCTGTCTGAGCATCATTTTCAGACACGGATTTTCCAGTTATGAGTAATTGTTTCCATTTCAGTTACTGGAAGGCGATAGTATCCTAGTTAGTAACAAAGCTTATTGAAGTTTTTCCCATATAAGACCATCTTCTGCTGTACAGTACATACATTCAGAGGACATAATTAAATAGTCACAACACGGCTGTCTGCCTTAACGAAAATCAGAATGAGGCAGACGGCAGGAAAGAGAGGCTGAATTATAGAGAGAAAGGCATGAGAGATAAAGAAAAAGAGGGATCGATGGAGATATAAACATTCATTCATTCATTTTCCTTTTGCGCTGAAGTTAGCGCATAGGGCAGAGGTCAGATCTCTCCAACTATGTCTGTTCAAAGCTATTCTGTGCAGTTCTTGAATAGTATGAATATTGATTGTTTTGTTTTCTCTAAGTATTGTTCTTCTGAGTGTTTCTTACCCCTATCTCTTTTGCCTTTAGGTATCCATTCAAGAGGTCGGTGATGCATGCTATTGATGTCTGCGCGTAGGACATGCTCGATGTAGGACCAACGGCGTTTTCTGATTACATCTGTGATGAACTTTTGATGTGTCTCTTCTCTGATTTTATCATTCGATTTAAATTCACTTCAATAGGTGTTAGTTATCCTACGAAGACATTTGTTCTCGAAACTCAGTAACTTCTCTGAAGATAAAGAGCTTTTCCAGCTCTCACATCCATATGATAGCACCGGAATAACGCAGGAATTAAATAAGCGTATTTTCGTGCGTGTGCCGATTGACTTTTACTTCCAGATATTAGACAGTCTGTTAAATGCACTTGATGCTAGTACAATGCGAGGTGTAATGTCTGTCATGACATCACCGTCGAGTGTTAATTTGCTTCCTAGATAGGAAAATGTGCGTACTTTTCCAAGTTGTTGTCCATTTAAAGTAATTTCGTTAGGTGAATTGGTGACGTCCATCATTTTTGTTTTTGATGGATTGATTTGGAGACATATTTGTATAATCTATAATCTGTACAAATAATGTCATGTTTTATTTCCCGCATTTACAAGTACATTTTGGCTTGGTTTAATTACTTATGTCTATGGCGTGCTTTCTGACATATTTCCAAGTGGTCCATTTATTGTCTGACATATTCCCAAGTGGTCCATTTAATGTCTGACATATTCTTAAGAGTGGATTGTTTGTTGTATCAAATATTCTCAAGAACGGATCATATGTTGTTGCATGTATTCTCAATATTGGTTCATTTGTTGTCTGACAAGGTTTCAATGATGGACCATTTGTTTTCGGATATAGTCTCAAGAATGGTTCATTTGTTGTCTGATATATTTTAAATAGAGGATTATTTGTTGACTGAAACTTGTGCTATGGGGCTGTCAATAAATTAAGCTAGCAATTAAGAGAGGGAGGTATCTATACAATTTTGAGAATTGCTGATAAGGGGGAAAGGGCGGGGGTGTTGACAAAAGGTGGCATCACAATACAATGTTCTTTTTAATACAACAACAAAATTGTCTGAATTGGAAACATTTTTTTCTTTTAAATATAAAATAAAATAGAGTGCAAAGGGATTGCTCTCCAGAGCTGAACAAGTTATCATCTTCCACATCCGGACAGGACACAACAGACTAAACAGTCACTTAAGTAGACTAAGACTTGCTCCATCGCCTCTGTGTCCATGTGGACAGGCAGAAAAGTCTGTGGAACATATTCTACAAGATTATATTACACTAAACCAATTGAGGGAGAAGCACTGGTCCAGAGACATATATCCACAGAAAACAAACTGTATGAGAACATTGAGGAACTTTCATATGGAGCAGGATTGATCACGAAAAACAAAACGGACTTGCTGTGTAGACATTTCAAACTGCGAACGAGAAGAAGAATACAATTTCAAACCATGAATGACGAGCGAACTCGAGTCTGGTGGTCGTGAGACGCGCGACTTAATCCTAGACTATCTCGTCTTCCACATGCTCTAAAATGTTTAATTGGAAAATCATCAAAATAAGAAACTCTAGTTATGACTGTTGATTGGTATCTTCTCTGTGCTTATTTGTTTTGAAATCCTTCAATGTGTAGTAATTTATAAGACTTTTATTTTCATATTTTATGCATATACACATACACCACACATACAGAGAGATGAACGTACTCATTGATACACAGAACTGAGAACCGTGAGTATACACATATACCACAGACCACACATACAGAGAGATGAACGTACTCATTGATACACAGAACTGAGAACCGTGAGTACACACATATACCACAGACCACACATACAGAAAGATGAACGTACTCACTGATACACAGAACTCGAACTTTGAGTACACATATTTTACTCCAAGAACAAATGTAACTATGGCGGATTGATAGCCAGTATTTATTTAAATCAAACAAAGGTTTAGCCGACTTTCAACTGTTAGAATTTACACAAACGCAATCACTTTTCGAGAAAAACCTTGTAAAACGCAGTACAGCTAGGATATTTCAAATTGGAAATCAATGCTTGGTCGGAGAAATTAGACCTTGTTGAAGCAGTTTCACAGTGGTCTGTAATGATTCTAAAGCCCTTTATCCGTCACCGTAAGAGCACGTGAAATATATGAACGTAATGGTCACTTCATGTAAACAGAGAAAGATCAATACATTTTCAGCTTCTTGTTATAGCAAATACAACAGCCATCAAAGAGAAACCTACAAATGAGCACGATACCCTCTTTAAATATTCTTTTCCTTCTAAATCCTTAAAAAGAATATCGAAAAACACGATGTAGAATATTGTGCCTGTTGCTAGACTTTGTAAAATGGCTTCTGGGATTGTGACGTCGGAATAAAGTGATGCTCCAGATGAAATCAAGATACCGATGATGATTCCTAGAGTGGATATGAGTGTAAACATTCCTATACACAAAAATGTGGTACCCTGTTTCTCGTCTCCTCTGCACAAATCCATGCCTAGTTTGAAGGCAAGAACACAGCGATGGACAACGATGGCAAAACACAAAGACCATGCACTGCTTTTCATGCTTTGCAAACCCAGAGCCATTCCTTCAAATATTCCATGGAATGATAGAGCCATAATGTATATGATAGATCGAAAATGAGCCCTGTTAGAATCATCGGTCCTAGTAAGTTCGTCTACGACCCGTTTCACCTGAATATCCTGGAGGGGGGAACTGGATTCTGATATTCCATCAAAACTAACTTCCTTAGAAGATGTGTGAGCAAATGTACGTGATTCTGCGTTCTCGCAATTTCTGTCTGTGGCCAACCCACCAGAATCTATATCATTGTTCTGGCACAAATCGCCACCTGACGTGTTGCTAGAATTATTTCCTCCTTCACCGTTAACACCGTCCACACAGATTGACACTCGACTGTCGTTATTATGAATATCGCTTACTTCATCAGAGTTGTCAGAAGATTCTTCATCTGAACTTTGAAAAACAGTTGGATACTGAAGCCCTGATCGAGGGATGGGCGAATCACGCTTTGGAGTCTGCTGTTGTTCCACTTTCCGAGGCTGTTGCGCTTGGCAAACTTGTGATTTTAGATCTCGTGGAAGAGGTGGTGACATTGAGCGAGAATTATGTTGTTCGAGATGAGAATGTTGCTGCTGATTATGTTGATGATGATTAACATGATTAACTTGTTGTTTCCGAATGTGGTTATTTTGTTTTAAAGAATTTATCACGTTTAACTGTTGAGCTTGTGTTTGTAAAACCGGGGACTCAAAGTTTTGATAAGATTTTATATCACATGTCGGTGACTTAGACAAGGCGGTAAACGAGGATCGCGAGAGGGTCTTCAAAACGTGAGTATCCATGTTATTGTAAGGGAATGGTTTGGAATGGTTAAGTAGCTGTTGTTGGGGTGTTTGATCTTTGACACTAACATTATTACAGTGAGTTGGAATGTAATGAGGGTTTCCATTACCAACTGGCTTATCAGAATTCAAGGACTGCCTTAACAAACCATCTTTCATTGGAGTCACAGAATTTAAACTTGATCGATCAGGGTCTGTCTCTCTAAAGCTTAGATCATCCTCATCGTCGACAAGAACGTTATTGTATTCATCATCATCTTCATCATCACTTTCCATTCTGTGTCCACGGTTGACCTCTTCGTCTAACGTTGAATGAAACGATTGCGTGGTCCCTTTCAGCTCTGTATCATGTTTGAGTGTCGATCTTGTTCCAAACGTATGACTTCTGTTCATATCAGACTCATGCGCCTTGACGTAGAGAACCTGTTAATGATTACATAAAAATGGAGTGATTATGTTATTATACTGCAAAACAAACAATGGCATCACATGTACAAACTAACCTGCATTCTAGTGTTACTAGCCAGTGTTAATATAGATGAGTTAGACTCAGTGTAAGTGGTAATTAGCATGTAATTAATATATAAGACGTCATGACACTCAACCTTCACACAATCTTCTGTACATGTGTCTTTCTTAGAAATCATAATAGAAAGCGATATCTATTTCTACGATGGTTCAAGCAATATTTATTTCTGGGGCAGCAAATAAGTAATATATATATCTGGGGTGGCAAACAAGCAATATCTATTTCTGGGGGGACAAAACAAACAAGCATTATTTGTTTATATATCGACACACAAACAGTATTATAATAATTTTATATCAAATCGGACGAAGAAAAAGGGGTAATATGATCGCAGTTCAGCCCAATATATTCTGGGAAAAAATTTGAACGGATATCGTTGTCGCACCTAATTCTAACCCTAATCCCTAGCCCTAACCCTAAGATCTAACCCTAAGGCAAGACGGAACACATGCAAATTCGTTGATGCGCAACGGGGTTTGTGCTACGATCATAGCACCAAAAAGGGCTTGCATCATATAGTGAGGTGGTGGTGGTGGTATTAAAATATTGACAATTGTTGTTAAGGGAAAAGGATGTTTGTGAATAGTTTTACATTTTTCTGTTTTATTTAATTATGAAGCTATTCCTTGCAAGAGAAAGAAGAAAATATAGTTAATATTTAGACGGCACTTTTTGTGTGTAAATAGCATATGATTACAGCCCCAGTGTTTTAAGTGTGTCGGGAAATACCTGACATACTGGGGGCTTGAACTCTGACAAGTGACGTGTAAACATGAAACCAGTGGATGTAGTTAGGCCCGTAGGTTAAAAGCCTCCCGCCGCCGAAGAAACTAGAGCATGCCATTAAGTACTAGCAAACAAGTAAATTATCTATGAAACTCACTCCAATTCGCACATAATATTGCTTTCTTTAAGTAACACCCCTTACTTTTCCTGAAGACATACCTACGGGCCTGGTTGCAGTAGGCGAGCACACATGAATCTCATTAGGTTGTGTTGGAATATAAAATAGAGAATGTTTTTTTATCATTTCTGTTTAGCTTTTACTTTGTTGTAGAGAGAAAGTGAGATAAAATAAATGTGTAAGTAATTAAGCAATGACAGTGTCCCTGAATTTTTGGCAATTGTTGACATGCGCAGTGAAGGGCTCCCAGAATTCTTGTCAATTGTTGACATGGGCAGTGAAGGGATAAAAAAACTCTTGGTTATTTTTGACATGGGCAGTGAAGGGGTCCCATAATTCTTGGAAATTGTTGACATGAGGAGGAAAGATTCAGAAAGTGGAAACAAATTGTTGACGTAACTTATGGATTTGCGCAACGCAGTCTGCATTCACAGTGCAGACAATTGTTTTATTAGATTGCCAAAGTACCGGTAACTCAATGGGTAGTGCACTATGTTCCTAGTTTAGTAATGGAATAATTCTCAAATGATGTAACCCAGAAGCTATACTGAAGTCGGGTATGTCAGGTCAAACTGCGTAGATATATTTCCTAAGATGTAAACCATGATACTAAGCTATAACCTAAACTGATAAACAAATAATTAGAAAACATAATTGATGCCTTTGAGATGTGGATATATTGAAGATTAGGGAGAATATCATGGAAAGAGAAGAGAACAAACAAACATGTTCTAACAACACTTTATATGAAGAAAGAATTACTAAAGGAAATAAAGATCAAGCAAATAAAATATTTTGGACACATTAAAAGACATGACACCGTGTCGAAGACCTTACTTGAGTGCGAAGTTTAAGGAAGGCGAACATGAGACAAACAAAGATAAAAATGGAAAAGTAGCATCACAAGATGGACAGGTTACCGTCTAGCAGAGTGTACCACCAAAACAAAAGATAGGGGGTGATAGAGGTCTGCTGCAGCCAACCTTCGTTGCGGAGACGGCAATTGATGATGATAAAACTATGATACAACACACTTCATTTTCTGGACTACATCCTACTAATCTACAGGAGTTAGAGAACGAATACAGATGCAGAAGAACATGAGAAATATAGCTGTTGTGCACTTTAGTGCATCGGGGAGATGTATTCAGAGCTTTATGTTATATCTAGAAGACTCCAACTCTTATTGATGTTTTTTTCTTCTTCTTCTTCTTCTTCTTCTTCAGCGTTTGTTCTCAAACTCCTGCTGAATTTCACTTGTAACAGAACAATGGTCCTACAAGATTTCCAGTTGAATGTAGTCCAGAGAATGGAAATGCGTTGTGTTGCCGTTTTATTTGCGCCAATGGCCCAACACATCCGTCTTCGGCGGTTAGTGATGTTCAATACTTGGATACAATAAAATTCTTCTACTCAGAGAGGTAACAACATATACTTGTATAGATGTAGTGATGTATTGGTCACAATCTCTAGTCTCACAATATAAGATGTTATTAAAATATGGTAGCTCTGTTTAGTAAAGATTTTCGCGAAAATAACTAAGTATTTACAACATTTATATCTGCACCACCAGTTTACACAGGGACATCATCATTTTCACAGATATTATACATTTTATCTGCAACTAGGATGATTTTGTCTGTTATTAGACACCAGATAGCATATCTGTAATTTGGATTGATAATTTACTTGTCTGTTATTAGATATAAGATATCACATCTGTAACTTGGATTATCGTGTCTGTTATTAGATACCAGTCATCATATCTGTAACTTGTACGATCTTGTCTATTATTCCATTGTGTTTCTGGACTCCACGCAGGTGCATGGACAATTTAACGGTTTGATAATGTGCCATAATTTGATTGATCATAACTCATTTCCCCAATTTTGATATAATTGCAACTCTGTTCATAAGCTCAAGGGTTTTTTGTGCCGTTACGCTCCATAATATATCTCTATTGATTGTTATGCCCCTTCCGATATATCTCATAAATATAGCGAGACGGAATGGAACAGTGGACATCGTATTCATATTTGTGGAATTAGGATGTAGTTTGTGTCCTATACCTGAAAGACCTTTGTATGCTGTCGAATACTCTTATCCAGGGGTAGCCTACCTTGTGTATTTTATCTCAGTTTATTTTAAATTAATTTAATGGATAAAATAGGTGATCACATTTGTAAGCTGTTCCAAAACAAAAGATATAACTCATCATATTTTTTTTAGTTTGCAAAGTATTCATAGAGCAATGATCGTCAAAACGTAATTATATCAGAATCATTTGGGACTGAAGGAAA
Source organism: Meghimatium bilineatum (assembly GCA_034231615.1). Lineage (NCBI taxonomy): Eukaryota > Metazoa > Mollusca > Gastropoda > Stylommatophora > Philomycidae > Meghimatium > Meghimatium bilineatum. The sequence goes on from CM067298.1 coordinate 101,415,016, forward strand.
CTCATCATATTTCATTTTCAATAGTGAATTTTTTTTCATTTCCGTAAGTTCTATTTGCATATTACTATTCACGTTCGGGATGTTCTTTTAGAAAATATCAACATAGGCTTTCAAATGATTTTTGCAATAATATGACGTTTTCAATATATGCTGTAGAAATGCTCATAATTGCACCATTTTAACTCTACTTTTAAATATGAAAATTTAGTGAGATGCTTGTTTTCTGATATCTAAACATTAGTAATTTTATCTTGAATGCAATGATATTACTAAGCTAGGAGACTGTTATTGCCTTGTAGTTACAAATTTAGATCGTTCAGACGGCTGGCAAGATTTAATAGATATGCTAAATGAATGACAAATATTGAAATCACATACAATGCTCTCTCTCTCTCTCCCATGCTCCCGTATCATCTCTCCTAGAAAAATCATTTAAACTATGCTTATTTTGCAAAATTTATTGAGAACTTGACTTTTAGAAAGCCAGCGAATCGCAAAACGAAGAATAAGAATATCCTATTTCAAATATGACAATTCACAATGTATTGAGTTCTCTTAAGTTTAATCATCTAGCTCTAATCTATTCACGTATGTCGAAACCGATACCATCATATGATGTTATCCTGTATGTTTAATGTTTTTAATCATTCAGTGACGTAGAATGCAGTGATATATTATAAGAAAGACACAAATTTTTTTCCAGAAAAGGTGACTTGTCAGATGCTTCACTTATAATAATATCAGGAGACAATGCATAAGAATTTATTCTTTATCAGATAAAAGCTTCCTTATTTTAGCCAACGCAAAGACAATTTCACAAGACGCTTTCGCTATCCCTAAACGCGCAAACCTTCTATTAACAAATATATATTTCGTCCATAAATTTATTTTATCACACCCTCCTTTCGTAGTTTAGACCCAAGTATTAACTTCAGTTATTCTTCTATTTCAGTCTGATGTATATTATCTGACACATATATTAATTTCAGTTTTTCTTATATTTCAATTTGATATGTTTTATCTTATCTATTAACATCATATCTTATATTTTCTGATTGTTTTCGGTTTTCGTGAATAAAATAAATAAGAATTCATTTTCCTAATGCTCCTTATATTTACGGAAACTACAACTCTCTGCTTTCATTTTCCATATTTCTTTTTTGTTTGTTTTGCAAAGAATATCTAACTATGTCAAAACAAATCCTGTGCTTTGATAGCAATGTTTTATAATTTGTCAATGACAATGGCTATATTACAAAGATATGTTGTGAGAACTGACATTAAAATTTCCGTAAAATTTGACGAATCTCTGAATTCTGTGAATTCCAGATAAAACTGCAGACTGAATTGAAACGGAAACAGTAGTTAGTGATTTAGTGGTGACAATTTGTGGTGAGAAATTTGTGGCATAGGATTTGCGGTGAGAAATTATATGTCCTTGAATACGTTAATGTTCTTTTGATTCCTTAAAATTATTAATAGTTAATTCCTTTGTTATGGCTAGAATTTATAGTTTATTGTTGTAGCATGTTTCGCTAGCTTTGCCCTCAAACACATGTCATTATCTGATTAAAAATCTAACGTGTTAACGTCATTTTGTCCATGTGATGGTATATTTGGGTAGACCCAATAAACATATACTTTATTAATGTGCACAATGTGCGTTATGTCCAGTTTTTATTTATAAACGAATGAAATTCTTTGATATTTGTCGACACTACTAGTTATTGTGTATCGGCAAAATTCATTTTACCACTTCAGACATTACACTGGATACTACCTTATACACAGTCTGTCCTGTGTTCAAGAGTACAAAATAGTGCAATTTCACGATTCAATCATACCAATTGTATGATAAACAAATTATGTGTAAATTATATAATTGACTGTAAATATCCCATCTAATGTATGTGTGATTTGTGCTAACATGCAGACTGTTGATATATATTGAAAATAAACAAAAACTAAAACAAATGGCTGCATTTTAATTAAAAATGTACTTCTACTTCATGTACTTCAGTGTACGACATAAATTTCAAACTCACAAACGCCATTTCAATTATATGCGTTATATATTTGCCGAGATAAATTATTTTGAAGTTGTGAAAAGCTAGCGAACCGTGTTATAACACTGGTTTGTAAAGTGACATTTAAAATAAAACAATGCGCCATCATTGGCTCAAGCACCGTAAGAAGACCACACCTGCTTTAAATTCAGATACCACTGCGATTAGACACACACATATATATATATATATATATATATGATTGCATCATAAACATTATGGATTGATATGAATATAAACATAACCATATTCATACATACATATTTGTGTGTGTGTGTATCTCTGGAAAGATTATATATCCAGGAGTAATAGATCGATACATATGTGCACAGAAAGAGATAAGGAGAGAGTTAGACAGGTAGACTTGTTGCTAAGTAGCTCACTTGAATGATTTGCTCCACAAATATCACAGCATAAAATCCAGACATGGTCAGTAGTTCTGGCACAGCGTAAGATGTTCTTGAACCCAAGTTCAACATGACGGCAGACATCTTCTCTCGAGTATCCGGCATAAGATGAAGAAAGCATGTTGCCAGATATATACCTGTAATATGAAATAGGTGTAGGACATTTTGAAAGTGTCTTTTAACAACTGTTGTGAGGTTAAATTTAAGGAAACATAACCATTAATATAAAAGTTAAAAAGTTGTTGAAGTCATTCAAGGGAAGTAAGAAGTAATTTGTGCGTTCTGTGGAAAGATAGGGGATTTGTGAGGACCCACAATTTATTTATCCAAGGATCGTTATTTACAAATTTGAGACTACATAATGCTAGTGTCATTTCAATTGCATGTTCTCTGATTGTTTTTCTGTATTCGTTCTAAAATGTGCTCCGATTTGCTGGAAAAGGTTTGCAGAACTACATTAGTTGTGCTTTCGTTTAATTCTTGCTGCGATATTTGTACCTTTTAAAATCGGCACATCAGATTTCAGAATAATATTTCTGTGTAACTTTGAAATTCAACTGGGAGAGGTGTCCAGCTCCACTAAATTCTTCTTAGTTGCGTATTTCAACATTCATGGTATGTAATAGTGTGAACTATTATTAAAATAAAAACTTACTTCCTTCTGTGAAGGCTATAATTTCAACTGTGGACGCTTTTCCAATTTTGTTATTTCACATCTCCTTACGGTAAAATTAATAGAGATATTGGTATATGCGCTTTTACCAAGAAGAAAACGCTACTATTTTTTATCCCTTTTCCTGGCAAGGCATCACGATTCAACTAGCATGTATTTTGTGCTTTTCCTTTTGTTTCTATTATACAATATTGTAACATTGTTGTGAATTTTCTTTCATATCAAAACGGCCTCAATTTATTAGGCGTGTTAAATGTTAGATGAATTATCCAATATGCAAAATAATTTTATGGAATTATCCTACACACATAACGATCTTATCAAAAGGAAAAGAATGAAAATTGATAAAATTGTGACATACTTCCATAAGGGAATCATTACTCTTTGTAGAGAACGCTTCACCTCAAGATCTTCGAGTGAATCCAACATAACGAATTAATTGAATAACTACAAGAAGAAGGCATAGAATAGACATCAGACTGATTAGAAATATATATTGGGAACATACTTCATCAATAAGGCGTGAAAACAGATACTCACCAAACATAGAAATAAAAAGAGGGATAAAACAAGAATGTACCAAACCTATGTAACATCTACACCGAGAAAATCGATACAGAGGGATATCATTATTAAGCCACACAGTGAACAGTTTTAACAAAATATAGCCCAATGATTACTATCATACATTGAACCACAACTTAAAAACACCTAAATGGTCTTTCTTAAGAACAAACGATGTAATGTATGCTATCTTTACACTTAGACAACTAACAGAAGGAGCTACAGAAAACAACACAGAATTATACATCGCATTCGTCGACCAAGAACAGATCTTCGTCACAGTAGACAGACAACAATTTTGTAAAACACTATCAATATACGGAGTACCAGAACATTTAATTGATATATGCAAGAGCCTTTATGCTAATAGCCAATGTGAAACAAGAATAAATACAAAAGTGTCCAATACGTTCCAAATTCAATCTGGAGTTCGCTAAGAGTGTGTTCTATTCTATCTACTGTTTATAACATACATCGAACACATCTGTAAACTAACAAGTGCTAACGAAGAAGATAACATGAACGATAAATTGAACGAACTACTCTTTGCAGACGACCAAGTACTAATAGCGACACCAATTGACAAAGAGCAAGAACATGTCAAAAATTCAGCACATGCAGATTAATATTGAAAAGACTGGAATAATGACAATAGCAAAGAAAGAAAAAAATATCACTATCTCCATCGATAATAAACACATTAAACAGGTAAAAGTCCACTTACCTTGGAAGCATTATATCGAATGAAAGGAAAAGCAGTAAAGAGATACAAAATAGATGCAACAAAACATACCATATCATAGGACAGATGACACGTATTTTTAAGAACAAAATGTAAACATAGACACTAAAGTTGCATTATACTACTATTATCCCATCCTATGCTACCAGTGCCAAACTTGGACAATGACAGCGACAGACAAAGAGTGACAGCAGAAATGATATTACGAAGAACACTCGGGCTGTCATTAAGAGATAAAATTAGAAACGATAACATCAGACAGATAACCAAAACAATACCAGTTTTGGACCACATTAGAAGACAACTTTTGAATTTCACACACTTCCGGGCTACCAACAGACAGCATGCCACAGATGGCCATGACACATCGACATCACGGCTATAAAGTCAGAGGCAGACCATGTAAAAGATGAATCACAGAAATAAAAGAAGCCACAGGAACAAGCTTACAAACAAGCCATCAACAGAGAAATCTTCTACCCCTGAAAGACATACAAAGTTTACAGCGTATAGATAGATAAATAGACCGAGAACATTTTTTGAAATATATGGAAGGAATACAGTTGGAAAATAATAAAGAATGTGCGCAATACAGACGACGGGATCCTCTTAGCAGAAAATGAGCATGAGCTACTAAGAAGAATAGATCAGGTCGATAAATCAGGAATGGCACAGAATATAAACTAGATATAAACATCCGCACAAAAAACCCATGATAATCATGAGGAACATGAGTTAAACAGTAACATAAACGGGCAAGTAAATCATTAAAAATATCATGGAAACAAATAATGGTAGATATGAAACAAGTTAAACGGAGAAAATGAATGTTTAAACGTTTTTTCAATGACATGAGGAAATTAACACCTAAACAAACATAAACAAAATAAAAATTAGAAATATAAAGTGCTATATATTTATACGAGGCATGTTCAAATGAAACCGGGACTTGTTACACCACGCGTGATAGAGCGCACTGATATTGATGACATTTTGCACTAGTAATGAGTATCCAATAATTTACATACGGTCACGTGTTCATCTTCCCAGCATGCATATGTGCTGCAGAAGACTGTTAACAATATGGCGGGTGTGATTCCGAACCCGTCCAAAGTGAATCAGCGTGCTGTGATCCAGTTTCTTTCATTTGAAGGATGTCAAGCAGTAGACATTCATCGGAGAATGAAGGCAGCATATGGTGACAAATGTTTGTCGAGGACCAGAGTGATGGAGTGGGTGCGTATGTTTAAAGACGGACGTGAGTTAACGGCAGATCTTGCACGGCCAGGTCAGGCGCATATTGTTGCAACAGAAGAAGCCATAGCCGTGCTTGATAAAGCAGTACTGACTGACCGTCGTCGGAGCATTCGTTCGCTTGCAGAAGAATTCCATATGTCAATTGGGACAGCCCACATGGTTGTTCGGAAGAAATTGAACTATCGGAAGGTGTGTTCACAGTGGGTCCCACGGATGTTGATTGACCACCATAAGGAAGAACGGATGGGGTGGAGTTTGAACCACATGGGGTGGAGTTTCAACAGCGACGCAGACGTGAAGACAGCGGTGACCACATGGTTCAGAGAACAGCCACGCAACTTTTTCTCGGACGGCATTCGACGTCTACCTAAACAGTGGGATGCTTGCCTAAATGCATACGGAGATTTTTTCTGATGAACCCAGGTGCATTCTTATTCACAAGTGGTTGCTTTGTTCAATTCCGTTGAAAATATTAAATTGCGTATGATACTTTTTAAATAAATCCACAAGTCCCGTTTTCATTTGAACACGCCTCGTATATTCTACATTAATGTATGAGGTAAAACACGAATAATAAGCTAACAATTATAAGACGGAATTGATGCCTTTGATATGTAGGTGTATGATGAGATAATCCCTTTAACTGTGAGCAGGTAGTTCTTTACAGCCCATAGTCTTTCCGACAAAATCACATGCTCTTTTCTGTTGTGTATCGGAGGTGACACCAAGACGCATATAACGTTGTTTCATGGTTGTGTAACTGAGATGACACACGGACGCATGTAACGTTGCCTCATGGTTGTGTAACGGAGGTTTATAGATGCATGTTTAACTTTCAAAGTGAAACATTACAGTACACCAGTTTCCCAGAATTACCATCCATCGCATACTTTTTTTCTGTAAGATTTGTGAGCTATCCGCAGTGATGTCACATCTAGTATTTCCCATCATCTTGGAATGTTCCCCCCCCCCCCCTTTCCCAATGGCAAAGGTGCAGTATCCGCTTTCCTGTATTTTTTCGTTATCAATGGGGACTTTTTGATAGAATAATCTTACACATCGCCATTGTGACAACCGGGACCTGGACTTCTAGTTCAGGGTGCAAAACATGGGGTTGCTATCCCGTGACCTGCGAAACAAATCAACACTGTCACATCATGTCTCAATTTCTTACTTTTGTCTTCTATCAAATGTAGAAATATAGAAGTATATGGAGAAATTCATGGACAGATGAGAAAACGAATACAGAGGTTCTGTCAATGCTGTGAAAAGAACCAAAACGAAAGCAAATTATAAATTTTAGACATTGGCGTATTAAAAGACATGACACCTTGTTGAAGACCTCACTTGATGGTAGAGTTGAGAGTAGGCGAGCAAGAGGTAAACAGAAGTACAAGTGGTAGGAAATCATCACAAAATGGACAGGTTACAGTCTAGCAGATTGAACTACCAAGGCACGAGATATATGAGACTGTGGTCCGTTGGAACCAGTCTTCGTTGATTCGTCAACTGTTGAATTTGTTTAGTGAGAATCTCGTAGATTTCTATACAGTGATAGATGACGCATTCAGAATGCTATTTGCATATGTGGTATTATGTATAGCATAAGTAGGACCTGGAACCTGAAGGGCAGACTGAAGAATGTATTAAGTAACGAACCAATGGAACCATAAGTATGCATACACTTTAGCATTTGATAGGGCAGACTAAATAGCTATATATTTGTCCGGAGTACAAAGCCGCCTATTCATGACCAATAATCCATTTAAATTCTAACAACATAAATTGTCTTTAAATTCTAATAGACTCTCCGTATAATAATGGCCATAGTTTAAGTGTTTTCTATTATCTATGTTGTGTGGTTCTCTATAAACAAATGTGGCTATACTTAGCCTTTTGTAACTATATTTTATTTTATTTGTAGAAACATCAAATTTTTGATAATCAAAAACACTGACTTTTTAATAATTATAATATCTAATGGTAAGCTGCTAAAAATAGTATTGAAGAAACTGGTGCAGCTAGTATACCGATCCTTTGTTTGTGCGAATGAATTATACTTTGCACGTTATCATGCACTGTCACCGTAAGATATTGTGTGTGTACACGTACATATAATGATAGTGATGCTGAAGTTTGTATCTAAAGAAGCTGAAAATACCATCATTTCTAAGAAAATTAATATGCTAGCGTTTCTAAGAAACTATGTATACCATTATTTCTAGGAAGTTTTATATCTCTTAACAAATTGTTATATCTCTTAACATATTGTTATATCTCTTAACATAATGTTATTTCTCTTAACATATTTTTATATTTTTTAACAGTTACATGCCCCTCTGCATTATAACAAGACTGGAAGCATAGTCTCAACGTTCATGTTGTAAAAATCTAAATACGTAAGACCACATAAACATGGTATATGTATATTTCATCTACATATTTTGAGCTTTCATTCCATGTTTATTTGAAGTCCTATACTTGAAATTCTTATTTTTGGTTTACATTATAATTACTGTAAACATTTCACTAGTAATAATACAACTAGATAAAGCGTGTCGAAAATGGACGGAAGTCAGGGTTGAGGATACAATGTACGAACTCTCCCTACTACACTCGAAACCACAATTCATAATTATATACACAGATGGCTACGTTAGCAGAAACACAAATAAAAGCGGTTGGGGTTTTGTTGCCTACAGAAACGGCGTGAAGTTGTTTGAGAAATCTTCTGCATATTCTACTGTCACATCGAGCATGAGGATAGAGATAGAGGGAGTTACAGCAGCTCTTAATTGGTTGATAACTGATACTTCAAAACACTCGGTAATACTCACAGACTATCAAAGCATGTTGCGCAAGATAGAAAAGTTCATGCTAAGAAAAGAATTGTGGGACTTACTGAACAAATCAGTTGTCCAGAGTATTACATGGATATACTGCCCTGGTCATGCTGGGGTCAGAGGAACCGAGAGAGCCGACTTATTGGCAGGCATGTGGCGATAGACTGCACTTTGCCGAGAAGAGATAAAACAGACTTAATGAAAGCAGTAATAAATTCATTTCAAGATGCAGATGATGTCAATGAGGCTGAGAACGTACACATACAGAAAATGTTAGAAATGGGAGTATCTAGAGGTGAGGGAAGGAAAAGTAAAATTTTTGGAAAGTCCTGAATATCACACAATCAACACCTGACCGGGATTCTGAGTCTACATACACTGGGATGGCTGCAGGAGCGGAGGGCGGAACACTTATGGGAATGTCCCGCGTGCTGTGAAGCCAGTTTCTAATCAAGAATCAAGAATTTCACAAGAACGAATACAACCATACAACATTCTTAAACACGAAGAAGGACAATAGAAACTACTTTATTTCAGTTACCCTTTAACAGTGCATTCGTCCTAAAACAAATGATGTCTATACAATAGTCAAAAAAATGTATTTTAAAATCGGTATCGTGGAAGGTAAATAGTGTTGCTATTCTTTGCTCCCCTTTCGGGCCCCGGCAACACACGGGCGGCAAGCTGGATTACTTGTCCAAATAAAACTTGTTGCATATTTTTCTTATTGTCTCGCTTGTACAATATTGTGTTATGTCTCTTTGTTTCTTAGTTACCGGTAATCTTCGTTCCAATAAAATGTGTTCCGTGTAATGTGCGTTGGTCTCTACTAGCACAGTAGATTTTTTTTTTGAAATATGAGTATACCATCTTTTCTAAGAATAATTAATATACCATTGTTTCTAAGGAACATTAATATACCAATGTTTCTAAGAAAAATCAATATACCATTGTTTCTAAGGAACATTAATATACCATTGTTTCAAAGAAGCAAATGATAGGTGTTAATGTAGTTTAGTTCATAAATGTATGTTAATCTTATCCGATCAATTTCACAATTATTGAATGTGACAAAAACGTACTTACCCCCAGAGAACAACCTTAGGCAACATAAGAAGTAATCAACTGAGACTCTGCTGCGTGTAAACAGGTGTGGGATGTATACGAGCAGGCGGAGTGGCAGAAGACCACATAGGACGGACAATATTGTCAGAATGAGTAGTGATATAATTTTCGCAACTACAACATCCATGGCTTCTTCGCGCATTTGGATGCTGACGTTTGCTGCTGCAGGTGAGGTAATCGTCCTCGTCGCTGCTGTGGTTGTGCTGCTGATGACAGCTATGGTGTTGGTTAGTGAGGCCGTATTCACAGATGAAGGAACAGCTCTAGCGTACGAGAGAGACATGAGTCCAAATTTCAATGTATATCTTTAATTGTTTACTGTTATTTGACATTGCAATGGCAGTTACGGAATTCTAACCTGAGCTATCTCAACTATAGACACTAATTATGTAGCCACCACTTGTTCAGCTACATCAGCACGCACTGTTACTTTCCTTTAATGTCATATATCCAGGCTTCCATTCTGTATACAGTGTTGTGTATAATTAACTTATACCACTCCTGAGTGTAATACATGACTGAAACAATACGCATATTATCCTTCTGTATCTCTTCCAGCTTTAAGTATCCGTCGGAGATAAATATATCTAAACTGAAGGTATTCTCCACAGTGAACTACCTTATATTGATCAAATAGATTCGCGATCAATATATCACTCAAATGTTATTTATATTTCCCATCGTTCTTTTTAAAGTAAACCATTAGAAAATCATTTATTGATGTTATGCATGTTCGTATTTCTTAGAAGATAGTTTAGAAAGCGATGAACCATGATGTGCCTCAAGTCGTTGTCACAGAGGAGGTTCATGAATCAGCCTCTTGAGACATCACGAATAATTCCTGAATTAGAAATTAAACATGATTGTTAGTTATATTTTAATCTTATGTGCATAGTTCTCACATCTGCATAAGTACAGGGTACACGTAACATGCCATAATTAAGGAAAATAATAAAAGTTTTGACATTTGTAACAATTAAATGTCACGCAAACACATTCATATATAGACATACTCATATATATATATATATATATATATATATATATAGAGAGAGAGAGAGAGAGAGAGATGGAGAGAAACAGAGAAACAGATAAGTAGAAGAGATACATTTAGACAAAAAAAGTAAACAGATGGATACAAAAACAGACAGACAAGAAGATAGACAAATGGCAGACATTCAGATATATAGATAGCCAGAGAGATAAATAAATACATAGATAGATATACATACATAGGGATTAATATAGGTTTTCAGATATATAGATATACAAACAGGCAAACAAACAAAATGAACATGAATATGAAATTTTTAATTATAGTATATGTTTATTGTGTGTATTTCGTGGCTAGGGCTAATCATCAGAGAAACACCAATCATCTAGGACTTGTAATCTAATTAAAATTCTAGAAATGCCAATATTGCATTGAAGCTAGATTTCTTTGCAGTTGTTACAATCGCTCTGGTCCTAGTTGTGCTTGTATGTAGCTATAATGCTTGAGTCTTTAAACTCCTGTACTAATTATTCTTCAAGCCAGCACAACGCTATCTGTCGGTGGATCTGTGTTGCTATGTGATGACCGTAACTGGAATTCCATACTGGATATAAAAATAATGACAAGGACAAAAGTCATGTTGTCATAGAAGCACGGAATGCATATGTTAAATACAATTATGTTTCATTTTATTTTAAATTAGTACATTCATTCCTCAATCTATACACACGTACACAGAATAACACATACGTAGAGACACGGTGTGTGTGTTTTTCTGTTGATAAAGTAGCCAATTTAATGACCAAGATGCGTGTTCATCACAACCAAATACTGTATTATATAAATATTTGCAGTGAAAAATATAATCTTGAAATTCCCAGAGTGAACATCATACAGAAATCTACTGCTCCCGCGAATGTACACTGCACCAGTGTGTTAGTAACGAGTTGTCCTCAAGCATGAAGAAAATTAAATAATACATCCCACCTCCCCCTCTTTTTCCCTGTCTCAGCCTCCCCCCCCCCACTTTTATTTTTGTAAGACAGATTGCGCTGTAGTATTCTCATGATCTTAATGGTTGGTTGGTCATTAAATGGCATTATATTGCTGGGAAGTCATGGTATTAATGGAGTCAGCATATTTCAGTGTGAGTCGGTATGGTTTTTACAATAAAAGTTCAAATCCTGATAAATTAATTCTCCAATTCACACAGCTAGATTTTACTGCAGAGACTTTCGTAGTTTGGAAACAATTCGAAATTGTCCTTACTGAATGCAACGGAAACACAGAATACCTTGAAGAAACCATCATTATTGCACATGGTTTTACAATGGGAGTATACTTGATCAGTCAGTATACGTGTAAACGTAAACGACAACAGGCAGGAGTCTGATCACTGTTAACTGTCAGGGACGAATAGAAGAACATAGAAGACTATGAATGTGTCCTGCCACGAATGTCATAAAATGGATCAAAAGGAGATTCGACATAAGGTTTGTCTGCCTCACACTTTAGAACTGGTTGTACGGCTCAAGGTAGAGACGGGCATGGAGAAAATTTTTGAAATAAAGGGGAGAGGGCATTGGAAGATAACTTTTTGAATGATATACAAAAAGCTTTATGTAGATAAAGGCACATAATATCAATGACCTATTTTGAAAGTACTGTAGGCGGTAGGCTTAGTTTGAATAGAGGAAACGCTGAAGTAATGGTAATATCAAAGTTTGTATATCTCGGCAGCACACTATCACATACTGCGACAATTGATGAGGATGTTGCCCTGCGTATTGCTCGTGCCAGTACAGCATTCGGGAGCCTTCGTCCCAACGTCTGAATCAGGCGTGGTCTCAGTCTGAAAACTAAGTTGGAGTGAACCGTGCAGTGGTTCTACCAACACTTCTTTATGCTGCGTCATCCTCGACTATCTATGCGAGACACGCTCGACAGCTTAACTCTTTTCATCTTCGGTGCCTACGAAACCTCATGGGAGTACGTTGGCAGGATCGTGTACCAGATACGGAAATTCTTCAGAAGTCCCGTATGCAAAGCATCCATGCAATGTTGACTAGGTCCCAACTCCGCTGGACTGGCCACATCGCCCGTATGCCAGACAAGCGCCTTCCAAAGAGACTATTCTATGGGGAATTGTGCGAAGGTAAAAACGCGCTTCAAAAATCACCTAAAAAGCTCTCTCAAGAACTGCAGCATCGATCCTAGCTCCTGTGAGACTACAGCACTTGATCGCTCAGCCTGGCACACCCAGATCACTGCTGGTATCAAGAAATTTGAAAAAGAAAGAACACTGCGGGCAATCCACAAACATAAGAAGCGGAATGACAAATCCGTAAATTCTCCTACCCCGAACCTTCAGCACTCCTGCATGCACTGCAATAGAACTTTCCGTGCACGAATCGGACACATCTGGCATCTACGAACTCACAAACGAAATTAGTTAATTACCAATTTTAATTATTATTATTATATATATATTTTTTTTTTCATCGCATTAAATGGTTTTTTTTTCATGCCATGCTCATCTTCGCTTGCAAAGGAGGAACATCACCATCATCATCATCATCAAAGAATAAATGTCCTCCAGAATGCAACATAAAATTAGGTGGACTCAGTCAGAAGAAAATCAACATATTCAAATATCTGGGTATCTTAATAATATAAGATGAAAGATGTATTAAAAAAGTCAAATGTATAATTGCCCAGGCAGAGGCAATATTTCATAAAATGAAGAACATTATATGTAATACATCTTTGTTAATTGAGATGAGAGAGTTCTTAGAAGTTATATATTACCAATTCTGATATAAAGAAGTGAATCATGGACAATTAGCAGAATAGTGAAAACATATATGTGGCAGCAGAGATATAGTTTCATAGAAGAATGTTAAGAACACTGTGGGGAGATAAATCGCGTAATGAGGATACCCAGATAGAAATCAGTTAAAAAATAGAGCTACGTACGCACACCAGAAAGAGATAATCCACATTTTTTGAACAAATCATGAAAAGATGAAAGATGTAACAAATTGTAACAATAGGCAAGTTGAAGAGAATGAGGAAAGACGAAGAGAGAGGATGCTTGACAACCTATCATTATGGCATGAAAGAATATCGGTATCGGAAATGATTGACAGCATGCGAAATACACGCCGTAAAAAGACGTGATAACCAACGCCAAATAGCATGTACCAGAAGAAGAAGATAAAAGGGGCCCACAGAAAACAAATTTGCCACTAAAGGAGGACCACTGTCCAAAATAGGGCTGAGAACCATTGTACTGAAGCAGTGATTCACATCGGAGGCAATACTGCTTCCAGCCCACGTTTTTCTGTTTGAAGATCACGAAACAAAAAGACAATGGGGGCGTAACAGACACGCCTTAGTGTAACTCCGAAAGTAATTATATGAAACTATGTGCACAGTATATAATAATAAAAGAAGTAGGACATGATTTCTAGAAGCCAGAGCTCTTTGATTAGCAAAGAAAGTTCCTCGAACAAATCTAAATAATTTCATTTTATGTTGTTTGGTCCACGAAGTCTACTTTCACTTGAAATTGGGCCACGGCGAAAATATTTTGAGAATCACCCTATTAGAGGACTCAGTAACCAAAGATGTCATGCTGCTATCGGATGTTCTGGGGGGGGGGGGAAGAGAAAATGCGTGGTGGAAATTCTTGTTTAGAAAATAGCGTTTAACTTTGTCGCATTGTCGCAAGCGACACCACCGTTAGATAGAGCAAAAAGAAGTAAGGACAAATGAACAAGAAAATAACTCACCAGAACATCATGATGGAGAACCTCTAAAGACAGCTAGTAAACGCCCGAATTAATCGGCATTTCAGTGTTGTTCAGACCTCACCAAGGCGACCACGAATAACCGTATCATAAAAGTCATTTTCAGGACTAAAACTAAACAATGAGTTCACGTCATACAGTTCTTCACAGGACCAAAAACAAGCCATGCTATATCCTTTCTCAGATTGAATTCACAGCTGCAGGCTGGCTGCGTTATTGGACCCTAATTTCATAGCGTCAAAAATACAACTGCGTTACATAAAAAATAAGCCACTGCTCTGATCTAACCGAAAAGAAAATTCAAGGGAGGTTGATACACAGGCCAAATGAGGCGAAGATTCACTAAACAAATAACTAAACAAAGAGAACCGTTACCAGTGACATTGGATCCCGAGTCGCTTCTTCGGCGTACGCGTTACCTAGTCAATTATTGAAAATAAAATTATTTATTTCATTTTATATACACCATTTACTTCAAAGAATGTCAAATAGCGACAAAACCAAATGAAATGTGAGTAATTTTGACCGTGAGTTGAAATGTAAAATAATGGGTATGTAGAGTAAAAGAAAAAAATCACCACAGTCAAAAAATACTGGGTTGATAGCCACCTCCTGAATATGCTACACAATTTTTTTTGCTTATTTTTTAGAGTAATATGCAAATTACCAAATTCTCATAATTAATCTCTGTTATTCATGTATCACTCATTTCACATAACCAATGTACTTCTGTGGCTTCCGTTACACTTTAGAAATAATAAAAACTACTAGTGATTAGTTTGAAACAAGACAATTGAAGCTGTAGTATGACCTTACACAACATGCCAACGATGTGATCAAAATTCATGGAATTATATATGCAAGTTAATAATCCTTATATAACAATTATTTGTTGTAAAAAACATATTCTGAATTTCTTATCAGTGCTATAGAAAATAACAAGAACATTATCATACTGTGACATTGGATATTTAGAGTAACTCCCGATCTGGAAATATAGAGGCTGCGGTAACACAAGGTGAATAGGAGTATAACTGGAAATAGGTTAGTGTTAGAAAAGCACATTCACATACTAGCAACGACCGACGAAGTTTCGTCTAATAAGAAAGGCACAGAAATCACAGTAATAAACCATGTCACAATGATATAAATTAATTCTATGGACTATATTCTACTAATCTGCAGGAATTTGAGAATGAAAACAGACGAAGAAGATACATTTTGAAACGATCTATATCTGGTGTTCAGATGAAACAGAATTGTCACATTTAAAAATAGAGTTTGAATACTGTGAAGTGTCATAGTATCTGTCGGATAATTCTACTTCTAATATACACATTCTAGAGAATATATGACAGAGACGAGAGTCACACACATAAAAAATGAAAGGTCGCAAGAACAAGTACTAAATTATTTCTATTAATAAAATATAATAAATAAGTACACATAATACATGTGTATGAACAAGTAAAAAATCATACTTATTCTTTGTTGTCTATCACTTGCATTTATAATTTGTTTTATAATTTATATTCTATTTTAATATTTACATTTATTATTGCTTATCCTTTAATTTATTGTTTGTACATATTTATTTAATTTTTTAGCAATGGTAACATGTTATTACTTCATCCCTTGCTGCAGTTATACGTACGGATTTAACACGATAAATCCAGATTTTGGCGATCAATTTTTATCCTTTCTGGCTTTTCAAAACTTTTTGTCCGGCTTTGAACATAATTAGTAATACGAAACTACACAAATATTCTCTAAAATATCAAACATGCACTCCAAGATTAGTCACACAAACTCAGAAACAGATTTTTCACTTCAAATCTTAAAAGACCACTATCCTTGGAATATGTGGACTTTTTGTGCACTCAGACGAATCAGCAGCAAAAGCCTCAAGCTATGATAACAGTGGAATATACACAATGTTTCCAGGAAATACCATATACGATCAATCCCTTGTCACATGAATATAATACACAAATTTCAGGATACAAACAGCTGACATTCTCAAGCTATTCAAAAACTCAACGATCGAGAGACCGTACCCTAAAAAATTACAATTTTCTGTGATTCAAAATCATTCGCATAAGACAAGAAGACAATTTCAATCACAACATCAGATAAAACATCTCAAAATTATCTGGAATAAAACTACATTAGCACTACAAATGATACTAGCTTACTGTGGAATCCATGGCGTAGAAAAAGCAGACGAATTGGCAAAAACCAAAGGCAACTAAAGCCCACGAGCCTCGACGTTTCAGGGACGAATGGAAAGATTCTGTTAAGACATTCTATGCGACTTCCGTGGGAAGAACTAAACGGAAACTATAGCCTCCAGAAAGACACACATTAACAAATTTAATATAAATGAAAACGTATATTTCGATTCAGAACAGATCCCTTTCGTCTAAAAGCAAACTTACATCGAATAGGTAGGTATCCATGCGTCTGCTGCCTTCATCTGCGGAGCAGCAAAACAGACCGCATAACGCTTACTATAGGATTTTCTCAGTTTCCTATTTCAAAGAACATCAATCTAGTCCATAGAAGAGTTGCAAAGCAAGTTGCTGAAAACCAAAGATGACATAAAACAAAGCGCCTTATTTGTGGTCAATATCGGACTATATGTCTAACAATTGGTCGCTGAAGAAGAAGACAATATGAAATAGAGGTCTGCATCGATGGTCGATCTAGATACTCGTGCGATTAACAGTGTTCTATAATTTTTGTGTGACATATGAAATACATGTTCACTATAAATGCAAGATAACTCATATACAAAAATAATATTGATCTCATTTCATTATGTAATCAGTGTTCTATGTTCAGACGTCTATACAGGATGGTGTGCCCCTCTATGAAGTCAGTAGTCAAGAGAAGATCCTCACGATTGTCCCACAGCTTCACCTTCAGAAGGATTCTATACTAACATGTCAATTTATCCACCGATATATTGGTCAGCAGATAGTCATCAGATGACCAACAATTTCTTTTTAAATTTTGTTTCTGGAATCGTGTCGGCTCTGTGACGGCAAGGTACAGAGTGCTTCTGTAAAGGCCAAGGTACCGAGTTCGAATCCCGTCACAGGAAATTGTGCATCCGGACAGTTTTAAAAACAATAGAAAACTAATGAACGAATTTAGTAAAAATCAATGCAGATAAATACTGGTTTGATGGCTACGTTCTGCTTTTGTCACCCCTTTGGCAGGACATACAGGACATAGGATATGCTGCTTTTTTTTCTTGACCTCTTATATATATTTTCTATAAATATCAAACATGAACTTCAAGACCACTCGCACAAAAACAGAAAGAGATTTATCATTTCAAACGCTGCATGACATACTGCTGAAGTCTGAGAGCCATTTTGGTCTGGATATTGATAAGTTTATGTAGCCTTTCTTTTATTGAGGTAACGTATGTAGAGCACGTAGCCAAATAGCTAGATAGTTAGTCTCATAACCATGAGGTCTCGGATTCAACCTATGATTGGGACTAGGTATTTCTCTTTCAGAGATACAATGAAACTATCCATGTACACGTCGTGGAGACTATTATTGAAAAGTGTCAATAAAAGAAACAAAAGAAAGCTACCATGAACTGCAAAACAGAAAACAAACAATACATCTTCTTTGTAAAGTTTGTCTTCTGCAGTGATCTGTGTGGAGTCAGAAAATAATTGTTTTAGGCAAGTTTTAGTATTGAATTTTGTGAGTAATTGATGTCTGTTCTATGACTCCATTTGTATTTACTTTAGAGCACATTTGGGTCTTTCAGTAAAATGTGACGGAATTGTTAAATACATGTAGCGTAACTTGGACAATGCTAGAAATCCACGATTCAACAATATTTTTGAAAGTTTTTATGTTCATGTGTATCTATGTTATTCCTTCCGGGTCGAAACATGCATCTATAAACACCCCCCCCCCCCCAACATAGCCATACCTCCATATTTTTGAGACAACAAATCCTATTTGAGTCATAAATCACCACAGTCACAGACTGTTCTGGTTTGATTGCTGCATCCTAAAGAGGATATGTCACTAATGTATAATTTATATGCCATATTAATTCGATAAGGCCATTAAACGTCCAAAAAGGTTGGCTTCTAAAAAACATCATAACATGAGACCCAAGATTTTTGGCCATATAAAGATACAGAACAGTATGCAAAGGTTAATAATGCAAGATATAATTGTTAGCAGCAGGGGTAAGGGACGCCCAAGGCAACGATGGAGAAGAGACATCTGGCGTGTTTAAACAAGCCAGTGGCTAAAGAAACACAAATAGTCCTGAATGATGAAATAAGAACATCCATTAAGAAGACTAAGTTCCGGAGAGAATATATCATCTAAATGTTAATCCAGTCTCTAGAGCTCTTAAAATATGAAACACTTGTGTATACTTTAATGTTCCATACTTATATCAATATATCCAGCCACATTCCTCTAAACTGTAATCTATTCATAACGATCAAAATAATTATACATTTGTAAAGTTTTACATTTATTATTTCAGTTCAATTACAATTTATTCTCAGAATTATGCATTTTATTTTATATGAACAAATATTGTTTTTATATATGATATATGAAGTTCTGCACATAATTTGTTAAGATAGTAAAAATATTCATACAATTTGTATTATTACATTTCTTTTAAATAACAAAAAGTTATAAATGATAATTGTTTGTAAGAAGAAAAAATACACAAGCTCGCAAAATCACAGTGAATGACTGAAAACTTAAACATATCCACCAATTAAAGTATTTAGAAATAACGATGACACCAATTGGATGAAGTTCAACAGAGATAAAACAAAATGGAGCAGGCAAAGGTAGCATTAAAAATACAAAAAATACACTGTGTAATATTCCTATTATTAGAGGTAAGAAAGATAATTATTCAGAGCGACATAGCATCGGTTCGAACCTATGAATTTCTTGAAAAATAAATCAACGCGATGGTGTGAAGTTGTATTATTAGAGGTAACATAATATGGTTTTATATGAGAATGCTGACAACTAGCGGTTGCTGAAAAAGTCAAATACGGATGGGGGTTACTTAATAATATCGGGAAAAGATAGCTTATTTTTTTTTGTGGTCAAGTTATAAGACACGAAGGCCAATAGAATATAGTAATAACATATACGATATAGAAGAGAGATCACAGACGACAGTGGGAGAAAATATAAGATAGTCTGACATCGTTGCATGGCAAAGATTCAACAACGATCCTGATAAAATATATCGGATATAGAGAGTTGTGGAGAATCACGAACGCCTTAAACGGTAGATACCTGATGACGATGATTAATGTTTTCTAAAATATAGTAAGAGATTCGGTGATTAATGTTTTCTAAAATATAGTAAGAGATTCGGTGATTAATGTTTTCTAAAATATAGTAAGAGATTCGGTGATTCCCTATTTCTTGTTCACCAATGATGTTAATCAAATTTCTGCGAACTATTTTATGTTTTTTCCGGCTCTGTGGCGGGGGGAGGGGGTACAGAGCGCGTATGTGATGGCCAAGGTACCGAGTTCAATCCGTGCCACATTGTTTAGAAATCAATGGCAACTCACGGAACGTATTTATATTACCTAGACAAATAACTACAGCCACAAAATTATGGATTGATGGCTGTACTGAGTAGGATAAGCTACCACAATATTTTATGTTTGACTGACAGACGTGTCAAGCAATTATAGCTAAATAACTCAGTCCAGATAGTAAAATAATTACCTGCTTGATAGATTTCTATACCTGTGATCTGAAATCTACTAGTAAATATATTAAAATAAGGATATTGCCGTGCCTTCCTTGTATTTATAAATGTCATCTTTTATCTACATTTCATAGTAAACATGATCAGCAAATGTCTTCCTATGTCGCTAAGCATCTCTCAAACCTATCTCCCTAAATAGAGAACACTGCGGGAAATTTGTAAGAGACGGAAGCGGAAGGACAAAACCAAAATCTCTTCTACTCGGGACCCTCTGCACTCCTGCAAGCACTGCAATAGATTCCTCCTGGCACGAAACGTACTCAACCGACATCTACGAACTCACAAACCCAAAGTAAATTAGACAATCACAAATGTTTTTTTTTTTTTTTCTACTTGTCCAGCACATTTTAGTGGTTATTTTTTCATGACAAGCTTATCTTCACTTGAGAAGGGAAGGATGAACGTCATCATGTTGTTAAAGAAAATATGGATGCTAGGTTTCAATTTTGAATTTTTTATTTATCAATGACCACGTTTTTAATTTTCGTCAGATAAATGCGGGAGAAAAATTCGGTGTGTTCAGTTCATATTATGTCCGCTGAATAAAAACTCCCATCCCTTACTAAATATCTCTCCTTCTTATCTAAAAATATTATATTGTTGCCTGCAACATCTTGACGAGACAATGGATTCTTGAGACAGGTCCAGCAGAGTTAATTTAAGAGTAAAGTAATGACGATATATATTCTCAAATGAAATATGTACAATGAACACATTCTGAGACTAATACTGCAGTGCACATCTGCCTAACTGGTGAATAAAACTCTTAGTATCATTTTAGCGAGGTCTTTGTTACCTCTTATACTTTTTTATTTTGCGTCCAGATATAGCCTACTTGAAAATTGTCTGAGCTAGTTGAAATGGGGGCCATCTCTCCATCATCACCTACCTACATAACTGAAAATCCTAGCCTTCAATACTAACTTCACAGATGGTATCATTCTTCGACCATTATTCAAATGATTAATGATGTGACCCAATTTTAAAAAACCACGAAAATGGAATAAGAGTACCGCCCATATTCAGTCGGTGCCCAAGAGGGGACCAATGAATAGCAATACTTTTTATCTTATATGCATGTTGTAAGAGCCGACTAAGGAGGTTATGTGGAGTTGAATGTCCCATCCTGTATAGGGTCAAAGCGACCCAACGCTATGCTGAAGTCGGATGTATTAGACCAAAATGCGCAGATATTGCAGCAGTGCTGTAAGCCATAATACAACGCATTCCGTTCTCCGGACTACATCTAATGATAATCTGCATGAGGATGAGAGCGAGCGCAGTAGAAGTGCAGAAAAAATAATAGAAGTATCTGGCCAGTAGATGAGTCACTTAGCTACAACAGTACAGAAGTTCATACCATGGTTGATATTAACCTCTACGAATGTAAACACACATACGGAACTTCTGTGAAATAGCTTCTTACCTGGTTTAGACATTCCCAGACAATCACACACTTGGTGATAAAATGTCCTGACACTGAATATCCATGTTATTAGTTATATAACATACCCCATATCACTCACATATAAACCTATACACGATCACTCTACAATTAATATAATTCACATGTACAATAGTAGACTTCTGTCCACGCACCACACACTTTCTTCACTTGTGTATATTTTTTGCTAACTCTTGCTAGAACTACATCTGAACACGGCTTCAGCGGCTTTGATTGCAATCGATCAGTGGTTTTCTGTTTCAACTGTCATTATGTGCACGCACGTAAATTCTGCTGAATGTTAACATACTGGGTTTGATCCCGTTTTGGCTGTGTGTACTTGATTCGTGCTTCGTAAGAAGGCGTTAATCAGTATTCGTAATTTTCAGAATACAACATAACTGTTATAAATAATAAATCGTTCTTTAAATGTTAAGAAGAATTATCTTATATATTAAATTTGCAATTGTTTTCAATATTGACACTGTGAATTATTGTCTACTAGAAGGTTATGATCGCTGAACTGTACACTAGATTGTCGCAATCACTGAACTGTACACTAAATTGTCGCAATCACTGAACTGTGTACTAAATATTCATGATAACTGATCTGTGCTAGAGATGGTTGTGATAACTGAACTGTGCACTAGATTATAGCGATAACTAATATGTACAGCAGTTTTTCGTGATAACTGAACTGTGCACTATATTGTTATGATTACTGAACCGTACACTAGATGGTCGTGATCTCTGATCTGTACACTAGATGGTCGTGATCTCTGATCTGTACAGTAATTAGTCCTGATAAATGAACTGTGCACTAAGTGGTTGTTATTACTGAACCGTACACTAGATATTCGTGATCACTGAACTGTACACTATATCGTCGTGCTCACTGAACTGTATACTAGATGGTCGTTACTACTGAACTGTGCACTAGGTGGTCTTGATGCATGATCCCTACACTAGATGGTCTTGATACATGATCTGTACAATAATTGATAAATGAATTGTGCACTGAGTGGTCGTTATTACTGGACTGTGTACTAGATGTGATCAAATAACTGTGGCCTTATGTCGCCATATGTCGGTACGTGTTTCTTCGTCTTCCGATATTTCATACTGTGTATCAATAGTCATCCTGTCTATCCACAGTTTTCTGTCTTGTGCACCTCCAATAGTTTCTGTCTTGTGCACCTCCAATAGTTTCCGATGCCGTTGTTTCTCTGTGCCAAGCTGTTCAGCATCATCTATATATGTGTTACACAACAAATGAACAAACTTGCAGGTTATTAGGAACCACTTTTGGCATTAGTGAAGCTATGTAAACTAGTTTGGTATGGACATTTAACGACACATAATTCTCTCTCTAAAACTATTTTGCAAGAAACAGTCGAGGATGGAAGGAGAAGAAGCGAAAAAAGGAAATTTCGTATTGATAACATTAAGGAATGGTCTTGGTATGATTTTTCTACATTCCTCCAGATGGCTGAGGATGGACGTATTTGGAGAGACATTTGCGCCCATGTATCCAGGTTGGCAACACTACGACCATGACTGGTCTTATTATTATTATTATTATTATTATTATTATTATTATTATTATTATTATTATTATTATTATTATATAAGTCTTCTTTCCCCTCTACCACTTCAAGTTTTCTCTTGCCAGGACATGCTTGACTTTCATGCTACTGATGTTGTGTTGAATATTCTTCAGTGTCTTATCATATTTTGGTAATTGTTTATCACGACATTCTCATTATATTTTGTCTTGGATAGTCTATTTATTCTTCTATAATGCAACATTTCTGAGAAATGCATCCATTTTGTCTGCAATATAGCACAGCATTCCCAGATAGACATGGCAATATAAGATTGAGCAAATCGTGGCATTGTACCTTACAGCCACATTAAATGAAAACATTATTTGGAACTTGGCAAAAAAATTCCCTTGATATCTACATGTCAAGGAGAATGTCTGAAGCTAACAATTCTGAAGCTAACCACCTGACATTAGGAACCCAGCCACGAAACGTTTACTTCCTCTAGCTTAGCAAACAGGAACAGTCAGTTACCACATGCTAAATTACATATTGAATAGGATATCGGAGCACCTATGGGTGTGTCCAGGGTCATGCTAAGATGTGACTACTTACTAATTAACTAAACAACGAACCAACCCACTAACTAACCAACCACCAACCAACACCAAGACATCAACCAACACTATAACAATCGATCATCCAAATACAAATCAGTCTATGAGCCAGGTATGTCTTCCAGTCTATCGCTGCCCATGCATCTTTTTGTATGAATGCTTTCATGTATGCCCTCTTGCTAAGCTAGCGAACTTGCTAAAACTCTGATGAAATTTCGCACCTGTTTATTGTGAGTACTTTCTTAGAATCCATTAGACTGATAAGCGTATGTCATACCAAAGAACATCTGGTTTTGATTTGTCCTAGAGCTGTTGTCCAGTTGAAATTAGTGTAATTAAATCTGTTGCGGATACAATAGGCCCACGTTTTCTCACTAACAGTGTAATGGTATTGCTTCCATATTTAGGTAATATTTTGTTATAATTATATGTCTGTCTATTCATTAACTAATACATTTCAAACATAATACAAATAGTTATACGTGTCAGCCTGTAGCAGCGTTGAAACTAGGCATGGGGAATGTGGCATACTATTCTCTCCATGGTAAATGAAGTTCTATAAGTTCGTGAGTTTCCTTCGTCAATTTTTTTTCAAGTCTATATTCATATTTTCACTTCTTCGTCACTGTCAGATAATTATTATTGAATGATTGTATGCGTTTCCTATAAGCTGTGAATGGAACACTTTTACCATTAGGAATGACTTGAAACGATCGATGATAAAACTGAATATTAACACTGTTCTTGAGTGTTTGATGTACGCGAGAAAATTACAACAGATAGTTAACCTCTGTACGGCTATAATGCTCTTACCTTAAAAATAGAGGAATGTGATTGAAATCAGTTTAACGTGAAATCAGTGTTCAAGTGATGATGTGGGGGTTAAAGATACGGAGAAATAATGTATATAATTTACATCTGCTGATGCAGTACAAAGCTAACATCAATATCATCTTCTTCGGCGCTGATCTCTGATAATCAACACGGCAGTTCGTATGATTTCCATTGGGGGATAGTCAAGTACGTTGTGTTGTTGGTTTCACAGCAGGGTTGCGTTATTTTACGCCTTCCGGTACATCACATCCAATTTCAGCATGCTTTTAATTCAGGTGAGCTTCTCTAGCCTCTGATATCCGTCCTATCTCTCTCCAGGTGATGACCTGAATTGAAAGTGCTTTTTTTACATATTGTGCCCTTGCTCTTTACGTTCCAAAACATGTCCCTGGAAGTGAATCCCCGCGTAGACGGTAATGAGGGATTTAAGCTTGGTAGAACTACGCCTATCTCGTACGAGGTGTTCCGCTGTCTGTAATATTGTCTCGCATAATTCAACGCATTGTCCATGTCCCCTCGGGTATTAACTCTTTTCTCGTCTGTGTGCATGGTTCCACTAAATGAAACTCTCAACACTACACTTAGGCTTCGGTTCGTATAACTTCTTATCCGAGGTTTTATACATCCATATCGTGAACACCTCGTCCAAGTCTGAGCCTCCACACAGATTGGCACTAGGAAACAGTTGCTGTTTCTGCATTTCTACGAGACATTCTTCTTGGAGGCAACTAGAAACGTGTTCTTGAGCTGAACATTGCTTTAGTTACGATTTTCATATAACGTTTCTCCATTCTATTTGCACATAGCGCTTCCCTCTAGCACTGTACTGCCTTGCCAATCTACTAAATACGTTAGCCGTACTTCTCCAGAATCGTGCTCACAATTCTCGATGTTCGTGAGCTTGGGACGTAAAAGCCCGATAATGCAGACTAGACCCTGTCTTATACACTGCTGCGACACTGTTTTTGGCTGTTTAACCAAGAGGTATCATTCGAAGATCTTAGTTGTGATGGGCACATAAATCTCATTCCTTCTCAATCTAAACTTCCCGGACACAAAACATTAGCCAGATTTTTTCGCACGAGCATCGGAGCAGTCTGTTTTCATAGTGCCCCACGATTAGGTACTTTTAGAATCGTGGTTATCTGCTAGCCATGGTCCACACGAGAGTAATGTAGAACCCTTTACGCCACAATATTAATATAAATATATGTTTATAGCTGAGTGCTGATCTTTGCCGAAGTCGAATGTGTCGGGTCGTTCGTTACTCATTATACGGCAACACAACGAATATCCATTCTCTGGACTACATCCTATTAATAGTCTTGTATAGTTTGTCTCAAAATTCATGCGCTCAAGATAGAAATCATTTCTAATACTATTGGATGATTTCGATGAAAATGTACATATTGAGAATATTGTATAAAAATATAACACATTAATTTTTGCAATGCAATGACATTAGAAGAAATAAATAAAATAGTGTTATGTATATTATACTTTTTTTCTGAAGTGGTTGATAGGCAGGCATAATTTGAAGAAAGTCTACCCTAAAATTATCATATTTGTTTTATTTATTTTTGTACAGTTTCATTGCCCATAAATTTGGATAAACAAAGAAATTATCATCTTTGTAGTAGTTTTACATTTTTTATGACATCAATTTTCATAGACACTGGCGTCTTATTAGTGTCTTCATGAGTTTATTGGAATTGATTATATTTCAGATGTTTGCCACTGATTTCTGAGCCTTAAAATGGATACACATCCTAAACTAAAGACCTTTACCAGTCTAGCTTACTCAGTACAGGACTTGTCTTACAGACAAATAGAAATTACATTGCAAGCTACCGCAAATAAAATTCGCAATGAATCTGAAGTCCAGATTAATTAATATGCAAAACGTATAATCCTATATCATGATTATGATCTCATCATATTATTTCACAACCATCATTGCAAAAGTATGTAAATTCATAGCTACGTGAATTGGTGCCAGCTAAGTAGACCTGGTTCAAATCTCGTCTGCAACATTCATATTTTCTCTATAGCTACTCTGGGCGTCATAATAGTTTTATTCACTGTCATATAAAAGTATTAGATATATTTCTACATAATTCTTTAACATTGTTTCTCCATTAACGATACACTTTCGAGCCTACGTGACACGAAAGTTAAGTTACAATGCAAATCAAATCGAATATTTGGGGAAACGTATCTAGCAAACATTCACACACATCAAACGGATTCGCTGATATGTGCGATACAAGAATCCATGAAAATATAATCATAATATTTGTAAAGTTATAGGTAATATAAAGCAGATCGCAAATAAATTTAGTAGAATATCTGCGATAGATTAAGAGAAAATTGCAATATACTAATGGCAAGAATTTCAGAACGAACTATATGATCATAGTCTTGCTATAAGATAAATCCAGCAGGAGTTTGAGAATGGAGGCTAACAAAGACAACGCGTGCTGATCAATAATTTTACAAATATATTTACGATAAAATAACCATTATGCTAACATGATGCTGACGACAGCTGAAGACGATCATACTTAATTTAACACAAAGAACGGACCAATTACATCAAAACCGAGGACGCGAGTGCTAGAAATGTTGTGTAGAGTTTATTTGAATCACAAATGCATTATCATTCGTCAGTGAGATGAAATTCATTAGATTCCGATATGCAGCGATAGGCTGTGCTCATTAGTGTATATGCAATTACTATGTTCGAACATTAAATGGCAATTTAGTAGAAAGTGATCGTTATTGGTGGCTGTTTCAAATATACATTTCAGATTGTTTCTTAGGGCACACAAATTTATGCAACCGAATACTGCATCACAACTAAGCATTGTGAAAAGCGTTTTATCACATTTGATCTCATGGCCAACATGCGGAGTGATTATCAAAATGGATATCGCGATCTTATTTTAAAAAAACCTGAAATATTGATTCGCTGTTTTTATTCCAGGTATAACTTTGGTTAATGAAACATGCTGATTTAGTTTGGTATTCTCCTGAAATTACCAACAGTGCTATTAACAACAAACAAACACGACCTACTGAACATAATTAAGTCAACCCAAAAGTTCAGCGAACAACAAAACGTGTTCTTAAATATGAAAAAGACAAACATAATGACAACTGACTAAACTAAATCAAGACCCAAAATTAATATTGAGAACTGCAATTTGGAAGAAGTGACATATTTTGATTATTTAGGAACTAATGTAAAACAACCAATATTCATACTATTCAAAAACTGCACAGAATAGCTTTGAACAGACAGAATTGGAGAGATCTGACCTCTGTCCTATGCGCTAACTTCAGCGCAAAAGAAAAATGAATGAATGAATATAAACAATGCGGGGGACTGCGCTGTTGAGATCAAGAGAAGAACGGCAATGGCGCTGGCAAAATTAAAACAGATAAAGAAACTATTGCAAGGTACTAACATAAGAACCAAATTGTGTTTACTACGAACATGTGTATTTCCTGTGGCGACAAATGGATGTGAAGCATGGACGCTAAATAAAACAGTGGCCAAGAGAATAACATCATTTGAATTAAAATGTTATAGAAGAGTTTTCAGAATACCATGGACAGCGAAGAAAACAAACCAGGAGGTGTTACGAACAATTAAAGTCCAGGAAGGCAGGCTTCTGAACACTATATTAAAGAAAAAGCTATTGTTTTCGGTCATATTAAGAGACACGACGGCATGAAGAGAGTGTTAATGGAGGGGATGATAGAAGGCAACAGGGGCAAAGGCCGACCAAGACTCCGTTGGACAAAAAACATTCAAGAATGCCTGCGCATGTCACTGGAAGATGCAGGGCAACTTGCTCAAGACCGCGGAGAATTCAAGAGATCCATAGGAAAGACTACGTTCTGGAAAGAATATGTCACTTGATGATGATTCTCCTGAATACTTCAGCGTCTTGAAATTAGACGACTTTGACTTTCTGTTGCTGTAGAAGTCAATATAAAATTGTTTTCCTGTGTTGCTGTTGTTTATTTAGTGAAACGGCTTGCATAGCCTAACAAAGATTAATGAATGAAACATTCAGAGACTGACATGCTTGCAAATAGTCTTTTTTTTATTTATACATTTTCTTTACGATTATTTTATTATTGTTGGAAAGTGCTGAAGTTAATAAAAAGTTTTCCCGCGCACTGTGTAAAATTTTAACAGTTGTGAAATTTATATTAAATAATTACGTAGTAGTTACGTCATTAGCTTAGTTCTCAAGAGTCGAGGGTGCAAATCGCAATCGTTACGCCATCTTTAGAACGGGGATTTTCCCCGACATTCGTGGGGTTTATCACTTGAAACTACGGAGTTACGTGTTGTAAGCAGTACTCTTTACAGGTGGCGTGTAGCTTCGTTGAAAGGACAAAGTACATAGGAGGTGAACCGAGTGCTACGAAATCAATCTTCTACACTTTCTTCCCCTTTGTTTTGAACAACTACGCTTATTGCTAGTGACTTCAATTTCTTGTTCCCTATTTTATAGACGCGATAAAAATATACATACGTAAAATATGAGATAACAACATTTCTACTTCACATACGAGATAACAACATATCTCCCTTCACATACGAGATAACATATCTCCCTTCACATACGAGATAACATATCTCCCTTCACATACGAGATAACAACATATCTACCTTCACATACGAGATAACATATCTACCTTCACATACGAGATAACATATCTACCTTCACATACGAGATAACATATCTACCTTCACATACGAGATAACAACATATCTCCCTTCACATACGAGATAACAACATATCTACCTTCACATACGAGATAACATATCTACCTTCACATACGAGATAACATATCTACCTTCACATACGAGATAACAACATATCTACCTTCACATACGAGATAACATATCTACCTTCACATACGAGATAACATATCTACCTTCACATACGAGATAACAACATATCTACCTTCACATACGAGATAACATATCTACCTTCACATACGAGATAACATATCTACCTTCACATACGAGATAACAACATATCTCCCTTCACATACGAGATAACATATCTACCTTCACATATGGGATAACAACATATACATGATTAAAGTACAAGATAACAGAATATCTAGGAAACATACAGGATGTAGCCATCATACAGTATTTTTAAATTGTATTGATTTTCTTGGCAGTTAAGTAGTTTGTCCTGAACGGCCCAGATCCACAATTTCCTGAAGCGGGCTTCGAACTCGGTACCCCGGCCGTCTCAGACACGCTCTTTATAACGCCACCACAGAGTCCGACACATACGAATATTTATACTCTGTATACGCGATAACAACATATCTAGATCACATATGATAAAACAACATACCTACTTAACCTACAAGATAACTAAATACATACGGTACTTAAGCATACGAGATAACTAAATACATACTTCACATACGAGATGACGACATACTATCTTCGTATACGATATAACGACTTACACACTTCAAATACGAGTTAACTAAACACATACAATACTTAAAATATACGAAATAACTAAATACATACTTCACATACGAAATAACTAAATACATACTTCACATACGACATAACTAAATGCATACTTCACATACGAAATAACTAAATACATACTTCACATACGAAATGACTAAATACATACTTCACATACGAAATAACTAAATACATACTTCACATACGAGATAACTAAATACATACTTCACATACGAGATAACTAAATACATACTTCACATACGAAATAACTAAATACATACTTCACATACGAAATAACTAAATACATACTTCACATACGAAATAACTAAATACATACTTCACATACGAGATAACTAAATACATACTTCACATACGAGATAACTAAATACATACTTCACATACGAAATAACTAAATACATACTTCACATACGAAATAACTAAATACATACTTCACATACGAGATAACTAAATACATACTTCACATAGGAGATAACTAAATACATACTTCACATACGAAATAACTAAATACATACTTCACATACGAAATAACTAAATACATACTTCACATACGAGATAACTAAATACATACTTCACATACGAGATAACTAAATACATACTTCACATACGAGATAACTAAATACATACTTTACATACGAGATAACTAAATACATACTTCACATACGAGATAACTAAATACATACTTCACATACGAGATAACTAAATACATACTTTACATACGAGATGAAGGTATACCAGCTTCAATATGAGAGACTTATGGATATGGAATAAATAAATATCTTTAGAAAGAACCCGATCGTAAATAGGAAGTAAGAGCCAACACCGCCGTACATAGTAAGTGAGAGCTACCACCATTGCACATAGGAAATGAGAGCTAACGGCATCGTACATATGAAGCAAAAGCTAACACCACCATACATATGAAGCAAGAGCTAACACCACCATACATATGAAGCAAGAGCTAACACCACCATACATATGAAGCAAAAGCTAACACCACCATACATATGAAGCAAGAGCTAACACCACCATACATATGAAGCAAAAGCTAACACCACCATACATATGAAGCAAAAGCTAACACCACCATACATAGGAAGCAAGAGCTAACACCACCATACATAGGAAGCAAGAGCTAACGTCACGGTATATAGGAAGTAAACGTGTAACACCACTGTACATAGGAAGTACTGGCGAACTCCATGATACAAGGAAGTAAAAGCTAACACCACCGTACACAGCACGTAAGAGCTAACTCCATCGTACATAGGAAGTAAGAGTTAACCCATTCGTATATAGGAAGTAAGAGTGTACATCAAAGTACATAGCAAGTGAAAGAAAAATACGCTGTGCATAGGCAGTAAGAGCTAACAACACGGTACACAGGAAGTAAGAGGTAACACCACCGGACATAGAATTAAGAACTAACATAAAGAAAAATAGTAAGTAAAAGCTAAAATCACCGTACATAGGAAGTAAGAGCTAACCCATCGTACATAATAAGTAAGAGCTAACACAACGGTACATTGGAAGTAAGAGCTAACACCACGGTACATAGGCACCACGGTACATGGGAAGTAAGAGCTAACAAAACCGTACATAGGAAGTAAGAGCTAACAAAACCGTACATAGAAAGTAAGAGCTAACAAAACCGTACATAGAAAGTAAGAGCTAACACCACGGTACATAGGAAGTAAGAGCTAATGAAGTAAGAGGTAAATGTACTTATTTCATGGGGATTGAAACAATAACAACGTAGAATCCTATAGGAATTTTACTGATAATCATTTGGAAGAAATAAGTTAGTAACTAACAAGCAAATGACACAATGAATATAGCTATCTTATTATAATGGTTCTAAGGGAATTGACCACCATCAATACACAAAAACACGTGCTCAACATTGCAAGAGTATTATAAATCCTTTTCCTCTGATCTTTCTCCACACTCCCATGTTCATTTAATTTCCATTAGACAATGCACGTGTTTTTGTAGATTGTATGCATGTATTTACTGTTTTACCTGAGCAGGTCAGTGTAACTTGCTCTAGTGTTAAGCCTGATGATAAACATTGAAAGTAAATATCAACGAAAAGGGAATTTAATTAAACAACTTTTTAAGATAAGTAGATTATTATGATTCTGGCTTAGAATAATTACTGTGGATGACATTGGATAACATTGGATGAGATACGGATAAATAGTTCATATTTAAATATTCGAATAAAATAAGACATATGCTTTCTATGCGTGTTAATATGATTATAAATTGTTAATATTTCTACTGTCACTAAGAGAGCTTTTATAATGAGAAATACTGAATTACTAATCGCACTGTCAGGAAGAAGGTTACATGTTCTTGTGTTACTCACTTCATCTCTACAAGCACCCTCCAAATAACTTAGCCGCTTCCGATTTGGCGATGTTATCCTGGAGCGTGATATATCTATTCTATTGGTCCCAGTATACACTGTTCATAATATAATAATAATTATAAAAGAACCCTAACATTTAAGAGATGCAAAAGTGTCACACTGGAGCCAGTAGAAAGTCCAATAAACGTATCTTTATATACGCCACAGTGTAGAAAAATCAACAAATGAACTGTCAGACCAATTCTCTTCAGTCTACTTACATGTACTCTTTATATCTCTCAATGTAGTACAGATAAGATGTAACGTTTCCATTTGTAATGCAAATTTCCTGACAATCGACTGTTTCTTATGGATCTCACAATATTTTATACAGTTTAAAAACAAGTTAAAACTTCTTCGTCAGTTTCTGTCTTTAGTGACAAATCAGTAGTGGCTTGCGTGTTAACGAAATTCGTTAGTGGAGATCAACAATGAAAATTGATAGCACGGCAAAAGAAAAAACAAGCAGCTTAAGATTCTGGACATTTTAGCCAGTATTTGACAATTTAATGAAGAATTCTGCAAGTATTCTGAGAATCTAGAACATAGGGAAAAATTGCTAATACTGGATTCCTTCTTCGCAAGCAAAGATGAGCTTGGCATTTAAAACAGTCAAACTAGGTCTTTTGTTTATATGAGTTCTCAAACTAGGTCTTTTGTTTATATGAGTTCTCAAACTAGGTCTTTTGTTTATATGAGTTCTCAAACTAGGTCTTTTGTTTATATGAGTTCTCAAACTAGGTCTTTTGTTTATATGAGTTCTCAAACTAGGTCTTTTGTTTATATGAGTTCTCAAACTAGGTCTTTTGTTTATATGAGTTCTCAAACTAGGTCTTTTGTTTATATGAGTTCTCAAAATAGGTCTTGTGGTTGTGTGTCCTTAAATTAGATCTTGTGCTTATATGATCTCTCAAAATAGGTCTTTTGTTTATATGAGTTCTCAAACTAGGTCTTTTGTTTATATGAGTTCTCAAAATAGGTCTTGTGGTTGTGTGCCCTTAATTAGATCTTGTGTTTGTATGAATCCTGAAATGGGTGAGGAGTCTATCCAATTCGATATCTAAAAAATAAATAAATTGCAGTGTTAGTAGGGATGGAGTATTTTTTTAGATGAGAGAAACACCGGTGTTTTTTGCCGGGACTCGAAAGGAGAGCAAAAACTGTCAATACCGTCCTTGTATGTCATAAGAAACAACTAAGGAAGTTATGTGGTGGAGTTGTCTGTCTGATTCCATATAGGGTCAAAGTGACCCAAAGCGATGCTGAAGTCGGATGTGTAACACCGAAAGAAGAAGATATCGCAGCGAAACTGTAAACCATAATACAACGCATTACGTTCTCAGGACATCATTCTATTAATTTGCAGGAATTTGAGAACGAATGCTGAATGAAAAAGATGAGAGAAAACAATTTTCACTTTGATTTCCAATAACTTGCACTGTTCTAGTATGTTCAAATCTGTTAATACTCGTACTGATCGGAAAATTTCAGTCCGTTGCTCAAGAGCTTTGATCAATGCTGTAGTGCTTGAGATAAGTCTTCATGTAATCAATGAAAACATTTTTATGGCTTCCATTTGAACGCTTACCTACGCACAGTTCACGAGAGAAGTCTTGTAAACGCTCGTCTGGCATAGGGGACGATATATCTGGACTAACTAAGTTGAGACAGGAGCAACAAGGTACATAAGTTTTCTATCCTGGACAACAACGGAAAGTTAATAAACAGTAAACTAACAACAACACAACCATATATAATGTTGATATTTTATAAGAGAAAGCATTATTTATAAAGCAGATAAAGATAACTCATACTTTGAACATATACTATTTAGAAATATGCAAGAATTGTTATAATGTTATAAAGTCTTTTATTTGTGTGTACGGAGTATGGTATTATAATCTCTTTGTACTGGGGCATGTATATTTCAACATAAGACCAGTATAGCTTGTAGTTATATTAGTTAGTTGAAATAAACATAAAACTTATTATTTGTGTAGCATATTCCACAATATATATATTTACATGTTACTATAAAAGTTGATGACTTTTAAGCTTTTAGGTACGACAAGTGGGTCTACAGTATGCATTTTGTGGAGGGTTCCCGGGGCGTACAAATTAAATTGTTAGGATTAAGAGAAATATTTTTAAAAACCCATTTTTTATATAAATTATGAAGTGAGATTATAAAATAACACTGCCCTCATGTAATGAGGTAAGTAATGCACAGATCGCTCTTCTTTATATTCAGAAGTTGCGCTTAAAATGAAACGTGCCTTCTAGACCAGACCATCTCTAGGACAATCGTGATACAAATATTAATTTGAAAGAAGAAGGTGAAGAATATAAACACATTTGGTGGAAACTGAGAAGATGATCAGTGCTTGAACGAAACCGAGTCCATATTGTCTGATCAGCTACCACATAACGTGTGTGCACAAGCTCAAGACCTGTCTAGGATGAAGTGGTGATTAAAGCGAAATATCTTCAGGATGGAAAGATGGAATCTAGCATAATGAAACTATAAAGTGATTACGCCAGTTTCAAGAAGGCTACGATGAGTCAAACAGAACTAAAGTTAGAACAGTCGTGTCTTTCGTCAATTATACAGTTCAGCTGGCTCAGTGGATATCATCCTTTTAAAGTGACATATTTGAATTTTCCCGCGGTTCTCCTTGGTTACTTTGCGTATGCTGTGTGTCAACAGACAATTAAGTTCACTTGAAAAGTCAAATGCGTCGCGTTAGAAGGATGATTCTCAAATTAGTCAATGTGTTTTATAATATCGATGATCACGAAACAGTTGACTCAAATTTAATGACGTTTTATCGTAGAACACTTCTACTGTAAAATGAGATCGTGCTGATATTAGAGACGAAGTACATGCAGACACTAAGTTGTATGTATTCATACACCATATATATTTTATTTTATAGGAACTATTCACTGAAAGATATCCTCGCTATCACTCTGTAAGTCTCTCTATTCTGTGCAGGATATCATTCTATCTCGAGGCTCTTGCTATAAAAAGCTTTCACTATCCGGTGTCTATTAATAATCTTCTTCTTCTTCTTTTGCGTTCATTCTCAAACTCCTGCAGATTAGCAAGATGTAGTTCGGAGAACGGAATGCGTTGTGTCATGGTTCACAAAATTGCTGCGATATTTGCGCCTTTCGGCCTGACACATCCGACTTCAGCATGGCTTTGGGTCACTGACCCTATATGGGATGGGACAGCCAATTCCATCCCATAACCTCCTTAGTCGCCTTTTACGACATGCGTGGAAGGTAAACAGTGTTGCTATTCTTTGCTCCCCTTTCGGTCCCCGGGATCAGACGGGCGGTATATTGATAATAATATTCAACGCATACTATGTAGCAAGTATGTAATCTCTAGATCTTCCCTGAATATGAGAAATGATACTAACTTCCATGTGACTTGCTCTACTGCTGAATTAATTTTGTGTATACCACTTATGACAAAAGTACTCGAACCATTGTCTCTTGGTTGAAGGACAATTGACAACCACTGTACTACTGTAGCTCACCCTCCACTCTAAGAGGTTTTCAACTTTCTTACGTGTCGCAACACAATTTTATGGAAGAAAATGTCCTGTGACAAACACGTACACGCGCGCGCGCGCACGCACGCACGCACGCACGCACGCACGCACGCACATATATATATATATATATATATATATATATATATATATATATATATATATATATATATAAGACTGTTTAATACAATAAAAGAAAACACAACGAAGATATATTTTCCGCTGTAATTGTCACTTATGATTTACATTGTACTGTAATAATTGAAACTGTAACTCGTTAGCCAGTAACAAAATTTGAGTTTACGATTAAAAAGATCACCATGTCATTCTCAGCATTTAATCTGTTTCTTGATTTGGTCTTAAATGATACCGTGTTGAAAATATTCCTGTTCACAGAGATATGCACTAACAACGGTAAGCATAACTCGAAAACAGGCATGGTGATACTTGAATATGGAAATTTAAGACACCTAATACAGGTGAACATTATTTGAAATCTCATTTTACATTTTTAGACGAATTGCTTCAGATTTAGTATCGCAAACCGTGGCTTGGAATATGTACTCTAAATATTACAACTACAATTTAATATAATGTACTATATATTTTAATATTGTTGTCTTTTATTTTGAATTAATAAGGCGCGTCTTAAAATTGTGTACTGCATCCAGTTCTTTAGTCTGCAAATAATGAACTCAAACAAACTAACACGAAAACTAATCTTGTGACCACAAATAACGTTCATTTATAAGAAATGCATTATTATCTGACATCAGTTGGCCAAACTCGCACGCTTGACAAGTCTTTTAAAATGTGAATTTTGAAATCTTAAATTCAATTAGAAATTCAATTTTCTCAGGTTTTAGCCTTAAGGACATAATTGTTTGATAAAAACACTTAGCTTGGCTTGCCGTAAAATTGTAACGACTTTGCATTTAAGAAAGTAAGTTTATTATTGATGCCATCCGGTTAAAATTGAAATTCTTATCTTTTCTACCATCATGTGAAAGAATGTGAAATATACATAATATTAAGATTTTCTTCGGTAAATAATAATTAATATAAAAATGTGGTTATAATCAATATATTTCCATCAGAGTAACAAACACAGATGACAAATAATGTCTAACATAAAAGTAAAAATTTAAATGACACATTGCCTAACAGATATACTGAAAGAGAACTGAAACAAGTATGTGAAAAAATAAGATTACATATTTATGTAAACGTTGGTACAGTCAACAAATAGGAGATGAGATGGATAATAAATAAGTTATCTTTATCCAGAATAGTTGTGCTCACTAATCACAAACAGCGTCACTCATCTTGGCTGACTCAACTTTTCAATTCTGTTCATTAGCTGGCGACAGAAAGTATTGACACAAAGACCAATTATCATCAGCATCAGCCAAAATAAATTATGTTATGTGGGATCATCCAGTTGGATGGTTTCATAAATGGCTCTAATTACGTTGTAGGTCTCACCGATAGCTCATTGGATCAACTAAAGGTATCACCAATCAACTACTATGCGACATCAATACATTAGTAGATTACATCCATTTATAGTAAGACTTTCCTTCTGTGGAGGCCCATATCACTTTATCTATACACATCTATTTATTCACCACCTGTGAGTAGAAGGTTTCTTTTCAAAGTATTGCACACCGGTAAAAGATGGATTCTTGATTAGAAACTGGCTTCACAGCACGCGGGACATTCCTATAAGTGCTCCGCCCTCCGCTCCAGCAGCCATCCCAGTGTATGTAGACTCAGAGTTCCGGTCAGGTGTTGATTGTGTGATCTTCGGGACTTTCCAAAAAATTTACTTTTCCTCCCCTCACCTCTGAATACTCCCATTTCTAACATTCTCTGTATGTGTACGTTCTCAACCTCATTGACACCATCTGCATCTTGAAATGAATTTATTACTGCCTTTATTAAATCTGCTTTATCTCTTCTCAGCAACGTGCTGTCTATCGCCGCAATGCCTGCCAATACGTCGGCTCTCTCGTTTCCTCTGACCCCAGCATGACCAGGGCAGTATATCCATGTAATACTCTGGACAGCTGAGTTGTTCAATAAGTCCCATCATTCTTTTCTTAGCATGAACTTTTCTATCTTGTGCAACATGCTTTGATAGTCTGTGAGTATTACCGCGTGTGTTGAAGTATCAGTTATCAACCAATTAAGAGCTGCTGTAACTCCCTCTATCTCCATCCTCATGCTCGATGTGACAGTAGAATATGCTGAAGATTTCTCAACCAACTTCACGCCATTTCTGTAGGCAACAAAACCCCAACCGCTTTTATTTGTATTTCTGCTAACAGAGCCATCTGTGTATATAATTATGTCTTGTGGTTTTGAGTGTAGTTGGGCGAGTTCGTAAAAGATGGAGTCTTCTATCAGTAAGACAAAGATCTGTAGTAATCCCCCATTGCTCAAAAGTGTGTAAAATTCTCTAGTGCTCCTAATTCCATGGATCGTAACAAACCAACAAATCGTGAAACCAGTACTTGTTAAATAAAAGGGTTGAAAAGGAGTATATGATTGAATTCATTGTATTCTAGTTACCCCCATGTGTACTCCGTTCTTCTCAACGTAGGGGTACACAGCCTGCCGAGAGTATTAGTTATAGCTCTTAATATGCCTCATGCGAGGATACAAAGGGATATCCAAAAGAACATCTTTGTAAATATTACATTGAGAGAAAGATCGAATCGTTGACCACTTGAGCACAAAGCAAATGGCGTAATCACTGCACCAGGAGATCCACTAAGCTTGTAGCTTCAATATATATTTATTGACTAAACCTATTTATTATGCTTATTTATTGGAATGACCATGTTTATTCAGTAGAAATTGTCCAGTCTCAAATTGTTTATACTAGAATATAAGTCAGTATGAACGGTGGGGGATGGGGACTTATCATAAATGACATCATTTTTTTGGAAAATTTCCTACCCCATGTCAACAACTATCGAGACTTCAGGGACATCATATGCTCAGTGATGTCAAAAGATTACAAAATCCTATTATATTGTGTTTTAGCAGAAAAAGTACTAATAAAATATATTTTGTTTTGAATATTTAGAAAAAAAAAACCATTCAAATTCAAACAATTTAATTTGCATATAAAACCAATATTATTGATGTGAACATTTGTCAATGCCCCCCCCCCCCCTTGTGACAACTGTGAAACGCTTTCAGACCCATCAATTGTTGATGTAATTTATAGACATCACCTAATCAAATTAAAGCGTTATCAACCTTTTAAGCGGCAATATGCCTATACGAAAAATTAACACACTCACAAAAACGTTTCGATTTAAAGCTTTCATCAGTACAAAACATAATGTGCAAAATCGCTGTATCTTCATTTTGTTTATCTTTAAGTCAATTTTGTAAAACATTGTGTATGCTTGTGTTGTGTTATTTGTATGCCTTTTTAAATATTGGTAACACTTTAGTATTTTGTCCAGTGGCGGAGAGGAACAGAGCGTGCATGTGACGGTCAATGTATCAGATTTCAATTCTGTTACAACAGTTGTGCAGGTGGTATAGAAACAATGAGAAATTTCTTAACGTAAATACTGCCATTAAAATCACTACACGACAAAATTATGGGTTGATGGCTAGGCCCTGAAAATGATATGTTATTTTTTTCCACTTTGCAAAATTCTGGTCATTCTTACATTTGCCCTGTGTTGCCACGAACTTCCATTTTTAAATTAGTTGCATCAAGCTGGCACTATTTTGTGTGTGTGTATATATATATATAATACCTGATACATTCCTTTCAGAATATACTATTTCTTATGGCGGTTCTGAACTCCTCGCGACCCTGGACCAGTTGACCTTCCTCTGGCACTATCATTTTTAAATATTACGCTGTTGTGTTGTACATCTTCGTCTTGATCGACCTCTGGCGCGTTACCTTTGATCATGCCCTTCGTTATTAGTTTTTCCATACATTATGCCTTTTTAATTATATGTCCACAGAATCTCACCTTTCTTATTACAATGTTGGAAGCCAGCCGCCTTCGACGTTTATCCCACTTTTCCCTCCTCAGTTTACCGAGAGGGGAACAAAGAATAGCAACACTGTTTACCTTCCATGAATGTCGTAAGAGGCGACTATGGAGATTATGGGATGGAGTTGACTGCCCCCATCCCATACAGGAACAGTGACCCAAGGTCATGCTGAAGGCGAATGTGTCAGGCCGAAAAGAGCAGATATCGCAGCAATGCTGTAAACCATGATACAACGCATTCCGTTCTCCAGTTTTGCTAATGTGCAGGAGTTTGAGAATGAACGCAGAAGAAGACTCCTCAGTATGAATTTTTTTACACCGTCCATGATATTCTCCAAATTTGTCCGTAGCATATCTTCTCAAAGGCAGCTGTGTTCTGTGCTGTTGACTTGTTCAGTTACAGCGATTCACAACAATAAGCCAAAAAATGAGCCAAACAATAAAACAAAGTATGAAGGAAGGACCAAAAATTAATAAAAATTTAAAAAAACCACACGAAAATACAAGAGAGAAAAAGAGAGGGATGAAATCAATAACACAGCAATCCAAAAGTCACAGAAAATAACCACAATCTTTAAGAAAATAATGACATGCAAAGTGAGGCCGACCTTGTCACAGCTTAAAACGTGCTGAGTACGTGCAATGATTTCCAGTTAGACTTAGTCAAAAAGTTCTCTAAGTTGTAGCAAAATTGCTAGGAATGAAATGTATCAGGTGAGGAAGTGATTTTTGAGCCGCGTTTTCATACACTTTTTGGGGTGGAAAGGGACTCGCGTTGCTCTTGTGCGAACCCTGGGTTAGCAGAGAACCATGATCCTAAAAGTACCTACTCGTGGTGCACCCTGGAAACAGAAATACAGCTACTCGTGCTGTAATCCTGGTCAATACATTTAGGCTCGTGATCGTGAGTATGTAGGCTGCAGACGGAATAAGATTTGTCTGCACAGACAAGCAACACCGACATCTTTGTGCCAACAACACATACAGTGTCATTGTCGACACACATCGACGCAAGAGAATCCGGTCCGAGCATTGAAGGTGCGGAAAACGCAAATGACACGAAATAGGCAGATACATAGTGAGAGTCAAAAAGTTAACATACTGAGTACAATGAGAGGGCAACACAGCACCAGATGGCAGCGTCATGTGAAAACAAAAAGGGAAAACATCTAAAAGAAATCGGAACTAAAAGTTCTGTTAGTTCGATATAAGCTTCTAGTTATTGGTACTCCTTACAGACAAAGGCCCAATCATGAGCGCTCGGCCAAGAAGGCAACCGGGTCCTACTCTACTGTGGAAGTTTTACTTTACTTCAATGGGAGTACCCTACTCTACTTGCACATGGTAAGGTAAGGCTCAAAGAAAACACCATCACATGTGAGGCACATGTTACGGCTCGAAGAAAACACCACCACATGTGAGGCACATGGTACGGCTTGAAGAAAACACCACCACAAGTGAGGCATATGGTAAGACTCGAAGAAAACACCACCTGATTTGAGTCACATGAAACGGTTGGCAGATGAATTCTCTTCTGTATCAGATGCTGAAAGGCACAAAAATAGAAATATAAATAATGTCACTTCTGTGAATCAGATAAAGCAGCAGGCGAATGTATGGGGATTTACGAACATCATTGGGACATTTTGCTATTTCATTTGTAAATTGCCACAAAGTATGCATATTGTGAAGCATAAAGCTAAAAGTTGAGTATTTGAATCAAATGAATACAGAACAACAGTGAAAATAGCAAACAATAAAAGGCAGAATGTTTGTCTATTGTATTAAATGTAGAGTTTATCCTAGTCTTATATAACACGGCATCATTGACAAAGCCAGAAAATACATACAGTGATCACAGATCTATTCAACTAAAGTCTTACTATCTTCTATTCTCTGGAAATACTAAATTAGAGCTATCTAAACAATGAAGCAATGATCTTATATAATTGTGTATACTTTACATTTCCCTAGACTCGGGCTGTACAAAACTTTACG
This sequence comes from Meghimatium bilineatum, assembly GCA_034231615.1. Taxonomy (NCBI): domain Eukaryota; kingdom Metazoa; phylum Mollusca; class Gastropoda; order Stylommatophora; family Philomycidae; genus Meghimatium; species Meghimatium bilineatum. The sequence continues at coordinate 101,457,291 of CM067298.1, forward strand.
ATACATTAACTTCAGCTTTCAAAATTCTCTTACTATTCATGTTCCTTTTTTCATTTAAAATTATACTGGAGCAATCTGGCAATTGTTGTTCGCTAACACAAATATTCAAGTCGATTATATGGTCTAGTTCTATTCAGGATAATAGGACAATTCAGAATCGATAGTGTCTACTAAAAATGTCTGGACTCTACATAAGATCTATTTTCAACTATTCTGTGGTTGTGAATTTGGTATTTGAAACGTCAGTTTAATGGGACTCTATATATCGTGAGCAAGTGACTGAAATCACAAATTAGTTCTTTTTACTTGCGAAGATATGAGGCCATCATTGAATTAAGAGCCCCATCGTACTTCAAGTATCATTATTCGTATCATACACGCACGTGCATACATACAAACACGCATATTTCAAAATACACGTATACACACATTCTTATTTACATATAACATACCAACTGATTCTTTAATTCTTTATCCAGAAATATTGAACGACGTAGTTGGGATGGAAGAAGTAGGGGACTAAGAAAATCATGAGCAGGCAATATCAAAGACTGGATAGGTCAAGATCTTTCCACACATCTCCACAACACTGCGTATAGAAATCTCTGGAGGACTATTGTGTGTTGATGCCTTCAATGTAGTATCCCTATGACAATGATGGCTTATGGGTTTAAGGATGGATGGATACTTCATGAATAATACATATAATCTAAGTATCGACCATGATATCTTGTTATCTTAACCTTTATTCCACAGACATTCCATTAAGATTGTTTTATGCAGTAATACTCTTTAATATTTTTAATATATTAAATATCTATGCAGCACAGGAGAGTTTAATGCTATTATTACCGGGTATTTATTTCTCATTGTCAAGGATTCATTAAACATAATCGTCTTGATTGAAAGCGATGCCTCCATGTTTATCGTGTGCTTCTATTATAAATTAAGCACATTTAAGACCCTTATGACAAGAAGCCAACGCCCGATCCCAGAAAATGTTACAGTTTGTGTAAATTACCAGGTGTCTACAAAGTCAATGTGTAATAATTTACATTGGTGATGATCTAATTTCTTATTAATTGTGAGTATCTTTGTGTCGTCAGTGAACAGCCGCTATATAGATACCATATACAACAGACTCACGACTGTACCTTCGATATTGTACTTTTTGAGATGAGTGATTACAGCTCTGAAATACGGTACTACTCTTTAATGACGTATGTTTATGGCGTACACAAGGAACGCGATGATTCTCATTTGTGTACATATATATATGTATATATATGCATGTGTGCGTGTGCGTTCATGCGAGCGAGCGTGTGTGTGTGTGGAAAAAAATATTTTTTTCTTGTTTCTATTCTCACAACCGACCTACCATCTAATATATCTGCTTTTCTGTCCGTCAGTATATTCATCCATCCATAATAATGACCTTTTACTAAATCAAAGACATTCGTTGTAGCAAATCGAATCAAATATTGGGACACTTTATTGAAACACAAAATGCTTCCAATGACAACAAAAAAAAACATCTTACCCAAAGTATCTTCATTACAACCCTGTGCTACCAATGTCAAACATGGTCCTTAACAACAAAGCATAAAAGACAGCTGTTACAACAAAGATGAGATGTCTCAGAAAAGCCACAGGAGTGACCAGAAGAAACAGAATTAGAAACGAGGTCATAAAGGAAAGAGTCGGTGTCATATCAATTATAAAATACATACAAAATATTAAAAAATGCAATGGTTTGGTCATCTGAAAAGAATACCGTGTAATTCATTAGTTTATAACTCATATATGAAGAGGAGAAGCAGAAAGAAGAGCCAGGGGTAGACCTAGAGTACGCTGGATCGACAACATCAAATTGACATTACACGAAAGCCAAATAACATTATCTGAAGCTGCCAGAAAGAGCGGGAACATGAACAGTGTGTCTCAACACCCGCAAAGGGTAAAAGAGGAAGGACAGATAGATAGATAGATTAAATCAAAGACAATGTGGTCGACCTTTAATTTCACGAATTTTGTTTCATCAATTTTACAGAAACTTTTCGTTTTCCAAATTTCTTATTACTATTTGCATTAAATAGTAAGACCAGATATTTTCTCCCTGTCTACAGAAGTATTATGGGAAGTATAAAACTCGACAAAATTTGACCAAACTAGACAAAATAAGAATTGAGGAGAAGAATCGGTATAAGACCATGTACAGACTACATCGATAAACAACAAATAAAATAGTTTGGACACCTTATGAGAATGAACCGTAACCAACAACCGACAAGAACATATAACATAAGAAGATCCGGATATAAGGCCAGAAGAAGACCTAAACGGAAATAGATAAATAACATCAAGACAACCCTGACCAAATACGGATTCAGCTCAGCCAAGGCGACACATCTGACATCAGATAGACAACTAATATTTGCAGTCACAACCTACTACTCTTAACCACAAGTGTGGATATTCTGACCATCATTCACCAGGGGATGGACAATAGACAGTAGAAAAAGTTTTCTTTTGAATTTAGGCTTGAATCTGTCAATAGTAGAATCAACACAGCAAGAATATCTACAAGTCTGCAGATCCAAAGCCCTTTTTCTGAGAGTTGAACATAATTGTTATTTACACGGTATACATTGCATGACCGATACTTGATTGATATGTTAACATTGTCTTGACTAACTGGAGGCTACTCGAGGACATATATATATATATATATATATATATATATATATATATATATATATATATATATATATATATATATATATATATATATATATATGACTGTGGCTTACTACATAAATTGCGTTCACGAGACTTCTCGTGTGATCAATTTAAGCGTTGACTATATTATATTGTGGTGTGTTCACATATATTAATTCAGGATTTTACACCTCTGTCTATACATTAGGCTCCGGGTCTTTCAGGAGATTGAAACCATATACAGCTAGTGCTCGAATTACGACCACGATCGGTTCCCACAAACCGGTAGTAACACGATGTGGTCATAATTGAGTACGCTATCTGTACAGTAATGTGAAATGATGTTATAAAAATATTTAAGTTCAATTATATCATAAATTTCTTTTATTACTGTTATAAATCATAATTTTCTATGCTCATTGTGTGCCATTTTTATCATCTCTACACCATTTTGTTTCTTATTTTTACATTGTCAGGTTTAAGAAAAACACTGCATTAACTGTACATGTACAAGTGGTTTAATATTTGCAAAACATACAAAATACAGGTGTGGAAAATACTATAGGAAACATTTTCTTAATCGCAAAACAGATGAAATTGTCATCCAATACTGTACATGAATGGCTAGTGACTGTGGTCGTAAAGTCGAATGGTTGTAAGTTGCGCAGGTCATAAGTCGATTTCTTTCTGTACACATATTATTAAAATGTTGACAAGCAGAAGAGGAAATTAGGTCATGTTTATGAGATGTCCAAACAACTGTATTTTTTTGCAATCTTTTAAAATATTAAAAGAAATTAACAGGTGTTTCAGAATTCAGATGCCATTTTATTTTTGTAATTTCTGTCGTTTCAAGATTTAATTGTTGTTTTTATCTAGCATCAAATATGACATACTTTAATTATTATCGTACACAAACTTGATTGCCTCTGACAGCAAGATTGTTTCTGATAGCTAAACTAACACAGATACATGCTAAACGCTATAAGAGTAAACATTTATCCTCAAAATATACTTAACGAAACTAAGCAATTATGTCAAATAAACAAATTGGAAAAATCCGTTATACTAAAATAAAACACAGAAAAGACAGATATAAAAAAAAATAACTAAAAATAGTCTACCATAATTTGGATCATTTTAATGAAAATAAACCGTCCACGAATGACTCACATTATCCTTACGTGTAACTTAGAGCTGAGGAATAATAAACCCTACTCTCTCATGCACACTTTGTCTCGGAATTCTGCACGAATCAACCATTAAAATGAAGCCTGATGACTGACAGCATCAGCAGTCAATGTGTGATAGCAGCGATTAAAGTCTTCTGATCCTTAGGATGACAGTATTGATTCTTGTCTGTGCTTTTAGCCAGCACGACATGTATTATATCTCATTGCATTTCCATGTGATAATAGTTTATAGACAAGGAACTGATTTAAGTGCATCCTCAGCGAAATCTGTACAAGCGCATGCGCAGTGACATAGAATTATTGCTCATTTACTTTTAAATAACCTACTATGAATTATTTTTCTCACCTGGGAAAAACACCTCATGGATTGTAATTCGATATATCAATATATAATTACTATCATCTACTATTCTGAGTCTGTGGTTTCATTTCTGATTACTGTTTGCAATCTTTTAATTATACAATTTTGCTTCACCCGGTATCGACTATTATATCTATATAGTCACATTTTATAGGAAGTTATGTTTTCTATTGACACAGTTTCAATAAGTAAGATGTTTTAGTTATATATGAATATATCCTGAATTGTGTATATATGAATACGCATATATCACTATTTTAGCACAATCACGATTGCTTTACTAAGTCTGCTGGCATATATATTAAAATGCAATACTATAGCTGATGATGAGGGTATGCAATTTCGATTCTGTGTGATCAAACACAACATCATCTGCAGACCTAAACATTAGTAATAGCGATATAGCTGCTACTCTTGCTTATATAGGAGATCCCACAAGATTATCCCTTGAAGCTACGACGTGACGTGTCATTTGCACTAATCTCGTCAGGCGGTCTGATGCTTCTTCGAGACGGAGTATATTTTCCGATAGTCCCTCCCTTTCTCTCAACTACTCTGCCTTCTTCGTCTCTGTCAAGACGACGCAAATTTCCTCTGTCATTCTTACAAGATACTATATTTATTTTTCCGTTGCTTGTTATTTTGAAATGTCCTGCCCCAGCTTTGGAATGTGTTCAGCATATTTCCTCTTCGACTGCACTTAAATAATCCCTACAATATACATCTAACCGTTCTAAGCTGGATATTACTACGCCACCGGGCATGGCACCTGATGATGATGATGATTATGTATGTATTTGTGTTTTAATATATAGTTGTTTGTATTATTATTTTTTCATCCATTCGTAGGTTTTATGCACAGAAATACGTATCTCTATAAATAAATTTCTTCATTGAAGCATTTGTTGAAATGTTACTATTGCTTAGTTTTCTCAAACCATTAAAATAAATTTTTTTAACACGCTCACACATGAATATGTATTGACATGAACATATGTGGGTATTCAGTTCTTGATTTATTTATAATCCTCCTTTAGGTCACATATCTGTACACGTATATATCACTATTTAAATGCATTTTTTAAGTAAATAATACCCGTATATATCTTCATTAGAGCAAATATTTAAATCAATACATGTATATACCTTTATGCAGACTGATGCTTATGTTAATGCTTGCAAATTACACACACACACACACACACATATATATATATATATATAATACATATGTATATATATATATGTAGGCTGATTATTATATTTATGAATGTATGTATAATTGTGCATGCACATGTAAATATATATATAAACAGTATTGGTTAAATAATTTTGTTTATTAAACTCAGCCCCATTACCCTTGTCTATTTACCCCATTACTACTTACCTCTCCCTTTCGTCCTAATTTCCTGCATTAGATATACTTGGTTGTATATCTCTCCAACACCCTATCACAAACTGCGACAATTAACGAGGATGTTGCGCGCCAGTGAGACTTTCGGGAACCTTTGTGCCAACTTGTGGATCAGGCATGTTCTCAGTTTGTAACCAAGTTGAACGTGTACCGTGCAGTGTGTCTACTAAAACTGTTTTATGCTGCGTCATCCTGGACTATCTATGCGAAACTATCTGTCGACAGCTTAACTCGTTCTACCTTTGGTGTCTAAGAAACCTCATGGGAGTACGTTGGTACGATCGAGTACCAGACACTGACATCCTTCAAAAGTCCCGTATGCACAGCATCCATGCACTGCAGACTAGGTCCCAACTCTGTTGAATTGGCCACATCGTCCACATGTGAGAAAAAGAGTCTTCCAAAGAGATTATTGTATGGGAGTTGTGCGATGTTAAACGTTCAAGCGGAGGACAGAAAAAAGCCCTTCCACGATCACCTAAATAACTCTCACAAGCACTGCAGCATCGATCCTAGCTCCTGGGAGATTACAGCACTTGATAGCTCAGATTGGCACACCCAGATCACTGCAGCATCGATCCTAGCTCCTGGGAGATTACAGCACTTGATAGCTCAGATTGGCACACCCAGATCACTGCAGCATCGATCCTAGCTCCTGGGAGATTACAGCACTTGATAGCTCAGATTGGCACACCCAGATCACTGCAGCATCGATCCTAGCTCCTGGGAGATTACAGCACTTGATAGCTCAGATTGGCACACCCAGATCACCGCTGGCCCACAAAATTACAACATTTGAAAACGAAAGAAGACTGCGAGTAATTTACAAGTGACGTAACCGGAAGGAACAATCCGAAAAGTTTCCTACCCCGAACCCTCTGTACTCCTGCATGCACTGCAAATATAACTTTACTGGCACGAATCGGACTCATCGGGCATCTACGAACTCACAAAACAAATTAGGCAATCACAAATGTTTTGTTTCTTTCTAATTATTCATCACATGTATTGTTTTCCATGCCACGCTCATCTTCGCGTGCGAAGGAGGAACACCACCATTGTCATCATCATCATCAGTTTATACACTGTTTATTGAAATGATCCCTCCCATGTATCCATTATGCCTGTATTTTATTTTACACATGTACACTATTATGTACATTTGTATATGTCTGTACGTAAGGTTAACATCACTTTCGTGACGTATTCACGTTACTCAAGTTTGACCCTTTGAGTTTTATCTCTTGTAAATTTTGTTTAACAATTGTGCACAAATTTCAAATAAGCACCTCTATTGCTTCTAGCTAAACATGCTACGCATGCTGTTGTGTCTGTCCGCCTCACCAATGGTCTACTAGACAAGCCACCAATGCAACAGAAACACCTGGTAGTTGACATGCCGTTATATTGAGGCTCTCTTATGGAAGCTTTATAGCATGTCATCGTAACAATTATAGACCCCCTCTAATTAGAAGGCTCCTTCAAAAGGCATTGCACTAAGCCGAAAGCTGAATCGCCCTGGGTATAAAAGAAAGCTCAGAAAAACAAACCCACTGCACATAGGAAGTAAGAGCACTTTGCTTGCAATTCGTTGGGTTCTAAAACTAACAACAAACAGCAATATAACAATATTGCGCATTTTTCACATACAAATGTAATGATGATATAACAAACAGCAATAAAACATGATTGCACATTTTTCACATACAAATGTAATGATGATATAACAAACAGCAATAAAACATGATTGCACATTTTTCACATACAAATGTAATGATGTTATAACAAACAGCAATAAAACATGATTGCACATTTTTTACATACAAATGTAATGATGATATAACAAACAGCAATAAAACATGATTGCACATTTTTCACATACAAATGTAATGATGATATAACAAACAGCAATAAAACATGATTGCACATTTTTCACATACAAATGTAATGATGATATAACAAACAGCAATAAAACATGATTGCACATTTTTCACATACAAATGTAATGATGATATAACAAACAGCAATAAAACATGATTGCACATTTTTCACATACAAATGTAATGATGATATAAGACTATATCATTTGTATTGACAGTTGTCTGTATTTAATTATAGTTCTTTGTCGTTTTTTAATAAAGATTCCTATTGAACCGAAACATGGAAAAAATCATAGTTACTTACTTATTTTTTACATTAATCATTGACATATTTTGCAATGTATTAGGTATATGTGTAATCAGTGGTAAGAATTGTTTATTATAGGTGTTATTTTTTCTTATTTTCTTTCACTGCGGCACTCTCCACCTTGTTGGATATGCTCTGATAGGCTGCATTATTATTTATCCCTGCCGTTTGATTTCATTTGGATAAACTGTATATTTCACTACATCTAATGTCTATTGTCTTTCCCCAGGTGGTTTGTGATCCACTCTTGCCGTTAAGCGTAGTGGTGATTGGAGCTCGAGCTGCGTTCTATCGCCAGATGTGTGGCCTCGGCTGTGCTATGACCGTGTCTGTACAGGATGTCCCTGACGTTTTCTATCCATCTTTTCCGTGGTCTTCCTCTGGCTGTCTACCCTGATCTACATACTCAATGTTAATGTGTGCATCTTCAATGTATCATTAAATCAATGCTTAAGAGACCCACTGTTAACATTTTTTTCATCTTCCAAGAATAAGAAGCAATATCACGTATCATAATGTAGCACTTATCATAATGTAGCACTTAAAATGTAGCACTTATAATGTAGCACTTATCATAATGTAGCACTTATCATAATGTATTATGGTCACTAATTACTAATATGTAATTGTTGGATGGATTTGATGATTATATCAATGATTAAATTTACCCAGACATCCATGCAAGTAAGATAAATAATTAAATCCAAGAAATAATAATGCTGACCACATGTATGCTATTAGTCAATGAAAATAAAAGCGGACCTTTAAATTGGATAAAATAGTTGAAATATCTTAGATGATTAATGTCATTGTATTCGAATGCCCCTACATTTACTCTGTCCCTCTGAATAAAATCCGTGTTATTTTTTTAAATATTTCTTAATGGTATTACTTTACATTTGTTATATTTGTTACTTATTATTAATTATCTCCTTTTGGTATTACTTTATTGTTATATTTGTTACTTATTATTTATATTAGTAATAAGTGACAATAATACATTATCATAGGTGTTATCGCCTCCACATGAAAGTTTGTTAAGAAGAATTTTTACAAATTCTAAGTACATGGGTGATGTAATTCCAACATATTCGTGTACACCTTGACGTGGATTCTTGGTCTGTTTCTTCTCAGTGAAATGTATAGAAGTGGATTAATTTAAAGTGAAGACTATTCAAAACAATGGGAATTTCGAAATTATCTTTGAAGACGATTTTCATCTACCGATGAAGAACGACGATACTCTCTTAGTTACATAGACAGAACATTTGGTTCACGATCGAAATGTTTAGGGAGATCCGTAGTTCAGTGGTTAGTACGTTGACTTGAAATATTTTTAAATTATCAACGGCTCGTAGGTCGACGCATACCAAGGAAATGACTTTCAGATCTGATCGTCTGGAAAAGTATACTATTATTATGTATGCCATTAGTCAATGAATAAAAACGTAGACCTGAAAATTGGAAAAATTTTTATGCGGTCGTAGAAGATTAACTTTATCGTATTAGAGGTTCCCCACATTTACCCGTCCCTGCAAACGAAACTTATATTCAAACCATCGACATCTTATACAGAAGGTGAACGTATTAACTACTACCCCCATAGGTCTGACATTGTATTTCTCTATAAGCTGCTACGAGAAACTGTATGATGCTAACTCTTGGAATCAGTCCCAATTTGTGAGTCGGTAATTTTGACAAAATATAATCATTCCAAACTAACCATGATACTTTATGATACTAAACATGATACTTTATGATACTAAACATGATACTTTATGATACTAAACATGATTCATGCATGTCTATGATATAAGACCTACTGATTAATATGAATAACCTGTCTTAATGACTCATTTAACTATTCCCTTCATTTTATTGGTCAATCAATCAATCAATCAATCAAGCAAGTGCCATGCCGAATGGTGTAGGCGATCATCTTTCTCCACGACTCTCTTTTTCTTGTGGTGTCAATAAGCTCGGTTGGTGAACTTCTATCTTGCCACAATACTAGTCCATCTAGCAACTTTTCTCTTTGTCGTCTCCTATCTCTTCTCCCCTTGATCTTTCCAGTGGTTATTAAGTGTTCAAGCTGTTTTCTTCTCAGAACATGCCCTAGAAACCTTGACTGTCTGCCCCTGAATGTTTGATATGATTGATATTTTTACGTCAGCATTAGTGAGAACCTCTGCATATTGATCACTATAACTATATTTTATATGACAGCCAATGATAATAAAGGGAATAGTCAAATGAATCCTCTTAGAAGGCTTGATTTCCCATATATATATATATATATATACAATTGTGAAGCATGAACTTTAAATAAAACAATAGCAAAGAGAATCGCTGCTTTCGAAATGAGATGCTACAGAAGAATTTTACGTATACCATGGACAGCTAAAAAGACACACAAAAAGTGTTAATATCAATAAACCCCGAAGAGGGATGGCTTCTCAACTACATTTTAATAAGAAAGCTGTGTTTTTTAATTTCAAACAGAGATATAACATCATTGGAAGATTAGGAGTGGAAAGCAGAGTTAACAACAGCAAGGGAAGAGGGCGCCCAAGACGACGATAGTTCTGTGATATATCAGATTGCTTAAACATGTCTCTAGCGGTGGTAGGTCAACTGGCTCATAACCGCGAAGTGTTCAGAGTATTCATAAGGAAGACCACGTTCTGAAAACAATGTGTCACATGATGATACGAAGGTGACGATTTATTGCGGGATATTTTTTTCCCAGTGTTTTCTATTTTCGTAGTATCATATACATATACATATACATATACATATACATATACATATACATATACATATACATATACATATACATATACATATACATATACATATACATATACATATACATATACATATACATATACATATACATATACATATACATATACATATACATATACATATACATATACATATACATATACATATACATATATATATATAGAGAGGTAGCTTTCATGCGTTTCACATTCTGATTATTGTATTGCTATCACATCATAGTTTTGTCCGATGTGCTATAGAATTTGCAAGGGGGGGGAGGAGAAATAATATTAGCATTGCGACCAGGTATGACTATGGTAAGTGGTATGATCGGTCTCCGCTATAAAGACCTATGTACATAAAATGTAAAAAAAAACGACAGTAATAAAAAAGTAATTTTGTACAGATCTCTATTATTTCCAAAGTATCGGGTAAGTGGTAGCTTTAAGCATTCGGTAAGGCGTTGGCTACCCCGCAACTCAGAATTTCAAAATAACCCAGAATCACATAACTTCAAATTTGACGTGTCATGCCGAAAGGCGTTTGTATCTATCTCCTTTATTTATTACTAAACAGTGTCCATTTTCTAGTCTATTTTCTAGTAATAATCTACACGGGTTTTAGAACAGACAATAATATAGCATCGTCTATGTGCATTTCGTAAACACTTTTAATTGAATATGATAACAGACACTGCATTATGCCAGCCATATTTTACATTCAATAGGCAATTATTGCGTTAATTTAATCAACATTTCGTAAATTCGTCATGAGAACTGCACTAGAAGGATACGCCTGAAAAAGATATATGTGATACAACATTCGATAATATAAACTTGATTCTTCTGAAAAGCAACATAAAATATTGTCTTAAATTATCATAGAAAACGATATTTTCCACCATGTGTCCGTAGAATGTTTGCCACATAATGGAATTTTTATCAATACAGCGAGTCTCACATTACGATAATTTTCTAAACGATGCTTAGTAAGGCTTGTCGGATGCGTTTCTGCGTCGAAAGCATTCAATAACAAAATTAAAATATAACAAGAAAGACAACGAAAAACGTAAATCAGATGTGAGCAGCTCATCCACCTTTTTAGCAAAATGACAGAGATATTTGTAATGGGACGAGTCATTTCTAAGACAGTAAATTGCTATTGCTTTGGGTTAGCTGTTTAGTTGACATTCTGAATACTTCACATTTATAAACAAAATGCTTAGCTGAGTGTTATAAAATTCGTTGCTTTCAGGACATTCTCATCGATCTGGCTATTGTTTAGCTCTTATTCCTTTCTGAACAGAGTTTACGTTCCTCATTGCTTTCTCAAATGCGTAACACCTGTATCTGATTTTCTTCGCGTTATGTTATGATTGTGAGAATTGCTCACTGTCCCGTAGCTTCGACGAATTATATCAATAATACGACATAGCAATACGACATAATACAGACAATGCGACATAATATTGCGATTGTATATTTTTAAAATGCGATATGTCACTATATATCAGAAATACGACATAATAGTGCTACTGTATACCAATAATAAGCATAAACATCTCTTCTATATGGCGTCGGGTGGTTTATTTGATATATATGAATGTTGTTAGTGCTCCAATTCAGATTTGCTCAAACAAGTCATCATCATCATGTAGCATATCCTGAACAAGATGTAGCAGTCATCATCATCAGGTATCATATCCTGAACAGGATGTAGCAGTTATCACAGTCTATCGAAATTTCTGTCGATCTTGAGCCAATATGCATGCTTCTGTTATTGTCATGTTCAAGTGGTTTTTGATATCTTGTGTCTATCTTCTTCTTAGTCTACCTCTTATTTGTCTCTCTGGCATTATCCCCACCATTATGGTCTTCTCTAGGCTGTCATGGCGCTTGATATGGTCAAAATATTGTAATTTTCTAGAAAGAAAAGTACTATCTAGCCAGTTTTCTTTGCCATTCATTTCTCTCATGATGGTTATATTGGTGATCGTTTTGGTCCATGGTATTCTGAGAATTTTTCTGTAACATTTTGTTTCAAAATATACTATTTTATTTTTTACTTTTTTGTTGATTGTCCAGAATTCACACTCATATGTTGCTACTGGGAATATGCAAGATCTTGGGAATGTTTATTAACTTTTTTTTTTCAGCAACTCAGTCATATGTTTTTCATTTGTATCAGCTTCTTTGATGCGATAGCCAACCTAATTCTTACTTCTTTATAGCAATCACTGTTACTGTTGATAAGAGAACAAAGATATTCAAAAGTGCTGTTTTCTAATTCGATGTTGTTGATACTAATTGAGAACTTGTTAGTGGTTTTATCTTTTTGTAATAATATTATTCTTATTTCTATTCAGAAATAGCGTTTGTTTTTTACTATGTTCTTTAATGAAGTTTATGAGGTGTTCGAGACATGTTTGACTGTGTGCCAATAATGTTGTATCATCCACATATCTTAGTTCTGGTATCTCGTGACCTATTATATTGAGTGGGTCGAACTGATTCTCTGTTGGTCATTTCTTACATTCCTCATTATGTTTTCTGCATAAATATTGAAGAGATCTGGCGATTGGACATATCATTGTTTGACTCCCTTTTCACGCTGAACCAATCAGATGATTCCATGTCTGCTCTCACGGCTGCTTGCTAGTCTTGATACAATGTTTTTATTGGCGAATTTACGTGTAGCGAGAAAGCTATGTCGTTCATGATATTCAAACGTTTTTGATGTTGACACAATCGAATGCTTTGGTGTAGTCAATAAAGTATGTGTAGATATCGATATTATACTTTGTGCATATCTCTATGATGTTCCGCTTAATGAAAATGTGATCTCTGGTGCCTTTGCCCCGTCTGAAGCCTGCGTGTGCTTCATTTATCTCTTCTTCCAATTTACGTTGGAGTCTTTTCATGATAATACCAAGTAGTAGTTTGCTAGTGTGACTGATCATTGCAATTATTCTGTAGTTGATGCATAGTGTTAGATTTCCTTCTCTTCGGTAGCGGCCTATAGACTGATTGTGTCCATTCCTTAGGTCAATATTTACTTTTCCAGATGTTGGTGTAAAGTGTGGGATAGATGGTGATGGAAATTTCTCCTTCTGTCTGGATAATTTCAGCAGTTATATTATTACACCCTAGAGATTACACCCTGGGCTTAGCGAATGACTCATCTGACTTCATCCAAAACGTGGTTCTGGTTCTATTTCACTGCTATTATTGGTGTTAATTTCTTTGTTTTATAGGCGTTCCTCATTCTTTTCCTTACATTATATCTATATTTCCAGGATATCTTTGTTTGTAAATATGAACCTATTTAAAATAACTGTTAGTTGATAATAATAATATAATTAACCGCAAATAATGCCAATTGAGTAATTTGAGAGCAATAGATAGTATGAATTAGGTAATGTATAGGCAACATTTTTACATGCAAAAGGTAAGAATCGATATTGCAGGACCGTGCCGCACAACCGCAAAAGGTAAGAATCGATATTGCAGGACCGTGTCGAACAACCGCAAAAGGTAAGAATCGACATTGCAGGACCGTGCCGGACAACCGCAAAAGGTAAGAATCGACATTGCAGGACCGTGCCGCACAACCGCAAAAGGTAAGAATCGATTTTGCAGACCGTACCGCACAACCGCAAAAGGTAAGAATCGACCATTGCAGGACCGTGCCGCACAACCGCAAAAGGTAAGAATCGATTATTGCAGGACCGTGCCGGACAAACACAAAAGGTAAGAATCGACATTGCAGGACCGTGTCGAACAACCGCAAAAGGTAAGAATCGACATTGCAGGACCGTTTCGGACAACCGCAAAAGGTAAGAATCGACATTGCAGGACCGTGCCGCCACAACCACAAAAGGTAAGAATCGACATTGCAGGACCGTGTCGCACAACCGCAAAAGGTAAGAATCGATATTGCAGGACCGTGCCGCACACACGCAAAAGGCAAGAATCGACATTGCAGGACCGTGCCGGACAACCGCAGAAGGTAAGAATGACATTGCAGGACCGTGCCGCACAACCGCAAAAGGTATGAATCGATATTGCAGGACCGTGCCGCACAACCGCAAAAGGTAGAACGTATAGTGTAAGTTCCACTGCTCGGAAAGTGTAACAAAGAATAAGAATGCTGTGACCTACAATGCTTATCATAAGAGACGGCTAAGGTGATGTTGAGGATTGTGTTTATTGTATTATCATATAGCAAATTAAAATGACCTAGAACCTAAAAAGATACAAATATCGCAGCCAATTTGTAAACTATAATAAACTAAAGGATATATTACATGATAGTGTATATAAATCATCAAAGTGTTATGTACTCAATATAAAATCATGTTAGCAAATGTCTTTAATCCCATGGAGGGACACTACAACAACTATATTATTAGCAATATCTTGGACACATAATTCACAAATGATGGCTGATGTGAAACAGAAGTTAAAAGGAGAATATGAATTGCTAACAGTACTTTCATTGATATGAAACAAGTATTAATATCTCAATAAATTACAAAGGAACAGAAATTGAGAATTATAAAATGCTGCGTCCTTTCTATACAAAGGAGCTAATGTTCACTCACCCATAGTAACCCATATCATTTATTAATGCCGTAGGGGTGTGAGATGTTAGCTATCTCACATTTCAGAGACTCTACAAATGAGGGCGGTAGCCATCTCCTCTCCCTCATAGTCTTTACTTCCCCGATTAATTCGGCACCCATTTACGGCTAGGGTGGACATGGGAGCCGTTGCGATCTGAGAAACATTTCCGTCTCAACTGGGAAATAAATCCAGCACCACTCATATGCGAAGCCAGTGCGCTAACCACTGCGCTACGTGGCTCCCTAATTGTGGTATGTATAAGTAAATTAAGAATTTCATGGAAAGAGAAGAAAATGAACAAAGAAGTTCTAACAACACTGAGCATACATAGAAATATTAACAGAAATAAAAGTCAACAAATACAACATTTCGGAAATATTTTTTTAAAACATGTCATTTTGGTGAAGATCTTACTTGAGGATATAGTCGAGGGGAAGGGGAAACAAGAGGTAGGCTGAGATACAAGCTGGACAGATCCATCTCGAGATGAACCATATACAGTCTCGCAGATTGCACCACCAAGGCAATAGACATATGACGTTGGAGTTCGATACAGGTAACTTGTATAGAAATCAAGTGGTGATGAAGTCTGTATTTACAGCGTGACACTATTTTACATGAGATACATTCAACATTACTTTGTATATAGCATAGATCTGTTGATTTATAAAACTAACAGCATCATTGCCTCCTAACATTCCATAACATTGAACAAGATGTTATTATATAGAAACATTAATAAAATATTAGTTCCAAATAGATTTTGTATACAATGAAAAACAAAGAACTCTAAGAAAAACGGCACAATTTAAATATTCTAGTACAAACGTCACATACAAACTATACAAATGTATGATATAAATATTTCAATATATATTTCACTTCACAATCAGCATGATAAAAACATTTCAATAAGCCTCGCTTCAAAAACAGCATGAGTTTCGTTTTCCTATGTATTTTTCACATAAAAACAGCATGAATTACGTATTCCTATATAATTTCCATATAAAAACAGCATGACATAAATATTTCAAAATAAACTTAACTTCAAAACAGCATGATATAAATATTTCAAAATAAACTTAACTTCAAAAACAGCATGATATAAATATTTCAAAATAAACTTAACTTCAAAAACAGCATGATATAAATATTTCAAAATAAACTTAACTTCAAAAACAGCATGACATAAATATTTCAAAATAAACTTAACTTCAAAAACAGCATGATATAAATATTTCAAAATAAACTTAACTTCAAAAACAGCATGATATAAATATTTCAAAATAAACTTAACTTCAAAAACAGCATGATATAAATATTTCAAAATAAACTTAACTTCAAAAACAGCATGACATAAATATTTCAAAATAAACTTAACTTCAAAACAGCATGATATAAATTCCCCAATATAATTTTCACTTTCAAGCAGCAATAAATAAATATTTCATTATAAGCTGTATTTCGAAAACAGTAGGATATAAATATCTCAGCATAATCTTCCTTTCAAAATGGCCCACTATATTTGTTAACTAACGAACGTTCTACCACATATTATTTTTAAATATATACTGTTAGCAACTTCAAGATTTTATGATAAAACATTATTGTTAAATTCAAGGAAAACTATAAATAAAGTCATCTATATTACCAGACGTTATATCATTTAAATTGTAAAATGGCGGTTATTTTTGTGGCAGAATTGGCGTCTTTCATGTCTAGAAGAACAGAGAGAAGTTTAGTTAGGGTTAAAAATCTCGTTACAGAGGTTAGTGCCGGCTAATGTTGTCAGCAAATTGTTGTTGCAAATCACGTGGTTCAGTACGTGATGTCTGAGATGGAGTCTGGATCTATAGTTCCATTTTCTGTAAGGACTTCTATAGTATCCCATTTTTTTTTCTAAAAATTATCACTGTCGCAAATCTCGGATGCAATAGTCACAGTGGTTGAAGCTTAACTATTGCTAACGATTGTGCCGTTATTGTTGTTGTTGTTGTCTTGAAATATACATTACATGTGGAAGCTCAGACAATACATTTTTAGACTAAATATTCAAGTAATATAACCACATTGCTACAACTTGTGTTTCCTTTTCTTATTTTGTTAATAAACACACAACTGTGGTCGGTGGTCTTTATATTGTCGAAAGAGTCTGAATTATAATCCTTTGATCTCTTTCTCTCTCTCTCTCTCTCTCTCTATTTCTCTCTCTCCCCTATATATATATATATATATTATATATATATATATATATCATATATATATATATATATATAATATATATATATATATATATAAATATGTATATATATATATATATATATATATATATATATATATATATATATATATATATATATATATATATATATACGCATAAAGTGTATCCGGCATACATTCATTGGATTTCAACTATGAATAAATGTGTAACCAATGAATAAACTATACTAACATGTAGACACAGATTAAGTATTATGTTCCGTAGGTTACAGTCTTGATACTACGACATACTTCACATCTCAAATTTCATGTTGTCATTATGATTCACATGGCATGCATATCAATCAATAATCAATAAAACCCATAACCCTTCAGGGTCGTAGGGGGTACCACATTGGAAGCTTCAGCACACAGAGTCCTCCAGCGAATTCTATCATCAGCGATGCGGATGAGTGTGGAAATATCTAGCCCTGTCCATTCCTTTATGTTGTCTGTCCATGTATTTATTTGTCCTCCTCTGCTTCTTCCACCCTCGACAGTTCCCTTCAGTATTGTTGTTTTTTATGGACAAGGAATGCATATATTTTTTTTGCGAAACTCGGGGAACGAGTACTTCTATGCATATTGGTCATGTATGAAACTCACGGTAAGAACACTTGTTTGCATATTTACCGCCTTTGAACATGCACGGTCAGAACACTTGTTTGCATATTTACCGCGTTTGAAATGCACGGTCAGAACACTTGTTTGCATATTTACCGCGTTTGACATGCACGGTAAGAACACTTGTTTGCATATTTACCGCGTTTGAAATGCACGGTCAGAACACTTGTTTGCATATTTACCGCGTTTGAAATGCACGGTCAGAACACTTGTTTGCATATTTACCGCGTTTGAAATGCACGGTAAGAACACTTGTTTGCATATTTCCCGCGTTTGAAATGCACGGTAAGAACACTTGTTTGCATATTTCCCGCGTTTGAAATGCACGGTAAGAACACTTGTTTGCATATTTCCCGCGTTTGAAATGCACGGTAAGAACACTTATCTGTATATTGCTCCTATCTGAAACGCACGGTAAGAGATTAACTCTACATATTACTCTCGTGTTATATTCAGGGTAAAAACACGTACCTGAATAATGCTTCTGTGTAAAGCTCAGGGCAAAAACACCTGCCGACACATTGCTTAGTGTGTGAAACGTAGGACATGATCACTTGCCTACACATTGCTTCTGTATGAAGCTTAGGGCAAAAACACTTGCCCAGTAATTGTTTTTTTTGCTCGAGAAAAAGAGACTAGCAGAAAAACTAAAGTACCCCTGCACCTTCTGGAAACAGGTGAATTATATATTTGCAATACGTCTCGTCGTGAGTCTAGGAAACCATACATACTGTTTAAGTAAGGAGTGAAAACGGATTTACTCACATTCTAGATGAACATACGAACATCACCGTACTACGGACAGCTCGTAAGGCTGGCTAAGTACAGAGTTCTCATCGTTCTTGGGTAGATGTTTCATTGTAGTGCCAGCGCATCGTAGATTTGTTCTCGTCTTGATATGGATGTCAAACATTGATAGATGTGCACTATCTGGTAGAAAGAAATCGTATACTCAAACGACGTATAACCTTCTTCTTCTTCTGTCGAGAGCTATGAACTTCAATCTAACACAGCACATACCCATTATTAAAACAATTTTACATTTTGTGAAAGACCTCATTATAGAGTGATTGTACTAGATATATATGGTGGAAGGATTTCAAGTCTAACATGGTGAAGTCTTCTTCTTCTTCAGCGTTCATTCTCAAATTCCTGCTGGATCTCTCTAGTAGCAGGACCATGAACCATTCTAGATTTGCAGCAGGATGTAGTCCAGAGAATGGAAATGCTTCGTGTCGCTGTTTTATTTGCGCGAATGGCCCGACACATCCGTCTTCGGCGGGACATAGTGAAGTCCATTTCATTATAACATGGCATACTCTGCTCTCTATAATAGATTTAATTAGCATGAAAATGATTTTTTGTGTGACCTTTACATTCCCAGAAAAGATATGTAACTTAATTCTCCTGCTCATGTTAGACATTTAATTATGTAAGCAATTCACAGATATACGATTACACATATATATTTGTATGCATGTATACATATGTGTGTATATATATATATATATATATATATATGAAGAATCATAAATATATATTTATATATGTAAATATAACTATATATTCACATAATTAAACTAAAATATTTGCACTTCCGCATAGACATCCAACAGCGAGTATACACATACTATCTCACACTTACACATATAGAGATATATATACATCCTGGAATTACATATGAACATAATCGTCATCACATCATCTCTATCTATTACCATTGGCTGTTGCTAGATCATTTTTCAATTCAGTTTTGGCTTTACTTCGTCAGTATAAACCGTACTCTCAATTTTCGGTGACACCTTACTGAGCCGTTTTTCTTAAGATTTCTATCCTCCGTGGATTACATTCAACCCGCGTGTCTTGTTAAATTGACAGGTCAGGTCGTGATTATTCATCCCATCCATTCTAATTTATCTGTTAAATTTGCATCTGTATCGAGTGCTTTATTGATCTTGTTTATAGAGCATTATTTCGCCTATCTGTGTTCACACTAGTACAACTGTTTACAGTTATCTTTGTTGGTTTATCAAGTTAAAGTACGTAAGTGGTTATCATATAGCACTTTAAAGCTGCTAGACCTGCGCTCCTCGACTGAACACATTGAATTTTGTTTAGAGTGATTCTATAGTCTGTAACATCCTCTATTTTATCTACATAGGGCAAATTATTCTTCAAGGATGTGTTTCATGTGCCGTGTGTTACCACTGTAATCTGGGAAAGTACATCCTAAGAATTATTCATTTCAGCTGTGTGAGACATGCAGCACTTGCTTCGTGTGATCTTTTGTACTGTAGCACTAGCACAGGGGTCCGGAACCCATGGCTCGTGAGTCATATGTGGCTCTATTGATGACTGCATCTGACTCGCAGACAAATGTTAATTATTAAAAAAATGTTTCTTTAGACTCCTTTGATCTACATATTAATTGTATATAATATTTCATTCTACAAATGAGCTAAAGTCTACTACAGCTCAGCACCAGAAGTCGCATTAATGGTAAGAAATACTCATTATTGATTAGCAACAGCATAATAATGTTATTACAAAGAATTCAGAGACATAATTATTGTACTTTTAGTGTTGAAATTACACAAAATGCAGACATTTACTTGAATTTTTAGTTTTAAACATAATGTATGGCTCTCACAGAATTACTTTTCAAAATATGTGTTGTTCATGTCTCTCACAGACAAAAAGGTTCCCGAACCCTGCACTAGCAGGTACGAAGTATGACTCTTGTACTGTAGCACTATCAAGTAATAAGTATGTTCTTCTGTAGTGTAGCGATAGGAGCTACCAAACATGACGCTTGCAGTTTAGCACTAGCTGGTACTAAGCAATGTCTCTGTAGTGTTGCACTAGCAGGTACTAAGCATGGTCTCTGTAGTGTTGCACTAGCAGGTACTACGCATGGTCTCTGTAGTGTTGCACTAGCAGGTACTAAGCATGGTCTCTGTAGTGTTGCACTAGCAGGTACTACGCATGGTCTCTGTAGTGTTGCACTAGCAGGTACTACGCATGGTCTCTGTAGTGTTGCACTAGCAGGTACTACGCATGGTCTCTGTAGTGTTGCACTAGCAGGTACTAAGCATGGTCTCTTGTACTAAGCATGATCTTTTACTTGGAAACAAGCACAAAAGACTAAAACAACGGTCTCTACTGGCTATATCCGGAGAGGAAGATGCCAAACACCATGTGCCGCAAGAGTGAGAACTGGAAAACACATATCTCGGACCACCAGCTTGAGAGAACTTGCACTAACCAAAATCAAACACAATTGCTAGATAAAACCGCAAATAAAGGAATACTACCAACAATCTTGAAGACATGTGCTCTAGAAACCATACAAAATTACCCATCATCATCAATCAAGGCGTAAACCGATAGATCGGCTTTCAAGATTACATGTTTTATAATTTATGGCATCTATATACGTTACGAATATGTTATAAGTTACACAAGACATGGGAGTTTTGTGGTGAAAATTGCTGAAATTATGAAACAGATTCAGAGGCTATCAAGACACCAAGTCACAGTTAGTAAACCAACAGTTTTATCTCATGGCAAAAAAAAGAAACCATCAGGCACAGTCATTTTTAAAGATTCCATGTGTGTTTTGGAGGCACTAACACAGATTCCATATGAAAATAAAGATATCTACATAGCACCAGCGGTGCACAGTTTTATCTCTGAATATCCAGTCAGCGTGATACTTCCATGGATCCATGAACATCGCGACCTAGCAGGAATTTAAATGGCAGACATACTTGCAGAAGAAACACCTCAAAACAACAAATAGGACATAAATTGTTGTATGGGGTCAGTCAAACAGATTTTCAGCAATAACATAGAGGAAATCTGGCTGAATGAATGGGCAAATTTGCTCACTAGTGGAAATTTATTTAGTGAAATGACACGGTTAAAGGATAATGACAACATAAACTAACTCTGCAATAGAAATGAATTCATTAACTATTAATTTCGAACAGGACATGCAAGAGTCAATAGCCATTAAAATAGTATCAGAGCCCAGCAATTACACATTTGTAGGCGCTGCTCTCGTCACAAAGAAACCGTGTAATACCTTCTTATAGAATGCCCTTCCTTTCAATTGACAGGAAAAAAATTGTACAGACACCATCAACATTCACTAACTCACTGTATGGATCACTAAGTCAACTTCAGAATTCTGCACCAATTTAAGAATGGCATTGTGCTAACTACCCAGCACTAGTTAGATATCGACAACAACAACAACAACATGGTGTGTCCCGTAAAAATGTATTTCTAAACAGCATAAATAAAATACTAAACTTTCTGAGGACTTAGCCTAGTTCTATCAGTTCATTGGTAGAACGTATGTGTATGTGTGAGATGTGAGTATGTGTATACCCTCTGTTGCATGTCTATGTGTAAGTGCAAAGAACACTACTGCTATTTTTGTCTATTGTCTAACCCCAGGTGAACGATGGTCAGAATATCCATACTTGTCCTAAAGCGTAGTGGTGATGACTGGAAGGGTTAGTTGTTTATCCAAGGCCAGATGTGTAGCCTTCGCTGAGTTAAATTTGTATTTGTTCAGAGATGTTGTTTATCCATCGTGTTCGAGGTCTTCTTCTGGTCTTGTATCCGAATCTTCTTATGTAATACGTTCGTGTTGGTAGTTAGTTATGGTTCATTCTCATAACCAGTTTATTTGCTGTTTCTCAATGTATTATGTGCATGGCCTTAAACAGATTCTTCTCCTGATTTCATAATTTCTCATTTTGTCTAGGTTGGTCACTCTTGCGGCTTTTCTCTGGCATTTCTATTTCATCTCACATGTTTAAGTTTTCTCTGCTTGGCCCAAATGCTCTGTCAGCGCCCATATCTGGCATTGATAGCAGAGTGTTGGCATAAAAGTACTTTTTATTATCTGTCTCTTGACTCCCATCTTGACCTTTGGGTTGAGCAGTAATTGTGATAGCTGGTATGCCACTATGTTTGCTTTCTGACATCTTGTCTCAGTCTCTCTGTATAATTTTCTGTAAGATAGGCCTACCCTCTATTACACTATTTACGGTTTTCTGTGATACAAATACTATTACTGAATATTTCAAGAGTATTAGGTTTATATAGGCAGCATATATTTTAATAATTTAGAATAGTTGTATATTAATGTTTCTATGGACGTGGTGCCCATTTCTCTATACTATGAATTTTGAAAGGAAATTAGTAATTTTAAGCAAAAATCGAAAGAAGAAAAAAAACTAACGTAGTATCAATATTGAACATTTCATTTTAGAAAACTAACTAAGGTGAACATCAATAAGAAAAATATCCATCAATCAATCATTCAAGTACCATGCCGAATGGCGTAGGCGATCATGTTTCTCCACGACTCTCTGTCTCTTGTGTTGTCAATAAGCTCGGTTGGTGAGCTTCTACTGTGCCACAATGCAGGTCCGTCTAGTAATTTTTCTCTTTGTCGTCCCCTATCTCTTCTCCCCTTGATCTTTCCAGTGGTTATTGAGTGTTCAACCTGTGTCCTTCTCAGCACATGCCCTAGAAACCTTGACTGTCTGCCTCTAATGATTGATATGATTGATCTTTTTACGTCAGCATCAATGAGAACCTCTGCATTAGTTTTCTTGGCTGTCCATGGTATTTTCATCATTCTTCTCAGAAACCACATTTCTGTAGTCTCTAATTTGCTTTGAAATTTTTTGTTAACAGTCCAAGCTTCACATCCATAAACAAGAATTGGTTCCATATAACATCTCAGCACTCGAATTCGGGTCTGCATTGATATTCTTGCGTCATGGGCGATATGAATGTTAAGGTAGGGGACAGCCAAGACGAGGATGTTACTGGCATATTTGGATTAGGCACTTGAAATTAACGGGATGCCGTCCTGGTAGACTGGGCCAGAAATAATAATATGGTGATAGGAAACATTATTTTTTCATCACCGAATACAACTATGGACATGGAATAGTCTAAATAATAAGACACACAATCAAATAGATTACAGCATAATAAATAAAAGATTCCGAAATTCGTTGAAGTCTGTTAAGACACGTCCAAACGTTGATTGCAACTGTGACCATGTTCCAGTAGTGAGAAAGATTAATATTAGGTTAAAGAGATTACAAACTACAAGGTCAGATAACACCCCTAATGTGAATATGCTGACGAAAAACACAGAATTACAATAACAGTATATTCATAACAATTCAAAATAGGTACAATGCGATAGAAAAAAATAGAAACCATTGAAGAACAGTGGACGACGTTGAAAGAATTATTGCAGCAAACATCTAAAGAGACCCTGCCACCTAAGAAACATCTCAATAAGAAAGACTGAATGACAGAAGAAATTTTTGAATATGATGAATAAAAATATACCTTGTAAAAATGTCAAAATTTGTATTTCGCCATTTTTGTGAGAAGAATACTTTTACAAATATGAATGCATACACAATTTCAGAAAAACCATGTATCATCTTGGAAATGTTAATGATAACTCGAAAAACATATGATTTTAAATGGAAATAACCACTAAAACTGTGATCAAAAGTGGCGAAGATATAGGAGTCAAAACGGTATCTTGAAAAAAAAAGAAAGAAAAAAGAAAGAAAAACAGAATACCGTGTAACATAAGGTAAATAAGACTCATTCCATTGCACAGGCAGTTTATGAAAGGTGGTCCTATTATTTAAGTGGAGGGATAAGAATTTCTGAAGTGTCAAATAATATAATGTCTGCACCGTGATATTTCCATCTAGCTGAAAGTGAATGAGCAAATATGGCGATTCACCGGTTGCTTATACGTATAATACAGTACTTTTACTTTTTCAATATGTCTCTTATTATTTTTAATTTTATTTCCTTGGTATGTGAATTTGGGAACAATATCTTTTTGCCGGAATAAATAATTTTTGAAATCACTGCAAGTGGAGCAGGTAGAAATATTCATAACGTGGCAACAGAATTAATAGCTATTTAAATATTATATTTCATTAAAATTATAAAACGCATCGAAAAAAGTAGGATTAGTAGGCACTCAAATTAGTACCGTCTTCTAAATAAATCAATATATTGTCATTCAAGCATGCAAGAGAAGCCATGAACAAACATCAAAAGCCTCTTGTCTTTGATAGCATATATTTGCTTACAAGAAACTGTGAATTTCTCGCACTCTTGTTAGGAAACATTCATGCTGGACTTTCTGTGCCTTCATACAGTGAGCGCTTTGGTTAGAGCTTGTTCTTAACACGCAATTTTCTCCGAAAGGATCCACGCATTTCGTGTCGCATAGATCGATTTCAAATTGGCAGCCGATTTTCTGCCGTTGTTTCTAGTTCTCATGTTTCTTTCTACGACCTGATGGAGGATAAAAAAATCCAGTAACTATCCGTGCGGCAAATTACATATAAACTGAGGCATTATTGCCTAATCCGGACCCTGCAAATGTGTGTTTACAAAATGTTTCTTGTCAAACGTTAAGATGGTCAATTGGATAAAACCTGGTAATTAAACATCCAGATCGAAATAACCAGGGACAGAATAAATAGGTAATTACGTATTTCTAAAGTCAACAATTATATTATGCTGACGCTACAGTGTATATATATATATATATATATATATATATATTATTAAATAAAATAAGAAGCGAAGAAATTAGGAAAAGAGTTGGTATAATATCATGTATTGAACATATTGAGAGACAGCAAGTAAAATGGTTCTGTCACCTTATGAGAATGAAGCCAAATCGAATACCAGTAAGAGCATATAACAAACGAATATCCGGGCGTAAAGCCAAAGGTAGACCAAGAAAACGGTGGATAGAAAACATCAAGATAACTTTGAACAAACATGGACTAAATGCAACCACGGCGACACATCTGGCCCTTGAACGACAGCTTAATCTCCCACCCCTATGATTGACGGCTAGTGTGAACCATCATTCACCTAGGGATAGACAATATATATATATATATATATATATATATATATATACGTACGAATGCGCGCACACACATACACGTACGCACACACATTAACACATATATACACACTGTTGGAAAAAAGAATAGCAGCAAAGATGTAGCAAAGTTTTACTTTACGAATTGAATGCTTCGTCCTTGGTATGAAGTAGCTTGGTGTGAAGTAGCTTGGTGTGAAGTAGCTTGGTGTGAAGTAGCTTGGTGTGAAGTAGCTTTCAGACTAAACTAAAGCAAATCCGTCTCCAGTCATTCCCAATGGTCCATTGGTGATGCTGATTTGCCTAATACATTCGGTTCTGTCGATCTGTCGATGCCGTTCCAATCAAATACATGACCTCTGTAGGATGATCAGGTCCGTGCAGTCGGTTCCTGACCGTTTAATTTGAATTTTACTAAGCTGCTGGCATTGAATGGACGAAAACTCCGCTGGACATACATCGGCCACATACTTAGAATGAAAAAGACAGAAACCCACGACAAGCCTTTATGTGGACACCAGACGGGTAAAGAATACAGGGAAGACCAAAAACAACGCTCAGAAGAACATTTATGCATGAATTAAAATCAACAAACATAACTGCACAAACTAACAATCCTTGGCAACTGACCAACAGGCATGGAGAACTATGACATCTGTCTTATGTGCCAAACTTGGCAAAAGAGGAACTGACTGACTGATTGATTGGACTGTGGGGGCACAGATTAAAATCGACTCCTGAGGTCACGTAGTCGTATGATGCTGTCTTCGGCAGGAGTTGTGACACGTTGCCTTCCATTGCACGCCGGTCTGCCACTAAGTCAGTATGTTGAAATAGCTTCCAAAGGCGACTATGGTGCCTCTAACCACATTAAATTGTATAACCACTGCACTAGGTGATTGTCTAGTCTGTAAGCTTCCATTGATGATGTATTTTCGTTGTTCTGTAGTGAGATGAGCCATACTTACGCATTAATTTCCAACTGAATTTATTGTCAAGTACAATCAACATATTAACATTCAAATACTATTTCTAGAACGTTGTCTTGCGTCGGTCATAATGCGATATACATTTAGTAGTTTCATATGCACATTTTCTTTCCCAATACGTGAAAATATAGCTTCGTGTCTTTCCCTGACATCACCCTCTCTACACAATAAATATATTGTAACTAATTAAGGAGTTTTAAAGAAATATTAATTTCTACTTCCTGATTTTTTTACACTATTTTTTACAGTATTTACACTACTATAGAATTATGTCATATGATTATTTCTCACAATTCTTTTAAGAGCAAAGTTCAATATTTTCTCGTGTCTAGTATTTTTTGCAATAAAAACATCATTTATACGTTCGATTTTCTGTTGTAACACAAATAATGTCTTGATATAATATTTCCAATTTCTATAACTTTTAGAATTACTATTTGATTGCTGCTTTCACGGGTAAGGTGTTATCTATAATTCTGGGTAATAGAATGTATTGTTCAAAAATGTTAATGGTTATAATTATTTTTATTATTAAACTCTTTCAGCAATAACACTGGGTTCTATTTGTTGTACTAAGGTTCTTCAATCGCTTATATCAAACGATGTCTTTTATCGTAACCATATGTTTGTTATTTTATCTACATTTGGTGTAGATTATATTTATATTGATTTGTTCTCTCTTGTTCCGTATTTTTATTCCTTTAGTCCATGGAGCAAACTGCCTATATTTTGTCGACACGGCAGTTTAATTCTGTCGCAACATCTGTTATCGATTAAATCTGCCCAGTAATTCTTACTTTCTCTCTACATGAGGCCTCAAATTTGTTGTGTCTGCACCGATTATGGAATACAACAACCGGCATGCAGTAACCGAAGCTGTACATAATACGTCGACGTTGCAAATGAAAGTATAAATAGATATTTACCAAATTCAGAAGATGTTTAGCTGTACTCACTAATCTATTGCCTTTTAAAAAATCAAAGCTGCTACTCTCGTAACAACTCATGTTACAATCTTCAATAGCAGTTAATAGTTGTGTGCACTTGATCGTAGCCACTAACTGTGTAAATCACATGGCGGAATACAAAAGTGCTGGCCTACTTTTATGAAACATCCAACATGAAAATAAGAGACTAAGATATCAAGTAATTAAGACATTTGTATTCTTCAAACTTCCTTCTCAAACACCTACTAGTCAGCAGAATGTAGTCCGAAGATGAAATTAGTTGTACCATGATTTGTAGCCTAGCTGTGATTCCTGAGCTTTTCAATGCAACACATCCAATTTCAGCATATATTTTAGATACATATCTCTTTGTAGTAGGATAGTACATTTCATCCCCAAACATCTTTAGTCGTCTATTACGATATGAAAGTCATGCTGCAGTGTTGTTATTTTTTGCCACCCACATTGGGCCATGGCATCATACAGATTACTAAGATACACAATATACATTTTAACGTAACGTAACAGAAGAGTATCAGCGGCATTTGCGTTTATTATTATTGTAAATAGGCATTGTTGAATGTTCACGCTAATGTGTACCAACGTGAATGGAACACGATGTAAAGAGAGGAGAAAGATAGACAGAAATTATGTTTTCCTATTTAATTCTCATTAGGTTTTTATGGCCCAATTACCTGAACTGTAACCTCCAATGGTTTTTTTTTCTGTATTCATTTGATCTGACTTAATAATTCAATTCCTTATAGTATAGAGCTGTTGTTGACCAACCAGACTTGCCAATAATTAATCCCTAAGAAGCAGCAGCAGATAAATCAGAGCAACCAGAAATCTACCAACAGAAGACAACTGCTAAATTATGAACAGACTTGATCACATCATTCTACAACTTACACTACTGACTCCGCAGTCATATATATGCAAAATTCGACATTTGCAACATAATTATGCGGACATGCACATCAGACTTCAGATCGTATACATTACGCGCCCAAATAAAAAAATGAATCTCGTACTTCTTGAACAAACATATGTGTTTGCTAATGAGGTATGCCTAGCTACACGTGTTCCTAGTTGTGGAAAGGAAGCAACGTTGTGCAGTCTGTTGTTGTTGGAAATGGTTCTCTTGACGGAGGAAAATATAATCAGCTAATTACTATTTCCGATCATACGGAAATGGTCAAGGTAGGTAAAAGAGGACCACGTTTCAAAAGATGGCAGAACAAATGTAAGACAGAAAACATTTCTTGATGAATCATTTCAGGTGATGTTGGCTTCCTAGACTTGTCCTTTTCCCTAAATCGCACACCACCCCTACATATGGGGGCTGTTACAAGAAGGGGTGTTCAACTATACAGATCCGACAAAATGTGTGACTGAAATAAATCCTTTCGTAAATTGTCTATCTATCTATAGATAAATTCTTAAATTCTGACTGGAGTAAATCGTCTCTTTTTGGCAGAAGTCTGCAGTAACGTTTGCCGGGGAATTTTGGAATTTGCTGTGCTAACGATATGGGCAGTGTATACAGCGTGGTTATGCACGTTTTGATACACATGGTAAGTCCTGGAAAGTTTTCACTATGAATTGATTCTGTCACCTTTTAAAATCTTGATTCCCCCTTCACCACCACTTCAGTATGATCGAAAATAGTAAAAAAAAGGTAAAGTTAACCCATAACATTTAACTGCCGTAAGGGTGTGAGATGTTAGCGATCTCACATTTTACATGAGGGCAGTAGCCATCGCCTCTCCCTCGCAGTCTTTACTTTCCGGACTGATCACGTACCCAATTCAGGTTTGGTCGACCTGGGAGCCGTTGCGGTCTGAAAAGCATTTCTGCAATAACTGGGGAATGAACCGACGATCACTCATTTGCTACGCCAGTGCAATAATAGTGCTAAATTATAAATACTCTTTCTTCAGTCAAAAGAGCGAACTATGATTGCACAACAGCAGTTTCTATTTCACAACTTGGATTACACGGAGGTGGAGTTATACCCCGTTGGCAAATGCACATGTACATTAGAGGTACGCGAGATTTAGTACAATATCGTTTGGTGCATATTGTATTTCAAGAATGTCACAAACATGAAATGCTGAGATGATTAGATATATACTGGCACTAGAGAGAAAACCATTACAAGCAAGACTCCACGGACCTCAGAATGATCTACAAAACACGGTAAAGTTTATATGTGGGAAAAAAGCACTTATAGATACAGTCCATGCGAACTAAAGCATAATTACTATACATAATTAACAATGTTACAATATTAGAAGTTTAAATAATATAGATTCCCTGGACAATAATTGTAGAAAGAATATTCTGTAAATATTTCCACATATCGGAGTTGCTAATCATTCGAATAAAATAAAATTGATCTTCCAATATACACAATTTGCATGTCCTTAGGCAGCATATGTCAGCATCATTAAGCTGTTTGCATGTTATGGACCTGTTCATAGCCGTAAGGAAAACACAATTGATTAGGAACCGTCTGACCCTTATACAATTTCTTGGTTTAAATATTAAATATTGCTGACTTTAAAAACTAAATGTGTACTTTGAGTATGTTTCAGTTCTTCACAAAATATTCAAAATGGCAAGTCGTTTTTTGCAGGATTGACCATACACACAATTTCGTTTGAAAGATGCGTTGTTGGTATGAAAATGAAGTTGATACATTTGTCTGAATCTATGTTTGCCTAGAGACAATTTGAATACTTCAGTTTTCACGTATAATGTTGTTCATGTGGGATGATCCTCCAAGTATTGGTATATTCCTCAAAGATGTGGTATATTTCTTACAGAACTAGTATATTCTTCATGTGACGACAGGAGAAAGGATGAAATATGGATAGAGATTGAGATGAAGATTGGTAATTCCACGTTGGAAACACACATGTTTCTTATACGGAAGAAAATGAGTTTCCTTCTCACTTGTATGCTATTCGCAGTATCTCTTACACTTAGAATCTTAGACGTATTTCGAAGTTTCTAAACTAAACCTCACACTTTAAGATTTTGTTACGATTTCTCGATGTTTCAAATCTAGCTGTTTTACTTTGGTAATTCGGCAGCTGTCCTACACACTGCCGGACCTTTGACCTCCACAGCCGCCAGCCGAATCCCAACATATTCCAAATTCTTAAATGAATATGTTCCCCTTTTTATACTAGTTTCTAATCTAATGCACGTGATCGCATTAAATTCTAGACCTCATACTGTATACAATTTATTTTCATTTCCATACTTTCACACGTCTGATATTCAACGTTTTCCAAATCTAAATAATAACTACAATAAAATAATGACTTCGAAGTAGTCAAACTAAAGGACATGCAATAAAGATGGCATGTGCATTTGTGATAGCGACATAAGAGTAAATGAGCAAATAATAATAAATGTCATTGGTCATTTTTAATCTACCTCAATGGATCGACACCTTGATGTAGCAATCCTTAAGTTGGTAGAGTCCATATTGTAATGTCAACAGAACAGGTCGATCGCGCTTAATGACGATCTAGATAAATATTTACCCCATATGGTTGTCCATGATCACGGACAACAAGGAAATTGTTCCTAGTAGTCTCGACAGGTAATCACCGTGCTATTCGTCTATCATAACATTGACCTCCGTGCAAAACCTACCTGCGCTCTTTCTGTAAGTGCTAAATGCCTGCCAACAACGACCAACAAAATCATAATACCGTATTTGGCAACGATACACATGTGTCGCCATTTCAATAGTGTAATGGCTTTTTGTATCTGTCCTTCTCACGAACTGTGCAGTGATGGTTCTCACTTCGTTCCTAACGTCTTCAACGACCTCTGACGGTTCTCATGTCATTGAGGTACCTTCCCCCATCTCCATGGCATAATCCTTCCATATTCCAATCACAAAACGTTATCCTGTTCTAGATAATAAATGATTTCACTTTTCTAACTGTTCCTTCTAACCTGAACCTGTTGGTACGAAAGTATGTTCGCATGTGCCACTATCTA
Organism: Meghimatium bilineatum; assembly: GCA_034231615.1. Taxonomy (NCBI): domain Eukaryota; kingdom Metazoa; phylum Mollusca; class Gastropoda; order Stylommatophora; family Philomycidae; genus Meghimatium; species Meghimatium bilineatum. The sequence continues at coordinate 101,489,393 of CM067298.1, forward strand.
CTGCCCTTGACTTGATCTGCGGACTAACGTCAGGACTATGATTCTGCACCACTAGCTCTGACTCTTCATTTATTTTACATTCATACTGAGTATCGGCGATGGACTCGTGGCCTCGCCGATCAAGAGAAACAATAGCGATGGGTTCTATCATTCGTCCGACTCATACGGACATCTTTTAACAACCCCACCTCGCACCAAGAATGATACTGCATCTATCAGTTACATGACACTTGCCGGGAAACAACTGCATCGTGCGGTTCTATACTCCAAGCATGTCTACTCCACTATATCGTCGTCGCCCGGTACCCTAACAGGGCTTCGGCGCGCAACTCCCTCTCTTGCTATAATATCTGCAGTGTCTCTTTTATGTGGCGTTGGTTATGATACGAAAGCTGCGTTGCAGCTGTATCCTTTGTCCATCTTTTGTTATATCACATCGGGACTTCTGCTACACCGACCTCTACTGACCACGACATGTAGGTCCCATGACACTGACTAGCCACCTACGTTGACCTGATACTCACTCTTGCGCCAAACAATACATTTCACTTGCCTTGGTTGTATTTCCGGGTCTGCCTCCTTCCGCCATGACATTAGTTTTCTGTAACTTGATTCTGCATCTGGACTGGTGTTCCTTTCTTCGGCACCATCTTCCAACGCTTCCTAGTCCATCCTTTGTCTTTCTATATTAGCCTATCTGCCATTCACACTGTGATACCTTCCTACAACGCTCTTTTCCGTGATGGGTCCCTCCGCTTAAGCTGTGCCCTCCATGCGCCCCCCTGGCCCCTCCCATATCCGTATATCTTTCTTTTGTGACGCATCTCTGTTATAGTTTTGGACCCAAACCGATTTGCCACATTGGATCCTGACTTCACCTCTCTTCTTCTTTCTCTCCTCATTCTTTCCTCTCTTTGTCTCCTTCCTTCTCTCAGCCCCCTTTTCTCTCTTATATCTGTTATTATAGGCCACTTTGTTCGAGTCATCTTTGCTGCCATGTTATCACAATACCTACCCTTTACGGTTCTATCCATTTTTAGATATAAATTTCGGTGTCCTGTAACAACACAAGATTGGAAATGGTATTTTCCACTTAGGTCTCTCTTTTTTCAGTACAATACCCCCCTCTGTTATCATATACATGGCCGTGCTTTGCCCACGCTCTTATCCATTTCACAATTCTTTCTTTACCGCCTGGCCCGCTTGATACTTAGGCTATGTCCATAAATGGGCTATTATTATCTACTTTGGACTGCGTGTTTTGGCGCATTGGCTTTAAGTATCTCATTTGAACAAGACATTCAGTTAATTTACCTTTTCATTACTAATATAGCTCATTTAACCTGCCTGTATCGTCACTGTATTTTCTTCTTCTTATTTGCTCCCATGATACACCTCTCTCCACTATCCTATTGTTTGATTATATGTGCTCTGTGGATTTTCCTTTTTCTCTTCTGTTTTTGACGTATTTTTCACATTCTCTCTCTCTCTCTTTCTCATCTGATCTTTCGTACCATCTTCATTTGCTCTTCTCTTACATTATGATTTTTATGTTTGCAATATTAATTGTATGGTTCCTGTTTGTGTTCTGATGATGACTTCATAGTCGAAACATCATCCGTCACCGTGTCTCGTTGTTAGTTTGCTTTATCGACTTATTTTGGTAACACGAATACATATATCTGTTAATTTATTTATATTTACTCTGTGTTACACCATTTCCAGTTTCGGGTTGTTACGCGACACTGAAACATTTATGTCTGTGAGTAGCGTGACTAAAGGTGTCTCACTTGGTAACAGACTGCATTGCAATTGAGAAAACCCATAGCTACTTAGTGTGCCAAGAAAATGCCATATGATATTTGCTCTTGCGGTCCGCTGGTTGCTCCTCATTCTACACTGAAGGCGTCCAGTTGTACTAGTTTCACATTCTCCTATTCTCAGTCTTGATGTCTCATCAATTCCTGTATCCGTATCCAGTAGGGGCTCGTGAAGCAGTTTCAGTATATCCCCCATTGTCCATTATCGAATCCCCATATATTGATGCATTGAATGCAAGTATGTCTGCTCTCTCATTACCACGAACAGCTGCATGCCCATGGCTGTAAATTCATGTGTTGCCACGGACATTAGAAGTAGCTATAGATGCCAGCTATTGATATCGACAGCAGCCATTTCGTATATTTCGCAGCACGGTTTGAGAGTATGACATAGTAACTGAATTAGTTAATAAAAGTCCAGAGAGTTATTTGGGGTGCCGGTAACTGATGCAGTTACCGGCGCCCCAAATAACTCTCTGGACTTTTATTAACTAATTCAGTTAATTGCATCTACTCCCAACTTGGTCCTGTATGTACAACTGTGTTCAACAATGAATCTCCCACTCACAGTGGCAATAAAACGCCAATCAGTGTTCTCTGTTCGACGAACGGACCGGACTAAAGTTCACAGTCTCATGGTGACAGTCTCTGTTTAAGCCTCACTCTCTCAATAGAACATTGCTGACCATATATTTTACTACCTATGTACAATACCACCAATAACCAATTGTTCATGAAACCCAGGATGGCGGTTACAATATGTATTGTTTTCTAGGACTTTCTTTGCAAATAGCTGATTTGGTAACATATCTGCGCGCAGTGTTTTAATTTGGCACGATTTCATCAGATTTCTTTCTGATAATATAATGTCGGCACATTTTGAGCAAACCATTGTTCTACTTACAGATGTTGAAAGAAATCTAAACTATCTAACCATTGCCACGATTCCATTATCAGCATAGTAAATAGATTTGTTTCAAAACTATTCACCAATTCAAGATATTATTGTTAATTTTGTCCTACTATTCATTTATCATAAAAATTGTCAAGATAACTGACAGATAATAATTTTAAGAATGTCTAGGCAAGTTAAATTAAAGTATTAAAAGATTCAAAGTAGTAAAGAATCAACTTCACTGTTTTCGGGTTTCCCCCATATGCACCATGTCTCTGTCTTCCGAGGATACCCCACACAGCACGTAACTCCGTAACTTCAAGCTATAAACTCACATAGATTTCAGAAAAATTGCACTTAACGTTTTAGCAATTAGACCAAGAGTATCCCCAAACATATTTGCAGACTTATAGGAGAATGCTATGTAGTAAGGATCACTAAACACTAAGAAGCAATTTGTCAGCCCAAACATTATAATGTGTTAGCGTTTTCACATACAATCACGTGTTAGTGTTTTCCTCTAACTGAAAGTATATTTATTTTTAAAAAATGTGGAAATTGGCTCCCCTTATCTTTTAAATATTGTAATATTATCATACTTTCATATATAATACTAACATAATTTCTACCAGTATTTTAAAGTAGTTGAACGTTTGTGCAGCTCTGTACAGCGAACGTCTGTGCAGCTCTGTACAGCGAACGTCTGTGCAGCTCTGTACAGCGAACGTCTGTGCAGCTCTGTACAGCGAACGTTTGTGCAGCTCTGTACAGCGAACGTTTGTGCAGCTCTGTACAGCGAACGTTTGTGAAGGTCAATGTACCAGGTTCAAATCCCGTCGCAGGTATTTGTGCATCCGAGTAGATCAGAAGGCAATGAAAACTACTGAATGTAAATATTTTCCAGAATATTACAACAGCTTTAAAATGTTTGGTTTATGGCCACATCCTGAATAAACTTATGCTACCAATATTTTTTGTCACTTTTGATGATTTTTATCTATGACAGATGACAACGCTGCATATAGTCCTAAAATCGATTTTCTCATTTTATAAACAAGACAAAATATACACACAAAAAGTGAAAAATGTTGGTAAAATAACTATATCTCAAATTCGATTGAAAAGGGAAACATTTTAACGGAAAAAGCCAGAAGGGTAATTAGTGATCTTGTAGTTCTCCGCTTTTTTTATCACTGAGGTAAAAGGTTTACTTTCATGTTTATCTGAGCTAAAAGTATTTACAGATAATGTCCAGCATCCATATACGCATATGTATATGTCTGTGAGTGAGTGTGTATGTTAGTTGTCGTATCTCACCATCTCGTTCATGTATCGTACAACATACAAAATGTGATGCTAGATGTATGTTATTTGGTACTTATCGTTAAGAAGATCTCATTGTCGGCCTTAAATCTCATTGTTGGCTTGAAATTTCCTGTATTTCGAGAAAGCTCATGGCATCCTATTTGTTTCTTGTTATATTGTCATGTTAGCAGCAACAATTTTCCAACATTGTTTGTCTGTTGTGGTTTTTTTAATTTTTATATTTTCTACATCGTGATATAAAATGCGATGCATTTATCTATTTTTGTGAGAGAAAGGAAGTGGGTAGTAATGTAATAAGCACAGATTGCAGGCTAAACTCATATATTTACAGAACGTAATAGAGTTCCATTATATAGTTATATCAAATCACGACAAAAAATAGCCCAAGTTAAAGAATACTTCAAGGTCGCCAATAATGATCATCACGTCTTACACCAATCTCTAGACAACACAAAAGGAAGGCATATCAAGAGAGGAAGGTCCTGGATGGCAGAAGCAGAAGATACCCTACTCAGAGTATGTGAGCTGGAGAAAACTGGAAGACGCTGTGAATGGGTGACATTTGGCAAAGAGAGAAAATTATTGACAACAGTGGTGATACAGATGGGAAGAGAGTGCCGCGACTGGGCTGCCACCAGAACAGAGAAAATAACCCTAACCCAAGAACTCATACTGCAACACTCGAAGCCACACGATACAATAATTTACACAGACGGCTCAGTAACAAAAGAAACAAACAGATGTGGTTGGGTTTTCGTGACCTACCAAAATGGCAAGAAGTTAGCTGAGAAGTCAGCTGCGTATGCCACTACAATATCTAGTATGAGAATGGAAATAGAAGCGGTGACAGCAGCTCTCACTTGGTAGGCGACGCAACCACCAACAAACTCAGTGATTCTATCGGACTCTTAAGGTATGCTGCGCAAGATAGAAAAGTATATAATCAGAACTGAATGGGTTACTCTTCTCGACAATGCGCAGAGAATTACATGGATTTTCTGTCCTGGTCATGCTGAGGTCAGGGGAAACGAAAGAGCCGATGTGTTGGCTGGTAAAGCTTTGGTGAACACCGAGATAAGAAGAGACATGATTGAACTGATTAGAACGGTCATAGATACCCTACAAGAAGGCGAGGAGGAAGTCGAATGTGACAATGTACATATTCAGAGAATGGTAGAAATGGAGGGACTAGTGGTGATGGGAGAAAGTGTTCCCTCTCCTGAAAGATCAGAAGAGCGCGTAATCAGCAACTGACGGGGACAATGAGCTTATTCACTTTTAGATGGCTGACGGAACGGCAAGCAGTGCATATATGGGAATGCCCCCAGTGCTGTGACGCTTGTTCCTAATCAAAAATCAAGAAAAAAACGTATATCCACGTTAAGATCAACTCTCTTATACTACTTATCTTCTGAAAAGTTATAGTTTGTCTTGACTCTGAGATTGATCTTAACTCTTATCATAAATTGAATGAGTTTAACTATTTTTATACTATTATTCCACTGCACATTGTCAGTGTTATATTAGTGCAGTTTGACATGTCGACCCAACCTTAATTGGGTACCGTAACACATCGGGAAGTAAAGATGACGCGAGAGAGAGAGGAGATCGCTACCGCCCTCATATAGCAGAGCTACTGAAATGTGAAATAGCTAACATCTGAAACCACTACAGCGTTAATAAGTGATATGGGTTAACATTACTTTACTTATTACGTCTCGTATGATCATGTTATCTGACTTTCTTCCACGAGTGATTTATTTCTATTATAAATTTGTCAATATATTGATAAAGGTATTTTGGTCGAAATGTCACTCGCATTTTCTTCTCCTTCTTTCGTTCACTTGAAACATGTCTATATCTGCAATTCTATCTCCTTATTAAACTCACTGTCTTTTGTAGTTCATACAGTGTCCCATAGAGCTTTGAAACCAGTGTTATTTCCTCTGGCCAATATGTCTGCCTCAGCATTTCATGCTCAGAACACTCTTGAAGTATATGTTTGGCACTCTGTACTGCCTGTCCACATGTACACATGGCCGTGTTGCCAATATTGAACTTTGTATACATGTGCCTGCGGAGTCGGATGTGTCCTGTTCGGAGACGTAGAATTATAACTTGTTCTGATCTGTTCATACGAGTTGTGGCTTTCTTATTGACTTGATCATCTGTTTTTTCTGATGGTAGGTGATTGGTATATCTGGTTGGTCTTCGGCAGCACCTTCCTTAGCCAGTTGGTCTGCTTTTTCATTTCCTGGTATTCCACTGTGAGAGGGTATCCACTGCATGGTTACCCTATACTGGTACGACAATTCGCTAAGTAGTTGTTTCAAGTCTGTTAGTTTTCCAGACTGGAGAGCTTGAAGCACTGAACTTGCATCTGTCAGGAATACCACAGGCTGTAGGTCAGAGTTGGAGTTCAGCAGTTTTTTAGCTGCCACACTAATTGCCTGGATTTCTGTATCATAATTATTGCAGAATTTTCCTGTCGGTGTTCTGATTGTATCTCTAGGCTTGTGTGGATATTCTATATATACACCAGCACCTCCATTCCTCACAGCATTCTGTGCTGACCCATCTGTGTATACTCTGACCCATATATCTTGTGGATATTCCTCATCCAGGAAACTGAGGGTGACTGTCCTTCGCTGCACACTGTTCTGTTCGTCCTTGCTTAGTATTCCTTTCACATGGGTCTGAATGTATATTGGCACTCCATGCCTTTCACTCCATGGGGTTTGTTCTGGTACAGGCCTTAAGGGGCTGTCAACTTCAGGTAGGTCTGTAAGTAGTCTACGGAGTCGTTTAGCTTGATGGATAAAGCTGCTTCTTTTCAGGCGCCCCATTGCTAGATTTTGGAATCTTTCCTTCATTGGATGACTTGGCATACACTGAAACTTTTCTGCTTGAATTAGTACTTTTGTGTCTCTGCGTTCGCCAAGTGTTTGCATTCTTCCCATTTTCTGCATCTCTGCTATGGGTGTTGTTTTCATTGCTCCCAACATTATTCTAAGTGCCTGGTTTTGCACTTTATCTAGATCTTGTAATGTGGTGTTTGATGCAGGACACCACGCAGCTGAACCATATTCCAGGTGTGGTCGTATGCCTTGCTGGTAAACTTTACTGAGTATATTCCCACTGGCTCCCCATGTGGTTCCATTTAGTTTTCTCAGGATAGCTAACTTCCTCCTGGCTTTTGTTGTTGCTTTGTTTATGTGCTGCTTCCATGTCAGCTTATCATCAAAAGTAACTCCGAGGTATGTTGGTTGTTTGTCTTCTTTCAAGATATGTTTGTCTTCTATCTTGATATGACCGGCTTTTTGTTTTGGTGAGAGGGTAAAGAGTATAGTGCTGCACTTATCTGTGTTAATGCTGACGCACCATCTATTTGCCCATAAGGTTAGGGCATCGATAGCTCTTTGTATTTGTTTAGTGTTTGTCGCATGTTCTTCCGTGCACCAGATCACCAGGTCGTCAGAATACATTGCCACTGTGATCCCGTGTGGTAGTTCTGCAACTAGGTCAGTGATATAAACCAAGAAACGTGTGGGTGACAGGACTCCTCCCTGGGGGACTCCATGACGCAGTAGAACTTTCTTGCTTTTGCGACCATCTAATTGTACTCTGGCTCTTCTATTATGCAGGTATGCTTTTATCCATGTGTACATTCTTGAGCTAACCCTGCAATTTCGCAATTTCTTTAGGAGCCCTTCTTTCCAGACCGTATAAAATGCTTTCCTGAGGTCTATCCATGCTGCTAGTACCAGTTTCTTATCTTGGAAGGCATCCTCAGTCTCTTGGGAGAGGTAGGTTGCCTGATCTTCAGTAGAGTAGCACTGTCTGAAACCTGCTTGCTGTGATACCAGAAGGTTTTCACTTTCAAGGTACCACTGCATCCTAAGATTGATAATGCGTTCCATTGTTTTGCATAGACAGCTTGTGAGGCTGATGGGCCTGTAGTTAGAGACTGTGTTACCATCTTTTCCTGATTTGAGGAGAGGTATCATTAGTGCTTCTCTCCACGCCTGTGGTACATTACCTGTGGACCAGCTTGTGTTAAAGATCTGCAGCAGCTTTGCTCTTGCTGCAATTCCCAGGTTTCTAAACATTTCATTGGACACTACGTCAGCTCCAGGGGTATTTTTCATTTTCAATTTGGATATTGCATGCTCCAGTTCTCTCATTGTGATTGGTGCCTCCATGACTTCAGGTATAGGTTCGTCTTGTACAATGTTTTGCTGGTTCGCTCGAAGCTCCTGTTGTTTGTCTGGGCTGACGTTGACGTTATTGACTTCTGCAAAGAAATCTGTAAAGTCATCAGCTGCATGTTTACCTGTTAAAATGTTTTTATCTTTATAAAGTGTGATCCTGGTATTTCTCCCTGTACCTTCATCATTTAGTTGTTTTACAAGTTTCCATAATTTCCTAGTATCTCTTTCTAGGTTCAGCGACTCTGTTTTTTTCTTTCCAGCTGCTCCGTCTGGCTTGTAACTTGGCTCTTTGAAATTTAGCCTTTGTTTGCTGATATGTGTTGTGATGTTCTTGGATAGGTCTGTTCTCAGCGTGCTGTCTAGGTGTTTCCATCTCATTTTGCAGCTTTTCCAGTTCATCATTCCAGTAGGGTTTGTAGTTTTTGCATGCCCCCCTGGGTATGGTTTTACTAGCAGCATGTAGTATACATCTATTAAATTCACTCACTGCTCTATTGATGTCTTTGTCCAAGTTCATGTCCTTAGCTAGAACACTGGTTAAATGCTGGTACATTTTCCAGTCTGCCCTCTTATAGTTCCACCTAGTGAGCGTGCTGCTGTCCTTGGTATATTCATTGTGAATTTCCAGAAATACTGGTCTGTGGTCACTACCCCCAAGCTGCTTTCCAACGACACGTGTGATGTTCCATTCCATGCCTGGTGAGTGGAATGCCAGGTCTGGTGTAGAGGTGGTGTACCATGCTTTCGAGTAGAAGGTTGGTGAGTCTGCTGGCTGGTATATAAGGATGAGATTATTTTCATCCTGCCAGCTCTCAAGTTCCTCACCTCTCTTGTCGATATGATCGTAGCCCTAGCTCTGAGAGTGGCTGTTGAAGTCACCACACACCATAAGCCTTTCTTTGTCTGGAATTGTGTCTAGTGCCAATGGTTTATCATTTGAGCAGTAGTAGTTCAGGAGATGGAATTCTGCCCTGTCTGTTTTTAGGTGGAGCATCTGGTATTCTGCCCCGTCGATGTATACTTCCAGCTGACATGCGCTGATATTGTTTTTAACTAGTGTCAGAATTCTACCCTTTCGCCTGGTCACTCGCATGTATTTGTTCACCGTAAAATTGTTATTTCCCCATTTTCATATTTAAAAAAATATTTACTTAACAATTTTCATAAACTGCAACATAGTAACAGCTTTTATAAGTAATTGTATTTTCATTTATCTGACATTTTGTCACTCTCTTTATTAGAAACCAGCAAAATGGTACACGAGGCATTCCCATAAGTAATCCTCTCTTCGTTCTCGCAGCAATCCAAGAGTATGGATGATAGCTAATAACTGCAGCAAAACTGAAATCCAACAGGCGAAACATGGAACAGGGTAATGAAGATGTGTTAATCACTGGTAACAGACATGAATAAACATACGTGGATGTTTCGACTAAAAATCTTTATCAAGAATCACACCATACATTCACCAGTAGGAAAGTGTACGTTCACAATCTAATATGCAGATTTTATATGTCACCTGTATTATTTGCACCTATAGCCTGACACATTCGACATCGGTGTTTTAGAAATCGAATGCTGAAGTCTTTTTATTACTTCTACTGAACAGTGGACCATATCGCTAGTATAATAGGCCAACCATACGAGAGAACTGGTTCTTTTACTTTCACACTGACCACAAAACTCAAAGCTAACTACAATCGCTCACGCTTAAAACATATTTACCGTTGACTTGCATCTCTATCGACTAGCTACACACGCCCACATTTCGGCCTATAATGTAATTTATATTCTTATTTGATTAAGTACTTTTATTCTAAACATTCATTTTTTCATATTTGTGCTTCGTTTTTAGTTTACTAGGTGTTTTTTATAATATGCGTAGGCAAATATATTTATGAAATATTACTTAAATGTATGTAATTCATCTATTTAGTTTACACTTTTCTTTAACAAAATCATCTGATTTTTATTATTTATATTGTGTTTGTAAAGTTATTAAACTATGTTGAGTAAGAGTGTTCTCTGGTGTGGCTATCACGAAGTAGAAATTCAAACATGCAGCTGCTGGTTTGTATACAAATATTTAATGTATAGTCTTTGATCTAGCTACTTTATGCGACAAACAACTTAAAATGTGTCTAAATGCAAGATAGCCTGTGGAAATCGGTGGCACTAATATATAAGAGATTGTGTGCCATTCATGGGGATCTAAGATGTATCTGCACATGGTGTATCAAACTAGTTGATGTCGTCCTCAGCGAGATGCAAGATTCTAATATAGACCACTAAAGAGTCACAGACTGATAATATTAAAGGGTGCAATAAAGAGAGAATATCGGAAAGGATGATGACACTTTATCATCATCATTAAACCCTTAACTTTTTAGTGTCGCAGGAGTGTCACTTTCAAATCAATCAATCAAGTGCCATGCCGAATGGCGTAGGCGATCATGTTTCTCCACGACTCTCTGTCTCTTGTGTTGTGAATAAGCTCAGTTGGTGAACTTCTACCGTGCACAATACAAGTCCATCTAGTAACTTTTCTCTTTGTCGTCTCCTATCTCTTCTTCGTTTGATCTTTCCAGTGTTTATTAAGTGTTCATGCTGTGTTCTTCTCAGCACATGCCCTAGAAACCTTGATTGTCTGCCCCTGAATGTTTGATATGATTGATATTTTTACGTCATCATCAATGAGAACCTCTACATTCGTTTTCTTTTGTGACTGTCCATGGTATTTTCATCATTCTCAGAAACCACATTTCTGTAGCCTCTAATTCACTTTGAATTTTCTTGTTTATAGTCTATGCTTCACATCCATAAAAAAAATCGGTTCGATATAACATCTCAGCACTCGAATTCGGATCTGCTTTGATAGGCTTCCATTGCAAAAAATGTTTCTCATTTTTTGGAATGCTGATTTGGCTTGTGCTGTTCGGCTCTTTATCTCACTTGAGCATCTACTTTCTGATGTTAACAGGGTGCCAGGATATTTAAATTTTTCAACGTGTGCTAATATTATGTCATTAATTATTATGTTGCATCTTGGTGGTGTATGTCTTTGGAAACAGAAAAAGGTAAAAAAAATTATACCTATCTGTGATCCTATCTGTGATAATTTTTCTTAGTCATGTGTATGAGTGAATAATTTAGAATCATAATCCTGACCGATCATTATCATTCCATACTTTCTTTTTGTACTCCTCTTTTTCACCAACCCAGGTCAAATGTATCTGGCAGGATATTCTTAGAAAGTAAATAACGTTTCATTCTACGTGTCCAAACCACATACTTTGCGCTGTTTCATCACTTACGGCAGTTGCCCTTTGTGCAACACTGATCTGGAATATGTGTTCTCAATACTATGTTGTGTTATATTTATATTGTGTTCTCAATATTCTGCAATATTATTATCTCCATGTTGGCTGAAGTGGCCAACTCTCACATACATACGCCAGAATTTGTTATGTAGACGATTTACGTTGACTATTCTTCATTGGGTACTTGTCCATTTATTGATCAATCCGGACATTGCAACTGAGAAAATTTCCAGTCCAGTCTTGATTTCTTTGTTTGTGTCCCCATCGTGGTTCATATAAATATAACAAGCATTTCAATTGCAGGTATGTCAGATAGAAAACAAGTTGTGAAATGTGAGCACATTTAAGAAACAGACATTGGTTCAAGTGCTACGGATGAACTGAAGCAAGCAACGAAATAGATAAAGATGAAGTATCGCGTGGTTAAATAAATGAAATGCTTATAGTGTTAACTATGGTGAATCCTACTATAGACATATACTACTTTAGTGGTGGGAATAATACGACTCTTGGATGAAACACAGTTCTCCAAGACATTTCTGGCCCGTTGGTTAGATATAAAGCATGTATGCTCTAAGCACAGAACTCAGAAATAGTACTTGGAGCTCCAAAGAGCATAGAAAAAGGTTAATGTTCCCACACCATACGAGTATAGCTAAATATAGCAAGCCGATTGAAAAAAAGGTTGCCTACCTCTGGAACAAATGCATATGTGAAAATTATATAAAGATCTAGTGGACCTATTATTTTATTCAATTTATTTATTAACTAACGATAAGCAAGAAACTGATGTTGAGTATAAAGAATATTATAAACATATCGCAAGTGATGACTACAACGGTGGGTGGTGGAAACACAGTCTCCCACTTCGAAACATTCATATTGTGAATAGAATATCCAGGGGATATAAACATAATTTAAACTCTGGTTTGACATAAATATTTAAATAAGATTTCATGATAGGATTTGAGATATTTATAAAGAGATTTAACGAAAGGATTACACAGATTAATAAATAATATATTAATAACAGAAATAGCCATAGATATATAGAAAAGAAAATGAGATGCATCCAGCAGAGAATTGACACAACAACAAATTGGGTTTAGATATTGCAGATTTAAGCTTGAGGGAATTATTACATGGTTCTAAACATTAATACGATTGGACGATTGACCTTTCATATGGAAGAGGTTTAGAGTAAGACCATTTGGGTCAACAAAGCTGATACTGCAACATTATTGTAAAGATTTCAATGTAATACGAAAGCATTATTAACGTAAATAGGATGAAACAAGTGAGCATTTTACATATTGAAAGTTTGGACGCAAAATGTCTGCCCGCGTTTTGGCACAACTATGAATTATTGGAACATTCATTACCAAAAAAGAACGTTTGTTAAAGATCGCGATTAAGTTTCCAGTTGAAGTTTGTTTGTTTGAGAACCCCAGGAATTACCAGCGATCGACTTTAACTTTCTATGTGCAATGGAGGGATGTTTCTGAGCTTTATTTCATACACAGGAGACTTTACTTTCGGCATGGCACAATGCGGATTTGAGGAGCCTTCTACTCAGGGTGGAAGGTGTAGGGGGGAGTACGTAGTATATTGAATATTATTTATGACAAAATATTATCTAGGCAGGGGTGACGCATGCGCACGTATCACATGACGCATGCACAAATAGTGACGCATTGCATAATTTTAAATGACGCATTGCACATCAGTGCTAATAATAAAATACATATCTAACCATATTCAATATATTTGGTAATAATTCATTTTTAATAAATCCAGATAATATTAATTTGTTCAAAGAAGTATCAGTTCTATCCTATCCTTCACATAAACTATTGCGATAATTATTGTTTCAATTTCATAATATGTTCTCTAGATATCAAAGAACTAAGAGAATCACGGGGCATCCAACATTTCATTAGGATTAAATTTATGCTCACTCCTTTGTGCTGCAAATACAAATGTGCAGTGTTACCATTTCTGTATTTGAGTCCATGGTGGGGAGTCCATGGTTGAGATCAGCTCACTTCCCGCAAACTCCAAAAGTAAAGTGTATTGGAACTTTTATAAGTCGCTTTACAATGAACACTGGCATGATATAACTAATACATTCTCCATCATGGACAGAGAAGACAACAAACACAAATGTTCTAAAAAACACTTCGTATTCAGAAAGAACTATTAAAGGAAATAGAGATCAAGCAAATAAAATATTGTGTACATATAAAAAAAAACATTACTTCTTGTTGAAGACTTTACTTTAGGGTAAAGTCGAGGAGATCAGAGTAATAAGTAGGTAGAGATACTAGTGGGGGAGTGACATCACGAGATGGATAGGTTACTTTCTAGCAAAACACCATCAAGACAAGAGACAGGGGATGATGGAGGTCTGTTGCAGCCAACCTTCGTTGCGGAGACGGCACTTAATATTGATGATTATGATGATATAACTGTTGCTATTGACAATTTGTGGACATAATGTGCACTTTTCGAGACACTGGATTTATATTTACAATGTCAGTTATGTATTACAGTGGGAAAATATACACAAAAACGTAGTGTGATAGTAGTCATCAATTGGAAGAACATTGGACAAATGAGTTCCTATGTTCCTATTTAGTGTGGATCTTTCAGGAAAATCATTATGTTATTGTCTGTAAAAACTCATAGAATAGAATACATGATAGACATTATAAAAATCGCGAGACTGAAATAGAACAACTCAAATTAATACTAGAAATGAATTACAAAAAAAGAGTATGTGATTTTATAAGGGATTAAAAAAATACAACTTAGTATATTTGTTATGAGAGTTATAGAATGATGAAAATGTTCTATACGATCAATTACGTTTAAAAAAGCTTAACCTATTTCTGATGTAGAAGAAATTGTTAAACATTGTCGTGAAATATTTGTAGGATTTCTTGGTGATAAAAATATTGACAGGAAAAAGTCGGAAGCGCCCTGTCCAAACCTTCTGTATGTTTTCCTGTGAAGGAGTGCCGTGATGCTTTCTATGGGCTGTGGACTAAAGATCTCTTTGCCATAGCAGACACCTCCAAATCTACAGGAATGATTTTGATTGTAACTCCGAAAGAAAAATCCTGTCCCAACCGAGGATAGAACCCGGAAAAACAAGGGTCTGAGAACGGCGTGTTAGCCACGCTGCCATAAACGAACAGTTGAAATACGCACAGAAGAATTTGTCTGAGAGATTTTTGAACAATTGAAAGATCATGCCCATTCTTGTAATTACTTTTCTTTAGCTGTGATACATGTGTTGACAAAGGTGCTGTTGCTCAATGCAGCATTTTACAAGAGAAATTGATGGATGTTTAACATCCTTGAAGAAATTATCGATCTTGTGTCACTTTATGAAAAAATAAAAGGGTCCGGCATATTCTAAAATGAGGAAAGTCATGACTAAAAAATATGAATCTAAATACTAGTAAAATCTGCAAGTTTTCTTTACTAACGGAACATACCATCAACGATAGGCAAAGCATCTGGCAAGTGTGCTTATAAACTACTTAGGTAGCTCTTTTATAAATTGTCAATACATAATACACAGTCTGTATATCTGTCTATCTGTTGTCTTTACTCTGCTTATGCTGCAAGGAGTCGCGGGTTTGGATGACGATCGGTTTCCGTGCTATTGCACGTGTGATGCTTATTGCACTATTGTCGTTTGATAGACAGTAATAGTGTTCCGTGTCAGAATGTTGGTAACTCCTTCTATCCACCTTCGTCTTGGTCTTCCTCTGTATCTTGCTGCTTCCATTTTCATGTTGTAAACTCTTGCCGCTGGATAATAATGGATCATTCTCATTAGGTGGCCGAATCATTTCAATCTCTGTTTATCAATATATTTGACCACAAATTTTGTTCCAACAGTTCTTGTAATCTGCACATTTTCCACATTATCTCTTCTTATTCTGTTTGCTGCACTTCTTAGACATCTCATTTCACACGTAGTAAGCTTTCTCTCTTGTTCATTAATTAGTGTCACTGTCTGATATTAAAAACACAATGTTAGGATTCATATTAAATTTATGATGTGATGTTTGGTTTCCATCGGGATAGATATGTGTTTCAAATTTGGTGCACGTTCATAATTGACGTAGTTTTAGAAATTTTTGAATTCTTATCTGGAGTTTTCTGTCCATTCTTCCATTGGCTGTAAAATTCTATCTAGATATTAAATCCCTGCACTTGTTTCAGTAGCTACAAACAGTCACAGTGTAAAAAACTATTAAATATACAGTAAGCTATGTTAGCAGTTTGTGAAGTGCGTGGATACAAATAGAGCAAGGTGATTCAACAAATACGAATTTCGAGAATATTATGAATTGTTAGATTTGGAATATTATGATCACATATACTGAATATTTAGAGGACATGATCGCAGTAGCTTTTTAGAAACTGAAAATAGTGTTGATAATTTTTTATAAGGGAAAAACGAGTAATCAGAAAAAAACTCTTTTATGTGGTAACAAGTGGCTTATTCATTTAGCATGTTTAGTTAATGTCACCAAACAACTTAATTATCTGAATTTAAAATTTCAGTTCAAGAAAACACCGTTTTCTAAATTATTACGTTATATTATTCAGATAAAGTTACAACTGTTTAGGTCTCAGTTTCAGAACACCAAGAGTTTCAGCTAGTTTTCATATGTCTGAGAAAAGATTGAAATTGTATACAATTTGCTTGAAATCCGATTAGTGCAAAAATATTCGAAACTCGTTTTTAATTTTACAAAAGAGCATTCATTATTCCCATTGTACATCGATGTTCATTTAGTGATAAAACATAATGAAGGCGACTAGTAATATATAATTATAACTTATTGATTTCAACATAAATTTATTATTGCAATTTAAATGTCATGATCTTAATTCAGTTCCACATATTTTTGACATATTTTTTGGCGATCATTACTCCGGGAACAATTTTCAGAACACGAATAAATGTTCAGAGTTATATCTGTTATTGTGGAACAACGTACAAATGAGATCTATTTAAATACATCTATTTTAATCCACGAAATAGATTAAAAATAAAATGAGTGGCATCTAACTGATTCAAATTTTTAAAAATCTCGGCTGGTTTCAGTATCAAATTTAACTCAAAATATTACACGTTTCACAAAGTCAAAGAATAGTCAAATATATCTTGAAAGTAAATAATTTGTATATTTTCTTGACATCAATAAATCAATTATGTTATTGCTGCATCATCAAACGCATGACCACTCAGCGTCGTAGGTGAACCACTCTAGAAATATTAACATCAAACACCTGAACACTAATGGTGGTATATATGCCACACTAGAAACTACACTATCAAAAACATGACTACTGAGAGTGCTAGCGGTACCACTCTAGCAACATCAACGTCAAACACACCAACACTCAGAGAGGTAGTGTGCCACTATAAAACATCAACATAACACATATGAATACTCATATTGGTAGGGGCGCCACTCTAGAAACATCAACACGAACACATGAAAGCTCATAGATTTAGGAGTGTCATTCTAGAAACATCAACACAATAATCGAGCGTTGCCTCTCTGTTCTGCCTCGTTGCCCCTTGTTTAAGCATGGATAATTTTAATAATGTCCAGTTGTTAATATTATAAATCTGTACCTTACTTTGTTTTCCTCTACTTCTTCATCCCTCAAATGTTCCTTGCAGGATAGCTTTGAAAAAGGATTTATACCTTATTACATGACCAAACCATACCAGTTTGCAACGTTTCCCCCACTGCCATGAGGTATTATTATTGACATGCAAAATCATTTATTATGTGTTTCACATATATGTTGGCTTTCTGCTCTTTATAATAAATGTACATTATTACGATGTAACGAATTTGTTTTCAAAAGCATGTATTCTGGTCGCATTTTCATTGCAATTGTTTATTTCTGTACAAAAGAATTGGCATTATTAGAGATTTATGTAGGTTGATCTTCACTTTCCGAAAAGTAGTCTTTTATATGATGTGTTTATCGTCTTTGTGGTCTACCTCTTTTTCATCATCTCCATATTGTTTTTCTTCGGTATTTTCTAGGTTGTCATATCGTTTAATATGGCAAAAATATTACAATTTTCTCGCGAAAACCTTGTTCCTTAAACAGTTTTCTTTTAAATACAGTTCTCTTAGGATGTCTTTATTGGTAATGTTTTTTTATTCTTGATACTCTAAGAATTCTTCTGTAACATTTTATGTCAACTGGTGCAATCTTTGTTTCTCATTTTATTGGTGATTATAGGAGATTCTCATTCGCATAATCGTCATTGGGAATATGGAGACTCTACATAAAATTACATTTTTTGCAGTCAAGCCATATGTTTTTCCAAGTATATCAGTTGCATTACTCAGCCCCTGTCTGATTATTCATAGCATTTATTGTTGCTGCTTTTAAGGAACCAAGGTATTTGAAACTGGTAACTCGCTCTAGTTCTCCGATATTGAATGAGATTAAGAAAGTATTAGTGGTTCTGGTGCTTGTAATAAGCTTGGTCTTACTTTCGTGTAAATGTATATTTTTGTTTCGCTGTGTTCTTTGATGGACTTTCTAAGGTGCTCGAAGACTTTTTTGTTGTTGTGGGATAGAAGAGTTGTCTGCATATTTTAGTTTTGGTATCTCGTGACTTCCAATGTTTAATGGGTCGAACTTGTTCTGCCGCTGCTTATTTCTGACGTTCCTCATATCTGAATAAACACTGAAGATATATGACCATTTGAAACATCCTTTTCTGAATTATTTTTCTACAGCAATCCAAATAGATCTTTCACCATCTACTCTTACGTCTGCTTGTCGGTCTTGATATAACGTCCCGATGAGGCCAATTAGGTGTGGAAGGCAACCCATGTCTCTCGTGACGTTCTAAAGTATCTGATGTATACAATTTAAATGGTTACAATAATGAATGACACATGCGTAGATATCGATGTGAAACTATACATTTCTCTATCAAGTTTATTTAAAATATACTATACCAGCATTCCCACGAAATATGATGATCCACAATACCTAAGAATAAACAGCTCAGTCGTCGAGCCTAACAGGGGAGTAAAGGGTAGTGATACTGTTACCAACCAGCGATTTGTAAGTGACGAATAAGTAGGTTTGGGGTGAAGTTAGCTGTCCCATTACACACAGGGTTAAAGTAACATAAATTCCGTGATGAAGTCGAATGCGTTAGACAGAATGGTACAGATATAGAAGCTAGGCTGTAAAACATACCACAATGCATACTCGCTCTCCTGAATACATTCTGATGATACGCATGAGTTTGAGAACAAACACAAGGTAAAAGAGAGTCACCATAATTAATTAGTAATTATAACTGGTAGTTATAGACATGCAAAAACAAGAACAAGTTTTCTGAAATTCATACAACAGGAATACATGAACTGTTCTGAAATTCATACAACAGGAATACATGAACTGTTCTGAAATTCATACAACAGGAATACATGAACTGTTCTGAAATTCATACAACAGGAATACATGAACTGTCGATTTTAACTGATGAAGATTGGTAGCTAATATCATACATTTCTATATATCAAGTGACATTCTTTTCAGAACGTTGTTTTCATCGTGGACACTCGTAATGCCTTTCCGTCCCGGTTAAGCAGACCAGTATTGGCCAGAGACATGGTCATACATTTAATGTATCCATTTTAAGTTGCTAGTAACTTTACTTCCGTAGATTGCCGTTTCTTTTGGGAGAACAATCATAAATTACATTGCAAATAGGCACACAATCCACTGATCATTGGCTGGCGTAAAAGCCACATTATATAAGAAAGTTATCACGATAAAAACTGTCCCAATCAACGAGTAGAAACTGGGTTTTAGAATGTAAATGTAAAAACTGGCTTTTATGGTGCACATGTAAAAACTTACATTTAATGTGTAAATGTAAAAGCAGTATTTTATCGTATACGTGTACAAATGGGCTTTTATGGTGTAAGTGTAAAAACATGGTTTTCTGTTTTTAATGTAAAAAATGGCTTTTGTGGTGTATATATAAAAACTGGGTTTTTCGGTGTAAATGTAAAAACTGGGGTTTTAATGGTGTAAATTAACAATACAATTAGAAAGCCTCGGGGACACTGAGCTTATACACTTTTAGATGGCTGACGGAACGGCAAGCAGAACATATATGGGAATGCCTCCAGTGCTGTGACGCTTGTTCCAAATGATAAATAAAGAATCTAGGTGAATTATTTTAAATCCAGCGATTTATCTGAAACCTATTTGCCTCCCAAAATGAGTCGCTAAACCGATTCACGTCGCAACTTGTCAACATATTTTCCGAGTTAGAAATGTTCGCCATCATAAAGAAAATGAAATTCTAGTGTAGACACCCACGGCGTATATTCTCACATTACTTAGGAATATTAGAAGTAGCCTACCTCTTATGGTAATGTACGTTTCTTTAAACCATGGTCGTTAGTCCAATTTGGTTATATCAAAGCCTTTTATCGTAAAAATAATGGAGGCTGTGGTTGGGCGAATCCCAACATTCAAAGTATTCTGAAATAACAGGCCTAACATAAAGATCGTTTTATATTTTTAAGTTACTCTTAGATACTTTTGTATACAGACTTTGGATGTATTGGCACAAGCCGTATGAATTTAAGTAATGTAGATTGGTTTAATACGGAAGATGTATTAATTATGGTTGCGAGACGAAGTGGTGTCAGCTAAAAGGACCTGGTTTAAATCCTGGTTGTTACCTCCAAGTTTTATATTGTGTAATCTAATTATTTTCGGTTTTTTTGGGTTGTATAAGCATAACGGAACATATTGCAGTTGGTTACACCCAAATTTTACATCTCTTCTTATAGTCCATCCATCACAGTGTTGGTTATCATTTCTGCCCACAGCTTTCTGTTTCGTGTGCTGTTAATAATTTCTAATACAGATGTTCTGCAATGCCCAATGTCCAGACTTTTCTTTCTAGGTCTATTCATATCCCTCTTGCTCTTACACATGTTTTGTTGTTACAGTGTACTTAATTTTTCATCTTTTCATGATTTTTTAATGAACATTTTTCTTATGCGAGTGAGTAGCTATCTTTTTGAATTACTTTCTTTTACGAAAAATTACGCTATCTATATGTCCACGGTGTTCTCAACATTCTTCTAAAAAACATCACATCTCTATTTTGTTGCCTAAGAACACTCAAATAAATTATAATGGAACTGCAATAATGAAAACACCGAAATTGAGTACACATCTATAATTACGAGAGACGCATACATTAATGAAACATTTATTGCTATTAGAACATTTCAACTGACGATGCAAACAGGCACTGGCAAATGAAATTAATAGCTGTGATAATTCCTTTTCCATGTTCCGAATAAAGGTGCTGTGTTTGAAATGTGGCGTTGCTAGAATTGAAAACTACTGCTGGTTTAATTATTATAATATTCGTCATCCAACAAATAAGTGGAAATGTCCTTGTGAAAATTTAGATGTACTCGAAGTGGAGATCGAAGCACATATGAACGTGTCCTGTGTGTAGTGGTAATGATCTAGCGACTAACTAATTAACGAACAAAGTAAGCAACTAATTAATTAGGTAACTAATTAACTATCACAGAAAAACACAGTAACTGACTGGCTAACTAACTAACAAACAAACTAACTAACGAATACATTAACTAAGTAACAAACAAACGTAAGAAATTTATCAATTGTTAGTGCATTTATAATTATGGAACATGTGAATTGTTAAGTCTTTTATAAAGTCGAGAACCCGTAAATTGTTGATTCCGCTATAGTTACGAGAACATTAAAATGTGTTGATTCCTTTAAATTTACAAGAACATGTAAATTATATATTATTCTATATTTTCCATATTTACACAAACACGTAAATTGTTGATACTGTAATAACTTTATGTATATATGTGTGTGTATGTGTGTGTGTATATATATATATATATATATATATAAGATGTAATTTTAAATTATAATGAAGAGTTCACATCAGTAAATCGACATTTACATTTCAGAAGTGCGTAATCCAATTGTGGCGCGAGTGGTATTGACCGTAAACAACTCGTACTTGCTACACTAAAGAGCTCGTACAATCAACGATCCATAGGATCTAATAGCATACTGTGTCTATTATATATGTTGGTGTATACACAACATCTACGTGTGTTGTGAGAGTTGTATGGTTGATGTAGTCATAAAGTAATTATTTGGTAATTTTTTTTTTAAAGTGTATTAAAAATAATCACAGAATATTGTAAAAATCTGTGATTTCAACAATTATAATTGTCTACCACATCACAGATATAATTGGAACCACATCACAGAAGTTGGGTACAGTTCAAAAATAATTATAGGAATATCGTTTCTTCAGCTATCAACCTGGCAACTATGAATATAATATAGATCACCATCACTTGCCAAAAACAAGGTTAATTGGGAACAAGATTTGCTCCCATGTTTCTAAATAAGTATCGCAGAATTCTGTTACAATAGATGATTATAAGTACCAATAATCAAAATCAACATACAGTATTGTTCTTACTATTGACACAAGTCCTTCGCCAGAATAGCCCCAGCACATAGATCCCAACCAGAGTCACTTATCGACGCTATTGAGATGTCTTCATCTTCATGTCTTCTATTGGCTAACGACACACAATATACGAAGTGAACAATGATCAGTCGCAATAGTCATGATAAGATGGTTGAAATCTTCGCACCGTTATATTATGGAAAATGACTTGGTTGAGACGTATTGAGAATTTGCTGTTATATTTGTATTTTTATGTAGCCAAAAACACGAGATGGTCTAAACCAGTCAAACATGATACATTTCATGCTTCCAGTTGTGTTTCGTAGCCCATTTCTATCGATGGGCTGACCTGGCAGTTGTTTATTGTTTGAAAAATGTTACAACTTGACTACGATTCAAACGCTGAGTAACAAGACTTAGATATCACTTATGATTAAAAAATACATTGAATTTGTATACTAACGCATACACTCCGCTCTATAATGTATGCTGTCCAATTTAGTTTAATTTTATATCAAGTGATTTATTATTTCCAGAATGTTATCTTCATCGTGGATACTGTGACCGCCTATCTGTCCCGGGCAAGCAGGTCTGATTGGCCATAGACGTGTTCATACATGTCTCTCCTCCATTGTATTGTTGTCCTTCTTTCTTCTCTTGCCTGGCACTCTGCCATCCAGAATCAGCCTTTCCATGCCATCATGTCGTTTTAAGTGTCGAAAATACTGTAGTTCCTTCTTATGATGGTATTTAGAAGCCAGCCTTCATTTATTTTCAGCAGTTTCAAAATTGCAATGTTCTTCTTTTTCTCTGCCCATGATATTCGTAGGGTCTTTCTGAAGCACTTCATTTCAAAGGAATTTATTCTTTTGGATATTGTCTTGTTTAAAGTCCAAGTCTCGCATTCATATTTTGCCACCGGGAAAAAAAGATCTTAAAAGGGTTACTTTACTGTCGTTATTACTACTTTGCCACAGCTTTATCAGTTGTGTTAATTTCAGTGTTGCAATTGCGAGTCTTAAATATAATCGACAAAAATAAATATTAGTTAAAGGCAGCTATATTTTAAACAAATAGACTGAACTGACGTTCAGACCAGCAGGTCTCTGCCAATATAGAGAATGTCCACAGGGTCCTCCAAAAATATGCTTGTAAACAAGGCCTGTTTCGTACCAGCGGATTCACGAATATATGGCACACAGCTGAATTGCTGAGTTATATAAATAAGAAGTTCATCTGCGTGGTACTCTCAGCAGACGGCGTCCTTCTGTGTTGAGGTGGACCTGGGTACAAATGGTGATATGGTATTCTGATTCCACCTAGATGGCGTCACAGGATTTAATATTGAATGAATTCGAAATTAGACCTTCTGCTCGGCGGGAGAGTCTCTTGACATTACCGTGGCCCCAGATAAAGAGCAAAACATCTTTGAAGTATTAACCTTCATGCCGGCACATAAACACCGATAACAACAATATAGATAATAAGTAGTTTGATTTTATCAGATAAATATAGGTACAATGCATGTATTATTTGGTATTATTACTGCTCTATATTATTAGTGAACGACGAAAGTGGATGAGTTCTCTCTACGGTGTTCGACTAATGGTTTTTCCTTCCCGAAAATAATGGCAACCTAGTGGAATATTGTGCCTACAAATTCTCAATGGATGAATCTAGACAAATTATGAAGAGCAGAGCACGTGTTAAAAGGAGAAAGGACAGACCAAGAAAAATATAGAATTATTACATTAACAATAACATGAATACGTCGTTAGAAAATGCCAGCCGCGCAACCCAATATAGAGAAAAGTTTAGAGAGTTCATAAAGACAAGATTTTGTTGTTCAGATATACTTCTATTCAAATAATAAGGTTATAAAATATTGACTTGGGCAGTAACATCAAATGACGCAAGGTGGTAAAATATATACTGAATTATACTCAGGTTTCTCGTATGCATTCTCAAAAGATTAGCGTACCGACAAGTGTATCGTTCAGAACACAAAATTCCGTAACTCAAATGGATACAAAATAAATAAATAATATTACCACTATTTTTAAAATCTGAAGTACAAATTGTATGAACCAAATTAAACATTTTAAATATCCTACACAAATATGATAACTTATGGAAAGATGGCAACGGTGATTTTACAGAATTACTAAATCTAAAAGATGGAAGGACAACATCATACTAAACAATATTATGGAAGAGTTAGAACCATAAATATTACTGGCAGAAATAGAAAGTGACATAACAACGGCTCCATGAATCGAAGCATTAATCAAAGCAGAAACATATATAGGGATAAAATGGTTAAATATGCTGTGTAATATAATATGGAACACACAAGAAATACCAGAGGACTGGAAAAACGCTGTAATAATACCTATCTTGAAGGGAAAAAGGCAGCAAAAGACATTGTACAAAGTCCAGAGGTATTTCACTTGTAAGCCACACTGGAAAAATGTTCAACAGAATATAAGACAGAAGGTTACAAGCATTCATAGAACCACAGATTAGCAACACTCAAATGGGATTCCCATAAGAACAAAAGCTGTACAGATGCCAGTTTTTCTCTCAGACAAATGGCAAAAACAACTGAAAACAATAAAAGATTGTATATCGCGTTTGTTGACCAAAAATAAAGCATTCGTCAGAGTAGACATACAACAACTTTGGAAAATACAAGTACTCTCAAAATATGAGGTTTCACAACATCAAATCAATTTCTGTAGAAGTAGTAACATTGACAATCAATGTGCAGTTAGAACAAGTGTTCGGCTTTCAGAAAAATGCACATACATTCTGGCGTGTGACAATGATGTGCTCTTTCTTCCTTGTTATTCGTTACATATATCGATTGCGTATGTAAAATTGCCAACACGAATCTAGACAATCTAAACAACCTCCTGGGCGAATTTCTTTTTGTAGACGATCAAGCAATAATAGCAACATAACAACAACAAAAAACAACTTCAACAATATATAAATATACTCCACACAGCATGTAGGAACTTTAGCACGAAGATAAACACAGACAAATCTGAGGTAATGTCAATCGCCAAAGCAGAAAGAAACATCACTATAGATAGTAATTGATGATCAACAACTTAAACAGGTGAAATAATTCACTTATCTTGGAATCATCATATCATCGAATGGGAAAAACACCAAAGAGATCCAACATAGATGAAACATGGATTACCAGATCTTGGGGCAGATGTCTCCTATTGTTTAAAACAAATATGTGAGCATGAACAAGTACACTGCACTATATAAAACGAGCATCATACCATCAATTACTATGCTACCAATGTCAGACGTGGATACTAACAGCAGAATCGAAATGAAAACTTGTTACAGCAGAATGATCTGTTGACGTCGAATTCTCGGAGTAACAATAAGAGACAGAATCATAAACGAAAACATGAGAAGACTAACAAACACAATGCCAATTCTGGATTACATCAGAAGACAACAGATTAAGTGGTGTTCTCATGCTTCCAGATTATCATCAGTGCCCCTCAAAAAGAGTTACTATACAGACACGATGGATACAAAGTCAGGGGGAGACCTTGCGAGCGAAGGATTACAGAAATAAAGAGTCAATGCAAACAAACATATATGAAGCACAAAAAAGCCATCTCCAGAGAACTTTTCTACCTCTTCCGGTTCAAGGCATAAATGGGTATAAAGCGAAACGAAAGAAGACAAATATGATAATTCAGCATCAAGTTATGAATATTATTCTATGTTCCAGCCACCATATGACACAAGACATCACAATATCAGTAATCAGTTTCTTCTACTGTCCAATCTACTCCAGTGACAGTTTTTATTAGAAATGCTTGTTGTGCAGGATACACTTTATATATGCGTACATACATACAGACATAGCATATAGTATAGAAACAGTGTAAATCTATATGGTCATCATTTACTTAGATATGGAAACTGTTTACAACTTGCGAGCAGTGTGTAGTTAATTTCAACCCCCACTTTCAATATTATCAGCATGTGTCAGGATTTCACTCTCTTTTTTTCTGTTTGTCAACATGTGTCAATATTCCACTCCTCTTTCCATTTTGTCAACAGATGTCAAGATTTCACTCCCTCTTTCCGTCTTGTCAATAGGTGTAACGATTTTACCTCCTCTTTCCATCTTGCTAAAAGGTGACAAGATTTCACTGCTTCTATCCTTCTTGTCAGTAGGTGTCAAGATTACAATCTCTCTTACGATCTTTCAACATGTGTCAAGATTACAATCTCTCTTACGATCTTTCAACATGTGTCAAGATTTCATGGAACCAGCCGCTTTATTATGTCAAATACCGTTTACCAAACTCCATCTCCCTGCTTTCTCCCACAAGAAGACATGTCAGAAAACGTGCGATAAAAATATGTTTTACTTTCCGGTTCCCACTTGTAGAAAAATATTTCAAATTCAAACAATGCAATGTGTATTTTTAAAAACAACAGCATTACTGACGCCAACGTGTCAAACAAGTATGTTCTTCTCCCTTGTCAACAACTGTAAAATGTTTTCACGCCCCCCCCCCTCCAATTTGTTGTAATTTACGGACAAACCCTAAAGACTTCTCTTCAAAACAGAAATGCAGTTCTTGCACGTGTTAGTCATTTCTTACACGAGCAAGTCAGCTCTTTCACGAGCTAATCATTTCTTACATTAGCTAGTTGGATCTTGTACGAGCTAGTCAGAGTTTACAAAACAATGTAGTTCTTGCACGAGCTAGTCAGAGTTTACAAAACAATGTAGTTCTTGCACGAGCTAGTCAGTTCTTTTACGAGCTAGTCAGTTCTCTCACTACCTATTTAGATTTTGCATAGATTTTAGCCAGTCTTACAAAACAGAAAAATGTAGTTTTTGCAGGAGCTAGTTAGTTTTACAGAATAAACAGACACGAAATGTGTGTCTCTGTTTGCAGGAAATCCTAAAAGAAAACCTGGGACAATGTGAAAACTAATTGCCGTTAGTAAGATGTAAACATAGGATGTAACCATAAGCCTTAAATAATCAGCTCCCTCGCTGCTGCACCTCCGTTTAACAGAGAGGATGAGATGTTTTTAATTTCCGAGATGCATCGTCATCTAATCTGTCGGAAGCATGATTAAAAATAGGAAATTTAGGAATTCTCATTTGGCAGTGCATATTATAGATTAGGCGGCGAAAGGACACACATTCCGTAATATTTCTTTTTCTTTTTTTTTTTTCATTTCGCAATCACTGTTGGCTAGCCATTTAGGAATTGTTTCTTGTAAATCTGTGAATATTTGTTCGTGTGTTGTTTTGACTCGCATGAATTGGGAGCGATGAATCTTTCGTTATATATGTGGAATTGAAATTGTCTTCAGAACTTTCGTACATAAGTATAAATCTCCAATTCTCAGCGGTATGCAATACTATTATTAAAAAGAAAATATTCAAAAGGTGTCTATTATGTACTCGTAAAATGTTGGAATGATCGACCATTCTGTATGCATGTATGCAATCACATGAAAACATGCAATCATTTGGTGGTATCAATATTGGTACTATTGACAGCTCATTTTTATATGGTTGCATCGGTTCAATACGGTGAAATATATAGATATCTCAGTGATTATATCTAGGGCTAGCAACCCACGTTTTTTTTGTTAAACTAAAATCACAATTGAATACGGCTATATACTAGCTATATCTGTATTCCTTTCGACAATTATAAAGATAATTTGTATCATATATGCATATAATACGCACATTTATACAAGTTTGTGTCTGTTTAGACATCCAGGAAAATGGGATCAGTCTGAAACAAGTCAACAAATTCAAATAAATGCGTGCATTAACAACATCAGATAGAAGATGTATTCAAGAAGTCAAATGTTTAATATTCCAGGCAGGCAAAGACAACATTTGACAAGAGGAAAATCATTTTATGTAACATGTCTTTGTCAGTTCAGGTGAGAAAGAGAGTTTTAGAGTTTTCTAATACATCTGTTATTGAAGTGAATCTTGGACACTCAGCAGAACAGTGAAAAATTATTTTGGCAGTAAAGGTGTGGTTTTATAGAAGAACGATGAGAACACACTCGACAGATAAAAAGAGTAATGAACATATCCTTAAAGAAGATAATTCAAAAAGAAAGCTGCTTACCCGCATTAGAAAGACAGTCCACATTTTTAGACACATCATGAGAAGAGGAAAGATGAAACACATTGTAACGACAGGCAAATTGAAGATAAAGAGTGGAATATCAAGAGAGAAGATGCCTACAGTCTAGCATTGTGACATGGGAGAACATCGGTATTGTAACCGATTTACAACACACGAAATATAAAGCTGTGGAAAGGCATGATAACCAACGCCACAAGGCATTGACAATTAGAAATGTGTTTGCATATATGCATACATACATATATATATATATATATATATATATATAAACAATGTCGATCTCGATTACAATAGACAATATAAATACAACATGTATTCAGACCTATGCCCCAAGTAAAACACCAAATAACGAAGACGAAATGGTGGTGTGTTTTTATTTAGGATGTAAATAGATTAATAAATAATGAAGATTACCTATATATTTTGGGAGTTGAGCAGTTTGATTAATGTTAATTTGTTACCGAGATCGTTTCGTTTAGAAGGAAAAGAGGGCGGGAGTTAAACTCCGAAACTCCGCCGAAGACGGATGTGTCGGGCCATTGGCGCAAATAAAACTGCGACAGAACGCATTTCCATTCTCTGGACTACATCCTGCTGGAAATCTAGTAGGATCAAAGTCCTGCTACAAGGGAGATCCAACGAGAGTTTGAGAATGAACGCTGAAGAAGAAGAATAATCCCGTGATAGTTAGAGATTTAATACCTGGTGTATGATTGGTCAAAGGGTTTTAGGAGTAGGTAAATACCGTGTTACCTAAATAGGTGATATGTTAGTAGACTGGGTCAGAAGTAATAGCATGATAATAGGAAATACATTGTTCAATCAACATCCTAGACGACTATGGACATGAAGAAGGCTGATAACAAGACTCATAACGAGATCTATTATATTATGGTCAATAAAAGATTCCAAAACTCATTGAAGTCTATCAAAACGCTCCCAGGCGCAGACTGCAATAGCGACCTAGTTCCTGTTGTGAGAACGTTAAGTATACAATTAAAAAAGATTAAGAACTACCAGGAAAGATAACACCCCATATGTAAATCTATTATCAGAAGCAAAGATTTACAAGTACAGTAAAATATAGCACTACAAAACATGTACAGCGCCATAGAGTAAATAAAAACCATCGAAAAGCAGTGGATGATGTTAAAAGAATCTATACAGCATACAACTGCAGAGCTTCTACCACTAAGAAACATCTAGCAAAGAAAGATTGGATGACAAGGAATCTTGAAGTTGATGGAACAAAGAATAAAGTTAAAAGATAACATTTCAGAATATAACAAGATAAACAAAGAAATTAAATATAAATACAATTCAACCAAAGAGGAATCGTTAAATTCAAAATGCTGTGAAATTGAAAAATATCATCATGAAAATACAAGGGATACACATAAACAAATAAATGAATTAACAGGTGGAAGGTAAGTTCATAAGAGTTGGTGCCTGAAGCCAAATCCAGGGCATATGTTAATAAGAGAAAATAAAATCATGTACAGATGGGAAGAATAAATTAGGGAACATTACAAAGATAGTAGAAATGAAAGAGACCTACAGTGCAACAACACAGTCCCCTCTATATTAACTGCGGAGGTAGAAGAAGCCACACAACACTTGAAATACAATCATTCTCCTGGACCAGATACTATTAGTTAGTTTGTTCCTTTCAGGTCACATTGGGGGCAAATTGGGCAGAGGCTTTGATTCTCCATGCGTTGT
The DNA here is from genome assembly GCA_034231615.1 of Meghimatium bilineatum. NCBI lineage: Eukaryota > Metazoa > Mollusca > Gastropoda > Stylommatophora > Philomycidae > Meghimatium > Meghimatium bilineatum. Next base: position 101,519,451 of record CM067298.1, read on the forward strand.
GGTCCGTAGAATGTACTATCAGTTGTTTATGGACTTGCAACCTATTAATTATTTCTCCTTCTTTAAGTATGTTGCTTTTTATGATAATTTTAAGTCTCCCTCTTTTTCTTCCCTCAGGTGTCCATATAATGGCTTTTCGGTTCAGTCTGTTTTCTAGTTTTCAGTCTAGTCTAAGAACGTGTCCCAGGTATTTACAACTGCGATGTCTTATAACATTTGAAGCATATTCTTGGTGTGTTTTATTTCTAAGGTCTCTATTTGTGACAAAATCGTTCCATTTTATGTTCAATAATTTTCAGAGATATTTGTTTTCGAAGTTGTTTAATTTCTGGTCCGTTGCCTATGTTGATTTCTAGCTTTCACTACCATATGCCACTGATGGAATAACACAGGATGTGAATAGTTGTAACTTAGTATTTCCTCCTATGTTTTTTAATTTCCAGATGCTCGTTTGTTTAGTGAATGTGCTTGCTGCGACTGCTATTATTACCCTGTTAGACATGGTAGTACAATAAAGTGAAAACAAAGTCCTAAGTCTAAATAAGAAGAACATAGAATTAATGGTTGTTTCAAAGAAATACCTCCAAAATGCAGTCTTACTGTCAATGATACCAAATTAAATCAGGCGGATAAAGTTGAGCATCTTGGGCACCATTTTAGCATAAGGTGGCATGTGATCCAATGAGATTAAGAGCAGGATAGCACCGGCAAAATCAACATTACAGACAATGAGAAACATTATATGCAATGAAGTAATATCAATGCATACACGAGTTCGAGTGCAAAGATGTTATATTTAGACAATCTTTCTTTATGGAAGCTAAACATGGACAGCACACAAAAGTGTCTAAGATAAACTGGGGGCAACTGAGATATGGTTTTGAAGAAGAATTATACAAATTCCATGGACAGCCAAGAAAACGAATGTAGAAGTTCTCGGAAACGCTGAAGTAAAACGACAAATTACAGTAAAAATTAGAAACAGGCAGAAATCAAGTTGCTAGGATATGTGATGAGAAAAGTACTACCCGAACATTCAGTAACCACCAGCATGGTCAATGGGAGAAAAGACAACAAATAAGCGAGGAAGACAAAGAGATAAATTTCTGAATGGATTGTCACAGTGCGTACAAATAGAAGGCACAAACTGAACTTATTAACAATACAAGAGACAGAGCGTTGTAGAGAAACATGATCGCTTACTAGCTGGACATGGTACTTGATTAATTGAAATACATATAAAGACCGACTTTCGAGATTATGAAAGCCAAGTTGCAGTCCGGGAAGGACATATATAGTTTTGGAGTCTCATGTAGACTTCAAAAAGGAGTTAGTCTCAGAGAAACGAAATGACCGCCAAGAGAATTGGCTGTAGGAATACTTGAGGGTTTTCTAGATTCCAATAGAAGGAAGCATCTGGTTGCAAGACTAGATATTGCGAATTATTTTATCAGTTTTAGTCGCGCAGACTAAGAAAGAAAGTAACTTTTTCATAGCTGCACATTTTCACACACTTCGAGGAGAGAACGTTTTCAAATAACTAAACATTAACTTGGGTAAAAGTCGCTCAACACTCCGGGAAGTTATCCCAGAGACGTGTGCAGATTGAGAGATACATACAATTACCTATGTGGGAGTAACGTACATATGACAGAGTTATCAGACAGTGTATGTACAATGCTAACTATTCTCAGATATATTCAGACGGTATTCAGTTTTACGATTATACAGATAAAACAATAAGATTGCAGGATGAAGAATATGAGAAAATTAAATTACAGATAGAGAGAAAGAGAGAGAGAGAGAGAGAGAGAGAGGATTCAACAGAAGGTGTTGATAGCGTACAGTTGTGTTAAGAAGGATGTGATTCACGATTGGTTACGTCGCCATCTTACGTCATCGTGTACGATGACAACCTTCAAACGTACTGGTTACAAGTGCAACAGAGATACTAGTTGTATCTCTACGAAAGAGGAGATTATGTCCTCCTATTGGTTCGACAGTATAGTGTTGTGTCTCCAGATGGTACTTCCAGAGACAGTTGACAAAAGTTGACATTAACAACAACAAAATATATACCAATTAGTTTGTGTGAAATATATATATATATAGGAAAATATGAACAAAAAAGAAACCAATGCTTTAAACAAATATTTTTAGTCGAGAGAGGGTGAGAATTGTTTCTTATATAATTAAGCAGAGTATATCTGGTATCTCCACAGTTTGTTGACAAAAAGTGAAGGTAGCAACATTAAAAAAAACGTTGACGTAATTTATGAACAGCTACTAAGATGTTTATTTATCAAGTCAGATTTTGTTTATTGTATAGTATCACGATAATCTAGCATACAATTCATTACTCATACTAAACCAAGAATTCTGTCAATTTCTGTAGTGCTGTTACATCAGAAGTGTTTATAAATACAGTTTGATTAAAAATGTATGAATACTAAATATTTACATTTAAGTGTTGGCTCGATTGTAGAGTTGTTAGCACGCCCCTTACGTAGACGCAAATGCCTTGAATTTGTTGGTTGTTCTAAAGTTTATCGTTAATACTGTATTGGCGATGCGTTTAAATATTATTGATGACTTCGAAGAATTGAGCAAACTTACAAAACGTAGAATATTTAAAGCGTATATAAATTACTACCTGCATTGACATAGGGTTGTGGAAGCTAGAAATACAAGAAAGCAATAGATAATATATAACTATTCTTGAAAACAAGTGCATACTAATAATATTACGCATATAATTGACACATTTTCAAACAAACAATTCACTGCAGTAAGAAACACACTAAGATTTCGTGTCAAGTTTTATGAGAAGAAGACGCTGGGATTACATCAAGCATGTACTTAGAATGATTACATCAACTGTGTACTTAGAATGATTACATCAACTGTGTACTTAGAATGATTACATCAACTGTGTACTTAGAATGATTACATCAACTGTGTACTTAGAATGATTCATCAACAGTGTATTTAGAATGATTACATCAACTGTGTACTTAGAATGATTACATCAACTGTGTACTTAGAATGATTACATCAACTGTGTACTTAGAATGATTACATCAACTGTGTACTTAGAATGATTACATCAAGCATGTGCTTTGTTAAGTGAAAACAGTCTTCCTAAATAAAATATTATGTGCAAGGCAGAGAGAAACAAAGAAACGTAGGTCGCTCACAATAAATTTATTGCAGAACAATCAACACAGACGCTCAATATTAGATATAAGCAATACACAAGAACAACAGCAACTTGCAACAATGTACTGAACGTGGAAAGAAATAACTGCCGCCCTATGTGACATCTTTGGCCTAACGAGAACTAACTGTGCAAGAAAATTCTTCAATAACATACATTGCGGTATTGTAAATCATGCAATTTGAAGCCAGCCTTAAAATAATAAATTATCCATTATTTTATTTTCAAACTGACATCGGCCAAAGTTTCTGCTGGCTGTTTTTGGAAAATTTTATCGGCTAGCTACTTGTAAATCGGCTAGACTAGCCAAAAAAATGATAAATTGGAATTCCTGCATTTTCCGCTGCTATGCAATACGATTATTTCTTCGGAATTTATTTTGTGATATCAGAAGTTTGCCATTTCGACACACATTCTTTATACATATCGCACAGAAACCACACAAAAAATGACACTAGATGGAGAG